>MNCI01012452.1:59929-77965 GCA_015680685.1 Gnetum montanum | reverse complement strand
TGGGAAAAATTCTAACTCTGGAGTGTTCAAACTACTAGAGCTTTGATACTTCTAGCCAGGATTCAAAAATAAGGGGAGTGCCGCCTCTTATTTATAGATATGGCGGCAGACCGTGATATCACGTACGCGATAGCGCAGGCGGCCACGATATCGCATACGCGATATCATGGCACTATGCATGTCGCGTCTCATCACCAGGTTTCAATCTGATTTTGGGGCAGCCTTGGTTAGCTCAACTAAAAGCTGTATCATCACTGATCCATCAAGAAATTCACCTACCTTATGAGGGTGATGAAATTGTAATACATGGGGATGCGGCAACCTCACTTACTTCCACACACGTAAGAACAAATCAAGACTTAGAGATTGAACTCTATAAATCTAGGCAAGAAAACACTAGTGAAGCCCTAGACAATGGTCAATCTCTAGCCTCTAACCTTCCTAAAATAGAAGAAGCATCAGAAGATGCAGACATAGAAGCCATTCCCATGGATGTCCCTTGGTTAGAACTACCCTTTGACGTATCCAGTGAGGGGGATGGTGAGTACAAGATCATTCCTACAAGTCCCACCCTCCACAACAAATTATGAAAATTAAAGAAATAGATCAAAAACTAAGATGCATTACCAAATGTCTGAAATGATGTTAAACTACCAAGCGTCCGCAACGACGTTAAACTAGCCATGGTCAGAAATGGCTAGTTCCTTTTAAATTCACCGAAACAACTACAGTATCCTCCTTTTCTTCGAGAAAGATGCAATAGTCCATCATGAATTTAAACTAATGCGTGTAGCCCAAAATGGCTTTAAACTAGAGCATAATACATTACCAATTTACCAAAATCCTTCTACATCATTATTTCTTACATTTCACAAATTGCAATTTTCGTTTATCTTATGTTTACCGGTTATGATTCCAGTTTACATTTATGTTCACAAATAAACTAGAAAAGGCAAAAAAAAATATATAAATATATGTAATACAGAGTGTTAACATGGCAAGAGGATGACAACATATTACACCATGATCATGTTACATTTGTAGTCACATATTCCAAAAACAACAAAATACAAAAAAAAATGTCAAGACTGACAAGAATGACAAGCTAAATCAGGCACTAGCATTAGGAGGGGGCTGGTCCCCAAACTCCTCTATGTCATCAGCTCTTATTCCACTGGGGCCAGCCCCACCATCACGTCCCTATCAAAAAAAGGAAAACAAAACAACAAAGTAAGTAAACACAGACAAATAATTTAAAATTGAAAAATACTAACAAAGAAATGATGACTGAAAGAAAAAAAATAATGAAAGCAATAAAACACTCACAGGTGTGGAAGGCCTAAGATTAGCTTCCAGGAACTGTAGAATCTATTCTTCGAGCACGCATGCCCAGTCTTTCTCAAGTCTGAGGTTGATATTGGCCAAGGTTTTACCCTTGTCCACTGAAGACTAGGAAGGACGCTCAAGAGAAAACATGTTGGTTGAGGCTTCCCCAGAGGCAATGGTAATGGATCTCTCAAGAGACCCCTCCACTTCTATACACTCAACAAACTTGTCATAGGAAGAGCGTAGGCCTAACCCCTCCACAAACATCTCCAACCAACGACGTTCAACTAATTCTTCTTTCAACCACTTTTTGTCTTGGTGCTTATGATGTTTCTGATCCTAGCCCCATTTACGTACTTTGGCGGTGAAGGATTTCCAATCCTGACATTTCCGATTCAACAAATCAATTTGGGCCCTTTGTTCAGCTAGCTCCCGAGTCACCTTTACCTTGCTATTTAGGACATTCCAATAATGAGCATAGGTGATCTCGGAAGTACGCCAAGTACTATCACCCACCAACTTAGTAGATGTGAAATCATAACGGGCTTTATAGTCATTCCTCTCTTCAGTTAGCTTGGCAACATTCTTTTCTACCGATTGAACCTTCTGCCATAAATGTTCAATAGAACGCTTGCAAGTCTAGAGAGACTTAGCATTTTGAACCATGCAACCTACGACTGCATCATAAATCTTTCTAGAAACTTGTCCAATGGCTTCAAGAAGTTTAGGCAAAGCATCGATATGGGTTTCCTTGGAAGGGTCAAATTGAAGCTTGGCACCTACCAATACAAGAAGCACACAACTTAGCCAATGAAAAATGAAATAAACGTAATGAACTAACTCAGGTCATTCGATGTTATACATCACACACATGTACCTAATTCAGGGTCAACTTCTTGTAAACAAGCTATCACATCATTGACAATGCCAGCAACAAAGTCTACCTTATTGGGCATCTCATGCCACGGCCTCAATGGATCGGCAAATGTTGAATCTATACGGGAAGGCACCTCAACTAGGACCTCTAACTCCAACCCATCCACCTGAGATACATGTACTTTAGGTGCACTAGCATCCATGTTTGACGTTAGGAAAAATCATGATAATAAAAATCATGTACAAAGCTAAGAAGTACAAAATATGGGTCAAACTAACAAAACGTACTAGGCGACCCTTTGCTGGTCAGCTCAGGCAAATCACCAAGGTGTAGAGACCCATCAAAGAAATTGTCAAAAACACCTTTCTCCTCACTTGAATGCCTAAGGGCATCCAAAGCCTTAACAAGTGTCACTTCCATGGTATCTATTTCATCCTCTTCCCATAAGATGGGAATCGCCTTAACTGCTTCTTCCCTTGTTTCCTCCTCTTCATCACATCCAATGATAACCATTTCAGGTGCACCCATTTAAGCTAATTCTTCCCTTTCCTTCTGGGGGGTGCACTATCTCAACACCAACAAATCTAAAGTTAGCATGACATAATAGATATGCATATTTAAGTAAGTAAATAAATTCAGAAAGAGATAAAAAAACTTAAAACAAATTTTTTTTACCTGCTCCTGGCAAAATGAATCAAATCTTCTTCGCCCTTGGTGATCTTACCTCCATGACAGGTGCTCTCGAATGCTCAGCCCTTTTCACCTTAGTCTTGGCTTTCTCGATAGTCTCCTGAATCAAGTGCTCGACTCTCCTAATAGTTGTGTGTAGTGTATGTGGTTCCGACCCCAAGCTATCATGCAAATGGTCAGAATGATTGACTGCACCCCCTGTTGTGACCGAGATTGATTCTTCGATGTACTCGGGTGGATCTTGGGACCTAGTGGTGTTAAATAGATGAAGGATCTAGGGGTAAGACAACTGTGAGTGATCTCTTAACATATAATGGTTATCTCCATAGACCACTAAGAACTCGGAAAACCTACGGAGATAGCCCACGAAAAATGCAAAAGTGAAATGGGACTACGCATTCACGTTGGAGTGTAATTTGATAATCTCCCCACAGAAGCCCAAAACCAAGAACTATGCCCAGTTATAATGCATACCAATCTCTAGGATCGAGTGCATGATACGTGCTAGCTCTACCCCAAGAGTTATCACTTGAGAAAGAGACTTGGGAAATGCGTGTGCTCTAAATAATGGGTACAACAAATTCACTTTCGTCACCTTAGTGTTCACTTGCATAGGGAAGCCCGTGGAACCTCGTGACACACCTAGCCATTCCTCGAGGTCCTTAATCATGCGCCCTTCTCTGTTTGCCTTGTCCATAGCCACTTTGACACCATCTTTCGGTACACCAAAGAGATCTAAAAAAAATTCGACAGTCAGATGGAATACAACCTTAACCCCTGGGACTCACGTGCTAAAATAAGTAACATCATCGTTGAAAGAATCAACGATGGAAACCATTTCAGTCATGGGAACATTAGGAGCCAAGGCACTGAATAGATCCATCATAACAACATCGGTAAGGCAAGTGATGACATGTAAAGGTGCCTTTGTATGTAACCACCATTGCGAATCTTCCGTCTCCCCATACTTCATGAACAGGGTACCCTCAGTATGCCCAGACACGATGGTAACCCCACTAGGGGTAATATCTACTGTAAAAACACGTTAAACAAAAGATCAACATCATGATAAAAAATGGAGTAGCAAAGATAAAAACGATGCATAGAACACAATCACTCACCATTAGCAAATGGATTAGGCACACTTGGCACTGAATCAACCGCTTGAGGGAAAGTGGGTCCATTGCGAGACCAATCTTCATGTAGCCACCCATGAGCTTCACAACGTTCAAAGGCCTTGGAAAACTACTTATGATAATCGGCAATAGCACCCTTGGTTTGAGCCAACATTGCACCATGGAGAGTGGGCCCCACCATGAAAGCCTCCAAGGCTGTACACGTTAAGTGAAGTCCATCATCATTCCTACACATTCCATGCTCACCAAAACGGGGCTTGCCAAGAAAAATATAATCAAACACAAACAACAGTATAACATCAAAATGAACAAAATAAAAATAAATCAAAAAGAGCTTACCTATCTACCCTGTACACTGTTCTAGGTGGATTTTGGAATAATGTATGTACATGAAAAGCTAGAAAAAGGGTGTTACTACTATTGTAGTGGCTACAAGATGGTAACTCCCAAACACGAGTCAGAGGGCAGGTAGATCAAGGACCTTCGACAGGACCTCCATCAACTTTAAATAATCCCTCATCCACATCAATGATGAAGGCCAATATGTCATGGGATGAGCTAGGCAGTATGGTCTCAACAACACTACGAGCCAACTATTCACTTAAATGAGACCAGATGACCATGCTAACACCTTGCAGGATAAACGATAGAAATTCACTAGAGCCCAGATGAAACCATAATCCTTGGGATCCAATCTTCATGTCATGATGAGGTGTGTTAGGCTCCAAGGAACCAAACCATGACAACACACCCATGAGTTCCAACACCAAAAGAAAGGGTTTAAGTCCCTTGCACACAGCTAGAAATTAAAGTAAGTGAACATAAAAACACATAAAACACATTCATCCTAGTGTCAATATGATAAAATGACACCATATTTTAGTCTTGTAATCACAACTTAAAACTAATACCAACCCACACTTAACATACACATACTACACATTCGTCCTAGCGTCATGACGATAAATTGATACCACACCTTAGTCTTGGAATTATGACTTAAAATTGATACCACCTCACATAACAATACTTAAACACATTATGTTGAAATTAGACATTAGACCATAGAAATAGGAAACTTATTTAGAAACAGCATCTTTTACTAACATGCCCATGGTCATGATAAAAACTTGGTCATGCTGCCAGTTTGGACACGCTGTCAGTTTGGAAACGTTGAACCCTTAGACACACTGCTAACTTGCACACGCTGAAAAATTAGGTATGCTGACCCAGGGTCATGCTGACCACAAAACACATGTTGAAGGTAGTTTACGCTGAGAATTCACCATAAGAAAGACCCTGTTTCTTGCACACACTATCCTAGGATGCACACACACACATGCACGTGCTGCCCTTGAATGCTTATGGTGCTTGCACGAAACAGTAATAAAAAAACAAACGAAAGAAAAAACGTGAAAAACAAGAGTGTACCTATGCAAGGACCCTACCCATGATGAGATCTTGGGCTGAGGAAGGCATTGGAGCATCTCCTCGCTCTCCTCCACAAACGCCAGTGTCACCTCCTTCTTTCCTTTGCCTCTCTTCTACCTACCTTTGCCCTTCATCCTACCTTGGACGCTGACACTCCTGTAGGCATGTTACCCTGCATCCTGCCAATGGTCATGCTACCCTACACAGTGGTCATGATACCTTGCATGCTACCCTGACACCGATGCTGCCCTAGACACTGCCTACTAGTCACACTAATGCTGCACCCTAGTGGTCACGCTGTCCACTGCTCCGTGCTCACACTGTCCACTGCTCCGTGCTCACGCTGTTCACCACTTTTCAAATGTTGAAAATTATGAAAATGACGTCCACCTTAACCTTGTTTGATCCCTTTTAAACCCCCCCTTTTTTTATTTTGTTCATTTTATTTTATTTATTGATACATGGTGCATTTTTTATCATTTATCCTTTTTATGCTAAGGCTCTTTTGTGCAACGCCCAAACTTTAAATATAAAAACTTTAAAAATAAACAAAAAAATAGGTAAACAAAAAAAAGAAAATATTAAAAAAGGAATGTATAATATATATATATATATATATATATTAAATTTAAACACAAAAAATAACCTCCAAAAAAATCCACAAAAAAAAATTCAAAAATCACAAAAAATCATAATACTTGTATATATTTGGAACATGACTGGCAGACAACTCGGTATGGCCTTAAATTGCAAAACATCCGTGTATGATGATAAACTATTCATTGCATGCCTTAGTTACATTAAGGCATAGAAATTAATTTTACGAGAAATAGCAACTCACCCTTGCTCACATGGCTTCCCATTTAATTGGCAGGGGCAAAAACATGGATAGCAAGCACCTCTTCTCACCATTGTCTATCAATGGATCACATGGGGCCATTCAACGAGAAATTAATCTAGAATCCATTGATCTAGACTCATCATCAAATTATGATAATTTCATGGCATCAACACAAGAGACACTTAATTGCTTTAAGGGAATGACAAAAACTTTGGACTTAGAGGCTGACAACATCATCGAAGATCCCCTCGCCGAAGTCCCCATTATTATGTCCGATGGCGAAGTTAAAATATTAAAAATGAGTACTCTATTAAATCCACAACTAGCCAGTGACATAGCCCAAGTGCTGAAAGATAACATGAAAGCATTCACTTGGTCCTATACTGATATGCCAGGACTAGACCCTCGAATAGTCCAGCATAACATCATCCTTGATCCAAAACTCAGACCAGTGAAACAAAAAGCATGAAAGGTTAACCCTGAGGTAGTGCTAGTAGTTCATAATGAAATCATGAAGCTTTACCAAACTGGTTTCGTTCGAGTCATTAACTATGTCGATTGGGTAGAAGAATGGGAGCATTCGCCTATGCATTGACTTCCGTGACCTCAACATAGCAACCATAAAAGATGAATTCCTGCTACTCGGTATCAATCAACTTGTCGATTCAACTGCTAGGCATGCATTGTTGTCCTTTATGGAAGGATTCTTGGGATACAACCAGATTAGAATCAACCTAGAACATCAACTCAGGATAACCTTTATGACACCATGGGGCACATTCTATTATACAATGATACCATTCGATCTAAAAAATGCTGGTGCTACATATCAACGAGCGATGACATATATCTTTAGCAATTATATGCTTACTTTGCTCAATGATTATATAGACGACATCGCAATCAAGTCAAAAAAAATTGAGCAACACGTTAACGATCTAGACTTGGTGCTTAAATGTTGCCTCAAGTATGAGCTTAGACTTAACCTAAAGAAATGTGTCTTTGGAGTCAAAACTAGAAAAATGCTCAGATTCATAGTATCTAAAATAGGGATACGAGTAGATCCTGATAAGGTTGAGACAATAACAAATTTGAAACCACCTAGCAACCTTACCGAACTATGTGGTCTACAAGGTAGATTACAATTTATTAGGCACTTCATTGAAAAACTGACGGACAAGTTGAAATCCATGTAGCATTTATTGTGCAAAAATGTCCATTTTCAATGGACTCAACAGTGCCAGGAAGCCTTTGAGAACATCAAAATGGCACTAGCTCAACTACCGACAGTTTATCCCCCACAGAACAAAAAACCCTTCTACATTTACCTTGCAACATCGGATTCATCTATCATGTCTATGCTTTGTCAGAAACGAGAAGATGGAATTGAAATCCCTATCTACTACCTAAGCCATGCCTTAGTGGCCTACGAACATAGATACAATGATGTGGAGAGATCATGTCTAGCCCTTGTCTTTTCCTTGAAGAAGTGGCGACATTATCTCTTCCATAATCAAGTCAACATTATTTGTAAAGACAATTTGCTCAGAGCTATCACCAATAACATTTATGAATCAAGCAAGATATCTAGATGGAATGCGATGATTGCTGAGTTTGACCTATGCTACATAGCTTAATCTTCCACAAAGGGTCAAGCAATAGTCAATTAAATGATCACCTCACCGATGCAAGGCCAAGTAATAATCAACCTTGAGTTCCTTGATGAAAACGTGAACACCATACACATCATTCCTGACAACTACGATGCAATCTTATACTTTGATGGAGCATCAACCTCCTAAGGAGGAAGTGTTGTAGCCATCATAACCTATCCCTCTAGAGATATTTGACCCTTTGCCTATTGATTAAACTTCCCCTGTACCAACAACGTGGTAGAGTACGAAGGTCTTCTTAGAGGTCTTATGGTAGCACTAGCTTTAGGAATTACATGAATCGTGGTTCGAGGCGACTTACAGCTGGTAATCAATCAGGTCACGGATGTTTTCGCATGCAAAGCTTTACATTTAAAATTGTACTGTGAATTAACTAAACACTTGCTAAAATAGTTGACAAAAATAGACATGCAACATGTTCCCAGAAACAAAAATACCATCACTGATGCACTTACAACACTAGCCTTAAACATGACACCTGACATGTTTCATGCGTTTCCTAGTTCCATAACGAACTATGCCAAACCTATAACTGATACTCCCGATGACATACCTATAGCATTCACTAGTACCACACATGCAGTAGAATGGTATGATGACATAAAAGAGTTTCTACGTGGTAAACTTCCACAACATCTAACGAATGCTCAAAGGGACACGGTGCGAAAACGTTCTTGACAATATGCGTTAATAGGAGACACGTTATGTCGTAGGAATTTTGTTAGTGTGCATTAGTAGCATCGATGTTCACACAATCATGGAACAAGTTCATTAAGGAATTTGTGGAGGACACATAGCACCTAAGGAAATGGCAACGAAAATCAGACGTTTAGGCTATCATTGGCCACACATGGAGTATGATTGTTTCTCCAAGGTCAAAACGTGCAAAATTTGTTAGAAGCATGGTAATTTAATACATGTGCCACCTAGTGAGTTGCATACAGCACAAATCACATGGCCTTTCTAGAAATGGGGGTTAGACATCAACGGACCAATAACTCCCCCATCTTCAGTAGGACATAGCTTCATCATCACCGCAACTGAATAATTCACAAAATGGGTAGAAGCTATCCCCCTTAGGAAGACCACATCGAAGCAAGTGTGCAATTTCATACTCGAAAAAATTGTAACCTATTTTGGCATCCCAATGACCATAATCATCGATAACGGTCCACAGTTCAGTAGTGCCGAAACCAAAAACTTCTGTGAGAGCCTAGGAATCAAACACTTGTTCTCATCACCATATTACCCACAAAGAAATGGTCAAGTAGAGTCCATGAATAAAGCTGTCATCATGATGCTCAAGAAAATGCTTCATCAGAGTAAAAGAGGATGGCATGAACAACTAGTTTATGTGCTATGGGCATATCGAATGATGCATCGAACGTCCACAGGTAAAACACCCTATAGTCTTGTTTATGGATCAGAAGCTATTTTACCTTTGGAGTTGCAGGTACCCTCATTGTGGATCACTCTCTATGGACTCCTCGATGAAGGTCAAAATGATGAATTATGCATTGTTGACCTTGACTCGGTGGAGGAGGAATGTACACGCATGCTGGATCAAATTGAGTGGTATCAAAAGCAACAACGACGGCAACATCAACACGACGTAAACAAGCGTCCAATCAAAGAAGGTGACCTTGTCCTCAAGACGGTCTGTGAACACTTGAAAAAATTCTTAGCCAACTGGGAAGGGCCTTACTTGGTCACTAAGGCATACAAAAATGGGGCATTCAAATTGGTTGATATGAACAGCAATGATTTTGCTAATCTAACAAATCACATGTACCTCAAACCATATTATGTCTGAAAAAACTTAAGGTATGCATTCATCTTGGCATCATGATAGTAAAATGATACCACAAATTCATCCTGGCATCATGATGGTAAACTAATATCATAGACTCATCCTGGCATCATGACGGTAAACTAATACCACAGATTTGTCCTGGCATCATGACGGTAAACTGATACCACAGATTTGTCTTGGCATCATGACGATAAACTAATACCATAGAATGTACTAGAGTTATGATGATAAACTAACACCATAGAGCTCCATCTGGTATGACATTAAACTATCACATTTTTATCTGTCAGAGTCCACTAAGACTATAAACTAGCTTGCCTCTTCATAGTCTACCACGACTATAAATAAGCACTGCACCATTCACTATGACGCTAAAATGGCAACGTCCAAAGGGTTATGATATAAAACTAATCCATGATAGTTTGCTAAGACTATAAATTGGAAACATCATCACTGGCCCATTGATCTGTTGTTGCAATCAATGACTTATCTTCATGATTCACCATGTGGACTCTGATGACACCGATGCTGCTCATTTTGTTTACCTAGAGTTTAACACAATGCCTCTATCCCATCGGCTATATTTATGTGTAAAGTATTTCAAGCTAACTCACTTGTGGTTTTCTTTTCCTCTTGGAGTTGTGTTTGTAGGATGATGCTCTGAGGTGGTCGTGCATGGATGCACTTCATCATAGTGACAAGGTACCACATTATTTCCGATGCACGCAACCAGGTTAATCAATCCGCTCATGAGTACATTCCCAGTTCCTAATGCATCCCTTATTCTCCAACATGTTCTCCTTGTCCTACTCAGTTACACCTCCTAGATACATCCCATTCACCACAAAACTTGAACCACACTGTTGCATATCATGACTCTCAAAGCAGTTGCAACCTGCAAAACAACATCACACATGATACAACTACAAGCACACGAGCACGAGTACAACACTAAAAAATGCTCTTTCCAAAAAAAAGGGAAAAGATCAAGAAAAAAAATAAAAGAGAAAAATACATCATAAGGCCATTGGCTCTTCCCATACAAGCCCCAGGTGGGAAGGTAGTTGTCTCGAAAGAAAACACTTATGTCTCAAACAATCATGTTGCATCACCTCATCGCGTGGCTTTGGCTGTTGACAATGGGTTCTCTTAAATATGACACAAGAGTCTTGTTCCTCCTAAGGATGCACCTCCCATGCCTTGGTCCCAAGTTTGCTAGATATTGGCTCTCGATAAGGACCAACATGACTTACTCACAAGAGCATTCCTCTCCCATAGTTAAACAAAATAATCCCTTGATCAATCCCCGATCCCATAGTTACAATCTACTTCTCGTGTATCTCAAAACTTCATTTCCCGACCCAATGTACTTCTAAACATGGTGCGATGACATCTGGCTAGGTGCTTGACGAATAGTACTTGGTGCCAAGTTGCTTGTGGTGTTTTGTACTTCTTTGTCGACACCTCTTGGGTGGATTCCTCCAGGCTTCAACAAAGAGGGGCTAATGAAAACACCACAAAATTTTGTCCTAGCACTTTTAGAAAGGACTCAAGCTAAGTCATGCCATTGCCCAACATGAGTACAGTGTGATCAAACTTGAGAGCCTCCAAAATAGCATGAAATGACACACAATTGAATAGGAAAAGCCCCCTGGTGCCCATGGGCTATTGCTCCAACTCCTGGCATCCAAAATCTAGGGTTTTAGGCTCCAAATGCATGGATTTTTTTGTATACACTTTGGTCACACCATGGCCACATTGCCCAGCATAAAACCAGCGTGTGTACATCGTGACCAACTTTAGGAGCCCAAAAATCAAGTCCAAACAGCCCAGATTTGAGCACATGGATCCTCCATGAGCTTCACTGATGCCCCTTGTAGCTCCCAGCCTTTGGCTTCACAACTGTACTGACTCTCAGGCTTCACAAAATCAAGATTTGAGCTTCAAATATGTCATTTTAACTTTGTCATGATGGGGTCATGCTAAGGTCATGCTGCACATCATGACCAAACAAAAGATGACCAAAACAGCATCAAGTGAGGTTCAGACTCAGCATCCAAACCACCCTAGAGAGCAGGCAACAGTTGGAATTCATGAAATAGGCATTATACATTCAAATTTGGTTCAAAATGTGTTATTTCCACTTGTCACATTGAGGTCACGCTGCACAGTGTGACCAACCAAAAGAGATGAATCCAAAGCCAAATTAGCTCAAGTTTGATGTGCAGGACCCCCTCGACATTAGGCATGTAGCTCCACTCTTGGAAACAGGTCTTAGAGGTCAAAAATGGGTCCAAAATACATCATTTTTGTAGGACATGCCAGAGCACACCAGGACACACTGATGAAGAAAATAACAAGACGCTAAACCATAGATCCAGAGGCTAGAGATCAAATTCTCTATTGTAACATAGTATTCTTTTTTAAAAATTTCATATTCTTTGAGTGTATCAAGCTCTTATGCTATGGATTGCACACACCAACATAAGAATTGGTCACAATGTATGCTGTAAAATGTCATGCATCTAGTCAAAACATAAATACTTGTCACCCGATCTACATTTCTCTCACCTCGCAACCACAGATCTTCCTCCAGATTCGAATCGCATGCCCAAAAATCCTATAAATACCCCATTTTTCCACTTAATCAGGGTTGGTAATTTTGGAGTAGGAAAACCAACAACCCTGAACCTAGACTTAGTCATGCTGAGCACTTGGGGTAATTTTGGTCATGCTGCACACCTGCAACAAGAAACTTGCAATCTCCTAGTGTCTATACACCCTTCACAATGGGGCTAAACATCTGCCTTGCGGTCAATCTGCAACTGCGTTCTGACCGGTGCAAATTTTTTTTGTAATTGTCAATCAATACTTATAGTTATAATTTTTCCATCCATTGTTCTCTATTTACACCGTTTACATTTGTTACAATTTTCGTTACCTTTGTTTACATTTTATTTTCTTCTTACCTTTCGTATGTTCGTTTACGTTTTAGTTTGCATCCATTTACGTATAACCCAATGCATCGTTACAACGTACACTAGTGGAAGTCCTTGTTTGATCTATGCATAGACCATTCAAGGTACTCTACCTTTGTTTATTTCTAGCTTGCTCTCATGCGAAGGTGGGGTCTTACTATTTCTTCTGTAGATCTCTTGGCGTCTGTTTCATTCTAGCCTCACGCCAATGATTTTGGACAGTATACATATTGCTGAACTCGAAGATAATGGGTATCAAACTAGACTAATGATGGTAAGAAGATTAGATCCACCTTGGAGATAGTATTAGCAATCGCCAGCCTTCTCAGCATTTCAACAATGGCTAGCAACAACAGTTCCCGTTATAAACATCAACTACTTACCACCAAAAGAAGTGTTGCATCCTATTCGATTATGGATAGATCAGTTGCGAATGGAAATGATAGTATTGCAATTAGATGAAAGAATAATTATTCTGGGAGCATTTACCAGAGCCACTAAAAAAATCCATCATTGGTGGAAAAGTTCAATGCTTGAACAATAGGAGCAAATATTACAACAAGAATTACAAGGTGTGTTTGTAGCCCTAGTAATTAAATTCATTGTTGATTTGTCTGCCAATTTGTGACTAATAGATAAAGTGCTTTTGAGTCAAAATAATCTTACCAATCTAAAATACTTTGAGTAGTTCAATGCTGAATATAGTAAAGAATTTTACAGGATAGCGTTGCATCGAGAACCTATGATTTCCTTCTTATATTTAGGAAGTCTTCCAGCTAAGCTTGGGCATATGGTACTTTACAAAGCCATTGAAAAGAATATGGACCTATCTCTCACCTATTTTGTTGATATCATCCATATGGCTAGACAAGAGCTTTAGTTTACATGTTACAATGTGATCTTAACAAAATTACTTCTATCAATAGAAGTTTGTGCTAATTTAGATGGAGGAGATGTTTTTGGTAAAATGCCCAGAAGACTGAGAAGAAGGAAGGTGACAAAGGCAACCAATATATAGAGATATCCGACATTCACAAGATGAAGATGGTTTAAGGGTTCAAGACCATGACAAATAAGGAGGATGATCGTGTTTGACAAAAAAATAAGATATCTTATCAATCCTAAAAAGGTATGCTATTATCATTGTAAGCAATTTGGACATTATGCTCATGAATACCCACAGTGAAAGTTAGATCCAAGGATCAAAGCATTCTTTGATAATTATTTAGAAGAATGGGAACTAATTAATGACCCAGAGTAAGAAGAACCAACTGAGCAAATTTACTAGATTCAGTTACTCCCTGATGATGATTCAGAAAGTGAAGGGGAATTTGAAGAAGAAGTACAATCAAATCCAAAGGAAGATGAAAATAATTAAGAGTTTTTTGAGAGGAATGATGATGCAAACCCAATTTTTAGATTGGAATAACATAGATTTAGTTGAAGACTGGATACAACAAATTTTAGCAAATAACTATGCCAAAATTGATACTTGGTTGAATGATAGGGAAATGTATTTTGCATCAGAAGATGACATTGAACAGTTAACACAACATATGTTCCAGCAATCTCTAGAAGATCGGGAAGATGACCTACATTGTAGTGAAGAATTATCAAATGAACCTAGTGCATCTCAATTAGGCACAAATCCAACGACAATCCTTCAAAAGGTACCCCCAAAATTCCTAATTACACCATATGAAAAGAGATTTCCTATTGTTGTAGAACTTGAAAAAGCTTGAAGTTTATTAAAACCTAGCATTCTAGCTGAGAAAAACATCAAATCAAGCATCTTATGTCTTTGAATAGTGTAATCATCATACCAATCAAGTTGGTAGTTAATGGTAAGCAGAACTGGAAGAAATATCAAGCTTTTGTTGACACTAGAGCAACCCTGAATTTTTGCCACAAAGATGTGCTTGAGAACTAGGTGTTTCATCCAAACCCAGTAAAGCTAAATACCATGAATGGAGTAAGAAGTGTAACTCATTTTGCATTCAATATTCCTATCCAGTTAGGAAATGTTTATATTGAAAAGACAAATTTTGTCCAAATTTCTGATAGTGGTTTTGATGTGGGCCTTGGAGCACATTTCATGGATGCACTCTCTCCTCATACAATTGGGCTAGATTTGTTTATATGTTCCAATCCTAATGATAAATTTGGTCAAAAAGTAGCAATTTCTAGGATTCCACTAGAGTTGTACAAAAACAAAAAACAATAGATCAGAAGTGTCTTCATGTCTTCCAGTCCATCAATTTCAAAAATTATTACTCAACATCAAATAGAAGATATTGCTAGAGAAAAATACAAGCATCAGGAAAAATTAATGAAAGCTTGTATTCAAGGGCTTGATGAACAAGAAGCATCTTTACTTATGCAAGTTCAAGAAGAATTATTATCATGCTATTGCGAATATCCTCTGTAATTTTAGGACAAAGAAAGTCCAGAAGCCTTCATTCCTACAATACACAATATTCTAGTTCCAAGTAAGGTAATAGTCCTCAATCTAGTAGATGCAGAAGAGCTACAATTACAAGTAGAGGAGTTTCAGAAAAAAGTGATTGATTAGAAAATATGCTAAAATTTCATTATCCACAACTATGCAAAAATAAAAAGAGGAAAGCCTAGAATGGTTATCAATTATATTTCGCTTAATGCAATAACCATTAAGATAAAATGACCATTACCAAATAGAGATGCAATGATCCAAAAGGTAGCAAGAAAGAAGATCTTCAGCAAATTTGATTGTAAGAGTGAATATCATCAGATAAAAATTGTTGAGCAAGATATTCATAAAACAGCATTAAGCACACCACAAGGATTATATGAATGGCTTGTTATGCCATTTGGATTAAAGAATTCCCCATCACAATTCCAAAGAAGAATGGATGCTATTTTTGGAAAATTTTTTGATTTTGTTGCAAATTATATAGATGATTTTCTGATCTACTCTAATTCAGTATCAGAACATGTTGAACATTTAAAGGTATTTGCTCATCTATGCAAGCAACATGGAATAGGGTTATCTGAAGATCCAAAGAAGTTTCAAATAGGAAGAAGAAAAACTGAATTTCTTGGAGTAACATTGAAAGATAAAAAAATTCATATGCAACCACATGTTCTACAAAAGATCTCATTGTTTCTAGATTAGCTAGAAAATAAAGAACAATGTTTAAGATTTCTTGGATGTCTTAATTATGTGGTCAAACATATAGCTAAGCCATCAGATAAAACCACTAAGATTCAAAGATGCAAAAATCAAACTCCATTTCAATGGACACATTAAGCTACTAAGCAAGTTCAACAGTTGAAGAAAGAATGTCAGAATCTTCCTCCATTATCTCCCATCCTACATGAACCATTCATTCTAAATATAGATGCTAGCTATGATGCATGGGCCCTTGTGTTGCTAGTAATAGGAAAGAACATAGAATAAGAAGAAATTTGTGCCTATGCATTAGGAGCATTCCAAAAGAATGAGTTAAATTACTGGCTTGCTGAAAAAGAGATTCTTGCAGCAATCAAGGAAATAGAAAGGTTTCACATCTATCTAGTCGAAGAACTATTTAGTCTACGAATAGATTCAGCAAATTTAGTATCTATTGGCACATTTAGCCATTTCATGGAACAACAAAGGTAATAAAATATGAATAAGCCATAGAAGATATTCAAAGCAAAAATATATATGATGGTTGAACCTTATTAATATTTTATACTAGAAGTTTCATGTAGAAAATTATGAAATGAAGATATAATATTTTCATTTTCAAGAGTTAATATTAAGGAAAGAAAAATTCATCATGCTCCTTTGCAAAGGGAAGGATGAAAAGAGTTGAAAAGCTAAAAGATCCAATCTCATTTATGGATGCATCAATGAGAAATATCAAAGTCACTATTGTAAGGTTTGGATAATGTTTTTACTGCAAAAAAAAATAAACACAGTTCCAGCCACTATACGCGTTGGGAGGAAATAGACGAAATTGCTGTAAAGAAATGAAAACAGTCCAGGAAAATGCCGTTTTGTTTACAGGGATCGCGTCGGTACCAAGGCAGGGGAATGCAAGGTTCTCTTTGCCCTGTAATGGCTTTCATTTTGCGCAGAATCAACTATTCCTTTTGGCCCTAAATCAGTGACGTCTCTGCTAGTCGTGTAGTGCCAAAAACAAACAAAAAATAATTTTTGCAGGGATGCGGATTCAAGGTGGAAGAAGAACTCGCTTAGGCATTGCCACTTCCAAGGCAAAAACTGTTTCAATTTCAAATTTCTTATGCAATTGATCTGCCTACCTCCGATGACGCCGATGTGTCCTGCAACATGTGCACCACGTGAAGATTTTTCTGGCTGTTGCAGGGCTATTCCTAACCTACCTTACCTAATGCTAAATTCTCTGATGCTCAGATCTCTGTTACATTTGCCCTTAACCTTGAAATCTATGGCAGGAATTAAAAAATGATCTGTAGAAACACAAAAACGTAGGAAGCCCTAAGCGAAATTGGGAAACAGTTCCAGGCAACCGAAAACCCCATGTCCAGGGCCATATGTCCAATACATCGTTTCTATCTCCAGATCTTTCTCCTCCAGCAACTGAATGTACAGAACAACGACGCCGAATGCAATGACAGAGCCTTCTTCCACAGTGGTGGTTGCCAACGATTTCTGGCAAGGTGGGATATATTTTTTTCAGAAGTATTCGATGGTAGTTCTAGGCCTATCGCCTTCACATTCGGGCTTGGTGTTTCAAATTTAAATTTTTCCAGCCATTTTCGTTTGGGTGCAAGTGCACATAAAATATTTAGGATTAAGGTACCAGCAATATTTATGCCAATGTAGATATTATATTGTCGCCTTGTTTATAAACTCACTAGGAGCTTCAATAACCATTCTTCAAATTTTAAGTAAAAATGAAAGGCTATTAAAGCTATAATTGTGAACAATTATATGAAATATTGGAATTATTTTTCAAAAGCAATATTTATCTCCTAACTTCCTAACCTCCTAAGTTAATGCTTCCTAACTTGTTGGGCAAGTAATCTTCTAATTGGTTGGTCAAGTTACTTGGGAGAGAAGTTAGGTGAGATATTTTTAAATATGTAACTTCCCTACCTACCTTGGAACCCTATAAAAAGGCTTCAAAGGAGGGAAAGAAAAAAGGAAAGAAGAAAAAAAAGAAGAATCTCAATTGGAATCTCAATTTTTTTTAGGACTTTTGGGAGGTCTCATACATCACACTTTTGAGAAGACATTGGGATCACACTTGGGCTCTCACT
>MNCI01012452.1:26217-50301 GCA_015680685.1 Gnetum montanum | reverse complement strand
ATTAGGAGTAGATTGCGGAGTTGTGCTTAAATGTTTTTGCAAAATTTTATTTGTTACAAGTAGGTATTATAAGGACCGCGTAGACTAGGTAGTTGAACAAAATAGAAAACTTTCAACAACTCACAGTACTTGGCAAAGTTGGCTAAATCTCTTTAAAGTAAGTCATTTGTAGTTTACACGCAACGCAATCGTTACATTTCTCACAACCGCACACCCCAACAGCACACACACATACTCACATTAACTACTGAGTTTATTTGGAGGTATCTGGGCCTTGGTGTTGCCAGAGACCAGTAGGCACCTAAATCCTATTCGAGGACACTCGTTGGCGGTCAAGTCCCAAACGGTCGTCAACAGTATCACTATTAAAAAGGAAGATTCAGCCATCACCAAAATTGTAAAGATTTTCCTGGTGGTAATTTCTCTTGGCCCAGTACAAGTTTACTATTGAAGGAATCCCTGGAGTAGTAAATCATTTACCAGATGCATTAACTAGAGAATTAAAAATGCAGTAAGCAAAGATGACGTAGCCAACACATTCAAAAAAAAGTTCTCTAAAAGGTGAATACTTTCAAAATCCAATGTAGGATAATGAAGATTGGCCTTCTTGGCCGATTCAAATATTAGAAGATAGAGTAAAATGGTGCATAAGGATAAATAGGATGTTTTCTCAAGAATCTACCATAAGCATATCCAAACAATATACTACACTAGATTTCTATGTAATATGGTAGGAAGAATAGACTGCATAGTAAACAATTTAAAATGGAGCTGATTGAACCTAAGATACTTCAACACTTATCATTAATGGAAGTTCTAGACAACATCCTACTAATTAGAAGACCATTATTTGCTAATTAGTCAGCTAGAAACTTCTTCCAAGAGCTTCTTTAGAGAAATGAATGGGAAAACAAGCTTTGTAAGTCTTTTCAGCGAATCAACCTATACCAGGAAGTCACATGGTACAAGAATGAAGTTATAGTTCCCAAGAAAGCACCACCAAATGAGGCCACATCATCAACATCTCCATCAAATATTCTCAAAGATCTTTCAAAGCTAATTAAAAACTGCACTGTCTACACACGAACATGTGGCAAGATCTGCTCCATCCATAAAGTGATATTAAAGGTGATGAGTGGATAACAATCAGATGTTATAGCTGAAGATAAGGATCTAGTTACTTGGCGTGCAAGTCACGCAAATAGAGTTATTCTATCCTATATATACCTATGTATCCCCTCTTATAAAGGGCAAGCAAGAGGCATTAGCAAGTCATGCATTGGGGTTGTCTACTCCTCAAGCTAGTAGTCTTAATCTATTACAAAGTCCTTCTATGGTTGGAGCTCAATCTCTTGGATGAGTTACAATTAGAATCTAAGTCAAAATTAGAAGTATGATTATGCCTGATAAAGTGTGTATTGCTAGTGTAATTTCTTTAGCCATTTCTTAATTCTTGCTATCAGGATGATGGTTAGAGTCCTTGCTGTGTGAATATGCTTGGTCTATTAGTAGTTTTTTTAAATAGGTCTTGTTGTTATCCTAAGATTTGTTATGTAGCAGCTGCAAGTTATGTCTATGTAGAAGTTGATGCAATAAAGGCTTGGTTAAGAAGGTTTATCATTCGGTTCTATCTTTCTCCTCTATTTAACACATCGTGAAAGAGCACAAGGTGTGAGTTGAGAAATAATCGCTATGCAAGGCAACTGGCCAAGTTTCTGTTGTGTTGCTTCTACATATTCATTGTCTTTTTCATCTGGGTGCACCATGGGTTTTAGGATGCCATGAGAATTCCATGATGATTTGAAGAAAGCACTATGGATTTTGTAGATTCGTGAAGGATCTCACCCAACAATGGTATTGAAGCCATTGTGTTCTAGTATGGTCACTTGTAAAGGTATCATTCAATTGCTTCTACCTTTTGTGTAGATTTGGTATAGACCACAAGTCATGAGGACCTCATTCTATAATACCATGATTTGTGGTGAGGTCATGGTTGCTAAAAACATAAGCATTTTAATTCTAAGTATGTCATAAGTTAACCATGAGTCATGGTTAACTTATGATTTCATCAAGAAATGAGATTGCAAGTTGTATCTTGAAACTTACAAGAACTTTAATAAGTCTAATGAAAGGGTCAACCTAGGGATGATCTTATGGCCTCTAAACTAATGCAACATTGTCTAGAATTAGGCTTCAAATGTGTTTATTGAACACATGAGATGGATTCATAAAGGTAAATGGTTTTGAGATGAATAGGCATATTGGCTTCATGCTTGGGCACATAAAGTGCACATAAAAGGCTTCACAACTTGTCAGGATTATCTTTGACTTATTTTTAAATCTCTTTGAGGGATTCTTGGCTTTATGGAACTTAAGATTTTTAGACTTATCTTTGATCATTTTTAATGGGTTAAAATAAAATTGAATTAATATTGAAATGATGATATGTTGGAGATAATGAAATCAACATGACATAGATGATAATAACTATGATGCTAAAATTGATAAAGATACTATTTTTTTTATTTTTGTTTTTGATAAATATAATAGAGATATGTATTCATTCAACATTCAACTAGAAATATAGCATCAAAATAATAAAACCATGAGAGTGCACTAAACATAAAAATGGAGGTACAATATAAAATTCTTCTATTTTCTAACTTGAATAAATAATGTATTTATGAGCGGCAAGGTACCCCTTATTCCCAACCATATGAATCATAAGCGTTCATGCATGATCCGATGGAATTCTGTGAATGGGACTAGTTGTGTATCTAGATCATTATGTGTTGATTACAATTCATTGTCTTCCCACTTGAACTAGTGGTAGCTTCGTCATGTATGGTTTAGTCCAAAGTGAGGCATATGATAATTGATGTTGTTTAGCCTTATGCTACATCTAATGATAATGAAGAAATCAATTATTTAAGCTAATTAACAATGTAAAGTAAATTCTAAACTAGCCTATGTGTGATGAGTATTCATTCCTAACCATCTGTACACATCTTGGACTTCATGCAACTACCACTAGGATTACCAAGCTTACCGTTACTAGGTGTACCAAACGATAACACTACTAAGATACCAAGTAATTACACTTAAGCACTTGCAATTGGTCATACTCATTTTGCTCAATGATAGCAACAATAAAGAGCAATAAATGATAAGCATTAACTAAGCTAAATAGTAAGCATTTAAGTAATTAAAAATAATAATAAAGCTAAGTGGATGCTACAATGATGGAAGTAATCTCAATCTTTATTGCCAAACATGTAATGTTTCCAAGTATGTCACACTCGAATAAGGATGTCGTACAATCACTTAACATCACACTGTGGGCATGCACTGGAAACTTAATAAAACTTGAAATCTATCTTCTTTCTACTACTAAAACTCTATATGAATCTATATCTCAACTATGCACCCAAGTGTTGTATTTATAGGCTAGCATGGAAGGGTTGATATTAGATCCTTGACATTGAAGGTTGTGTCCCGATATCAAATACCCCATAACACGGCTCTAATATTAGATACCCAATATCATAGCCTTGCAAAACATGACTCATCATGTATCAAATAAATGACCTCTTTTTAAGGTGCTTATAAGAACTCTCAACTCTTAGACTCTCTTTTAGATAAAATCATGGTGAGGAAGTGCTTATGAATCTCTTCTCTAATGGTGGACATGTTCCTCACATTCTCTCATAGGATTACATCATTAAAGTTGATGTTACTTAAGAGCATATTCAACCTATTATAGAGTTCTTTTCTCTCTGAACTCTCTCTCCTCTCTCTTATCTTCTCTTGACAAAGTGTTTCTTGATTGGTGTTGATACAATGGCCACATCTCCTTGTATAGCTTTTGGAGGGTGGTTGGCTAAATCATGGTTGTGCCACTTAACCCAAGGATACAATAAGATTAGCCACTAATGTGGCTACAAATTGTGACTGGACAAGGAGATCAAGTGGAGATTAGGTGAGGGTTAGGTGACCCATGTAGTTACAATGCTTCTTCATAAGTTACTTACCTTTCGGGTGGTTCTAAAACATGTGAGGGAGACACTTATGCTAATGTGTGGTCTGAAGTAATAGATGAATTTCATGTAGTAATGGAAACCCACTTTCACTTTTCTTCTTCCTCATGTTCTCTCATTTTTGAATTTTTCTTCCCTCAAATATTTTGATTTTATTGGAATCTTCCATGGCTCTTCATTCTTGATATAATTTTTATCATTTTGAAAACATCATGACCATTGGGATAACATCATTTGTACATCACCCTAATTTGTGACATTATGTTCATGGGTATGGATTAATTACATCATAGAGAGGATTGAATAGGGTGAAATAAAAATAATTATTGAACATTAAATCTTATAGACAATGAATACTAATAAATCTCTAATCACTCATTCATGCATTTATAAAGTAACTATAGATCTAGTAAAGACATCAGTGTAAAATGTGGTAGAAAAATATGGATGAAATACATCAAATTTATAGTGTATCTACTTGGGCCTAGTCCACTCACAAGAGTATACTAATACATCATAGGAATTTTACGGTGATCCCAAAACCAAGAGAAAAGAAATGAATAGGATTTAGATGCAAGGGAAATAAGGATCTCACATTGAGCTAATGTCATTCATGATTAAGCAATTAATACAACTCAAATGAAGAAAGAACAAGAAGGAAAAATCTCATAGAAACTTTCTCAAAAGAATGAATCTACAACATGGAGCTTCATTGTGGCTAGGACTTTCAACTCTTATCTTTTCTCAAAATATTCTTTTGAATCATGCATTGAGGCTATGGTACAATATTTGCTTTATAGGCTAGGAGATCTAATGACTAGGAATGATTTTATTTTTTTCAATCTCCTAATGATTTAGTCAATTGCATAAATCCACTACAAGAGAAATCAGGATATTTCATTTTATTATGTTCCAACTGAATTGGGAAGACTAATATGTTGTAGAAATGGTTGAAAGGATAAAATAAAGAACACTTTCCTAAGTAGATGTTTATGTTTCTTACTAAATTTTACTTCTGTTTGCTTCATGATGCTTTATTCTAGCTTTAATTATTACTTGAATCTTGCTGCATATGCTAGGAAGCTATTTCAATTGATGCTAAAGTTATGTTATTTGTTTAGATTAGGCTATAAAAGCCCTTGTATGTTTATATTTCACACCTTCTCTAGTGTATGTTGTATTTCTTGCCCATTCAAGACTCATAGATTACAAATGTTTGGTCATATGTTAAAATTTTTAATAGATTTAAACTTCTTGATATATTTTGAGCACCATCCATACTCAAATATGTCTAATTTCATGTGTAATTAGATATTGGAGGCTCTATGTAAGTTGTAACTGGGNAAGTTTTCATTCAGTCGTGGGGATATGATGAATCATGATTCAATAGGCTTCGATATCAAACCCTTGAGATCAGACCCATGATATTGGGTATGTGATATCACGACCTAAGAAGCGATATCAAATACATGATATTGTGACTCTTGTGCAGGCCTATAAATACACATGTAGGCACAAGAAGTCAGGGAATCAATCAGTCGATAGTTCTAGCTAGAAGTTAGTTCTCATTTTTAGTTCTTCTCAACCCTTTCTCCCAATGCATGCCTGTAGTGTGATGATTATAATTGTATGGATCCTTTATTCGGGTGTGACGTACTTGGACACGCACATGACCAGAAATAAAGATCGAGATTACTTCATCATTGCAACATTCACTTAATTTAATTATTTAATTATTATTATTATTTATTTCTTTCATAATTAACATCTCTTTACCCTAAACTCCTATTAAACGCAGAATGAGTACAACTTGATCATGAGCATTTAAGTATGACTACTTAGTAACCTAGTAGCGTACTTAGGCCATGAGCTTGGTAATCCTAGTGGTAGTCATGTACAAGGTCCAAGATTTATATGGATGATTAAGGAATGGATGCTCATCGCACTTAGGTTAGTTAGATTTTCTCTCACTCTCTCCCTCTCCAAGTTAGTCAATTTCATTTACCATCGTACCCAGGAGTAGCATTAGTGTAGGAACACATCATACACCTCACTCTGGACTAAACCATACGTGACAAAGCTAATAATAGTCCATGTGGGAAGATAGCAAGCTGCGATCTAAGAGTAACTATCTAGATACCACAGCTAGCCCATCTGCAGAGTTCGACCAGATCATGCGTGAACATTTGTATTCGTATGATTGAGTGTAGGGGTACCTCACCACTCATCATTGGTGCCGTTGCCGAGGACGGTGCTAGTTATCTAGATTAGTTATATCATACAAGGTCATTGTATAGGAATTAACAATATATCTTTCAAGAAGAAATAATTACAAAAAGTCACATATAAATTCACACACAATTGCACAACCATGCCTCTCCTACAAGACTACGATAATGCCACATCTAGTGAGGCAATTTATTAGAGAACCAACGAATTATATGAAAATGAAGATTGGAGTACATAATTTGAAGTGGGAGTTTCTTATAGACATAAATGAAGGCAACATCGTCCCAACGCATGAAAGCATAACTTACTAGATGATGATGAACCCCTACTGGCCACCACAAGCCTAATGTAAATACAAGAGGCTATTCGAATCTCCTGTAGGCATTGAAAAGAGAGCCATCTACCCAGGCTTAATTTAAACAACTTTCCCAATTTCTTAGGAGGTTATGACTTAGATCCAAAACAACATTTACAAGCCTTCTACGATGCTTGTGCATGGAACAACATTGATAACGATTGGCAAAAACTTAAGCTCTTTCATATGACACTCATTGGCCAAGGAAAAGTATGGTATAGATTGTTAAAACCAAATTCAATATGAAGTTGGCCAACAATGGTAGAAATCTTTAACGTAAGATATCAAACCTATGCAAGAGTGTTAGCCTTGAGGAAACAAATCCAACAGTAGAAACTGTTGGCGACCGTTTGGGACATGATCACCAACAAGTGTCCTCGAACAGGATTTAGGTGCTTGTTGGTCTCTGGCAACACCAAGGCCCAGATACCTCCAAATAGACTTAGTAGTTAATGTGAGTATGTGTGTGTGCTGTTGCGGTATGCGGTTGTGAAAAATGAAACGATTGCGTTGTGTGTAAACTACAAATGACTTATCTTAAAGAGATTCAGCCAACTTTGCCAAGTACTGTGAGTTGTTGAAAGTTCCTATTTTGTTCAATTGCCTAGCCTATGTGGTCCTTATAATACCTACTTGTAACAAATAAAGATTTGCAGAAACATTTGAGCACAACTCTGTGAATCTACTTCTAATTTTCCCCAGAGAAAGAGATAGTTCCACAAGAAAACTAGAAATACAGCGAGATTCAATTGAAATAGACAGAAAAGAAAGTAGATTTGTGTTAAGACCTCAAATATTTAAACAAGGTAAAATGATACGAGTAAACACTTCGCAATAAAGCTATCCCAAAATCAATAACTATGAATTGTTCAAACTTCCAAGGCTCAAATAAGTAATTTCTTCAAGACAATCCTGCTATGCTACCAAGAAATTGCTGCGTAAACTATCACGTACGAGACTCCATTTTGGTTAGATAATGGATGTCAACAATTACATTCAACAGAACCTTCAAAAGACATGAAAATTTTTGATTGAAATACCATGGAGATTCACTTTAAAGATAAAAGAAGCTATTCTGGTCCTATCAAAATACTAAAGATTTTCTGAACCCTCTTGACTATTGAATCGTTCAATGGCTTCACTATATGCAGAGGCTCTCTTACAAAAATCTCAATAGTAGTTCTTATACATGGCACAATAATCAAATTCGCTACTAAAATGCTCTTAAGGCTTTCAAACACAAGTGCTTCTATAAAAAAATTTTAATAGAAATCTTCTATTATGCAACAAGAAACAATAAGAACAATCTAAAAATCCCAAAATTATTTGCCAAGCATGATACTATCTAAACCACTAGCTAAAAAATTTTAAAAAAATAAAAAACAATAAGCATAACGCACAGGACTATGACAAAGAGTCTAAAAACTTTTCTTTAGCCAGTTATCTTACAAGCAATCTTTCACAATGTCTTCTTTACAATCTTCCTCCAAGACCCAAAGTGAGACCCCAAGTGAGAGCTAGTAGTCCCCCCCAAGTGTGTGATCCCCTGGCAAGTTCCTTTTTCCTTCTAACCCCTGAAGCCTTTTTATAGGTTTTAAAAGGTAGTTAGGCATTCCAAAATATCTTAGCTAACTTCTCTCCCAAGTAAGGAAGTTATAACTTGCCCAACAAGTTAGGAAGTTGTAACTTATACATGAAGTTAGGAGAAAATCATGCTAACATTGACATGTGTCTTTACAAATATTACAAATATCTTTTTCATAAGTCATGACCTATATAATAATATTTTTTTTTACAATAAACAGTGCCTGAAACTTCACTTAAAAAAGTCTATGCAGCAAAAACAATGCAAAAATACAAGGGACCATGAAACAGACATAACCTAGCCTCTAGCTATACTTGTATGTGTAACTCCAAAAAGAATATATCATAAAACAATGTTTTCACTTTTAGTAGAAAAAAAACTTGAAAAAGTAATATCTCTACCATAATCTTGTGCAGATAAAGATCCTGGCAGCAAAGCTATGCCCTGACGGGGAACAATAGTGGCGGGGGTTTCTCACCATGCTCGATGGCCTAGAAATACTCGATAATTCCCTGACAATACTCATCGCTAAACCAGTTTCTAGTGTTGTAGGGGTAACAATGGATTACATCATCCTAAACATTTTCAGTCTGTGGATTAACTTCCCTTAACACCTCCCACACAACAGAGTTGCACTTGAACCCAGAACCGAGTGCGATCTGCCATAGCTGATCACTGCCATGGAGGTACCTCTTCGCATCCAAATCCACGACCTCGTACCAAATCCTGGACGTGGATGTGTTCCTAAACTGATGCAGCATCATGCACAACACCTCCAGATCGTAATTCGTCAATTGCAGATTCTTGCCCATGCCGTTGATCATGGTGCACCCTCTGAGATGGATGTCGAAATGCTCGAACGCCGACTAGAAATTTGGCACGTACAGTGATGACGTATGTGGTGCGCACCACATGGCGTAGGTGCATTCGTGCTCGACGAGCCTCGCGAGCATGATTGGAGAGCAGAATGGCGTTTCCAGCGATGTGGAAGAGGCAGTTGGTAATCATCATGTTCCTCTCTTCGCTTGTGTAGTTGGCGTTGATGCTATCAATACCTGCACTAGCAATGCCGACTCCATTGTTTCTCTTCAGCCTACCCTGTTGCCAAGGGTGAGGGTAATCAGGCAGTGCATAAGCGTAGTAGGTTCCATCACCATCATTGAAGAATGGAAATTTCCACCATTGAATTAGTTGTAGAGAGAATGGACAAGATGGTGTCTACCATGGTTATTTTGCTACAATTGCTGGATTATGCAGGCACGGACAGTGTTGAGGAAGCTATGAAGCTTTTTAAGCAGAGGGTAGAACTGTTCCATCACTCTCTTTTTCCTGTTAGTGTCCACTTGTGTGCTATTCAGCAATAACATAATATGCTTCCCAATTTTCATTTATTTCCAAAGAATATTTTTTATCATGTTCTCTACTATTGCCTTTTTACAGTATCTACTTTTGATGTTCCATGAAATGGCCAAATGTGCCAACATTTCTACCCCTTTAAAAGCTTAACGAAATTTATGTAGCCCCATTTAAAACTGAAATTTTTATTGAATTCTTACAACTGAACGGAAATATTTTTGGAGGAAAATTCTCATCAAATATAAGGTTTGGTGGTATAAAAACCTCATTCCTAACAAAAACAACAAACTGTACATTATCAAGTCATTTATTCATGGACTATTCTTGAGATGGGAAGAGAATGGTGAGGGTTACTCTAGTAGGAATCCTCATATCTCTAACCTTCTCATAAGCAATCTCTGAAGTGATGAATGCTATTCTGTATCCATCATTCTTATCTACCACGATTTGATTATAATTGGAAAAACCATCTAAGAAAGAATATACTTGACAACCTAAGACTTTAATCAGCATCTCATCAATTCTTGGAAGTGGATACTTATTCTTTTTTGAGGCATCATTCAGATTTCTAAAGTCCACACAAAACCTTATATCACCATTTTTCTTTCTCACTGAAACATGGTTAGCAATCCATGTTGAATATCGTACTGGATATATGATTCGTGCTTGCAACAACTTCTTGATTTCGGTTTCCATAGCGAGTTCAAATGATGGATTGAATTTCCTTTGTTTTTGCTTGACTATTTTACAACATTCTATTAAAGGAATTTTATGTGTCATCACATCTGGTGTAAAAGCTTTAAGATCATCGTAAGACCAAGAAAAATTGTCCAAATTATTTCTTAGACATGTTAAGAAGTTTTGCTTGAAACTCGAATCTCTCTCCTTTGTAACATTCAACATCTTTGGCATCTTGTCTAATCCAAAATTCAATACCTCGAAAGCTTGACTATCTGGGTTTTGTATATCCTTTCCAGTAAGTAAATTTTTCTTGAACTCATGTTCCAAGTCAATCATCCTTTTTGGAATGAAATTAGCTTTGGAGTGTGATGACATTTCTAGTATCACTTGGCCCTCAAATTCTTGTTTGTTTTTCATAAATCTTAGTACTCGATCATCATCTTCAAATACTTGTAAATATCTTCTATTATCTGGTACTGATGGATGATGTTCTTCTTTAATCATGAAATCTTTATAACTTTCTATTATTTGCATATCCAATGTTGAAGTTGCCTTTGCCAAATCATCTACTATAAGATTCTCTGCTCTATTTATATGCTCTATTTGGCAATGTTGAAACTGATCTAACATTTTATAAGCAAGTTGCTTATAAGGTCTTAAGAATGAGCTCTTTACTACACAGTTACCCTTTACTTGTTCACAAACTAATCTTGAGTCTCCTTTTATAGTGATTACTCTGATCTTTTTGTCTAGAGCTATTCTTATACCAATACATAAAGCTTCATACTCAGCCTTGTTATTAGTACAAGGGAAATATAGATGAATTGCTTTAATAATTTCAGGTGAACCATTCCTTAATATAACTATACCGACTCCTGCACCTTTTGAATTACATGAACCATCAAAGTATAGCTTCCATTTATCCTCATTCTTTGATTGTTCTTTTTTGGAACTATAATTTTCTTGAAGTGTACAAATTTTGTTTTCAACACCTCCTTTTTCAGCCATTTTACTTCTTTTGTTTGAAGTAATGTTATCAATCATCAAAGGTTTGCTATAGATGTAGATTTGATTTGGTTCTCCTTTCCAAGGTAACCACATGTGAGAATAATCTGTGGATATGTAACCTGAGAAGTTCTTACTCCAACTTCTACTCAATAAAAGACTATTCGAATCTGGTATATTTGCCACTTGAATAGTTACTCTACTTTTGACGCGGGGTTCAGAAGCAATTTCCAATAGAACATTTGGTAATTGACCCACAATCCTCACTCTACTTTTATCCACTTGAACAATCTTTTTATTTGATTTTTCAAGAATCAAACCAAGTTTCTTACATATAGATAATGGCATTATAGTAGATGTAGCTCCAGAATTAATCAAACAATTGTGTAAGTATTTATCGTTTAATTTCATTGTCAAAAGAAATTAGGAGCTTCCTTATCATACGAGGTCTTTAATTTCTCATCATTATTAGACACATAATTTAACTTTGATTCTCTAACTCTCCTTTTATCTTTAATGAACTCTAAAGCCTTTCTTTGCTGATCTCCTATTTGAAGCAACTGATAAAAGCTAATATTGGCCTTGACATGTTTAAGGTCTTCAATCAAATCATACACTCCATCACCAATAAAGCTTGGTTTCCTTATCCATTTATTAAAAGATTGACTTCGAGTGCTTTGCTCTACTTGATTGTCTTTACCTTTATTCTTATCTCTTCTATTTGGCTCAAAAGATTTTCTCTTACTAGATGGATTAGTAATAACATTTGGGGATCTAGAAGTAGTTAATCTTTCCTTTGATCGAAGACTATATCCATTTTCCTCATTATTATTACATTCTTCATCTGAAGACATATCTTCTTCAGAACTTGATAGAGAAGAAGTATCGCTAGATCCATTGCTAGAAGATTTACTTGCATAATGAACACTAGATAACTCATTATCAGATTCAATATCAAGAAATTTGGACATAATAAGGTCACTTTCATCCTCATCTTCTGCTAACTTAGTGTCATGATGTTTATGCTTTCTATTTTTTCTTTCTTCCTTCATATTAACTCTTGCGAAGGCTTTTTCAAGCTTCACTATTTTGTTAGACATATCTCTCATTAATTTTCCTTTTTCAAATTCTACTCTTTCATGTTCTTGCTCTATCTTAACATGAGATGGTCCTGGTAAAGCTTTAAATTGAGCAAAATCTTGCATAGGAATCATAACTCTTTCTTCTCTTTTTTGAATTGCAATATTTTCTTTAGGATTCAAATATTTTTCTAACTGTATAGCTTCACTAAAGTAGTCATTTAGTGTAGTTAAGTTTGGAGTTCTCCTTAACCAAATTGAAATGTTGGGGTTTACAGCCTTAAGATAAGTTTCTTTAAGCATTTCTTCTGATGGCCTATATTGTCTTTGAAAGAGTCCACAAATTCGTTGAAACTTGATGTTAAAATCTCTAATTGACTCTTTAACTCCTTGCTTAGCTTGTATCAGCCCATAGTATAGTTGTTGTTGATCTAATTGATTACCAAACTAGGCTAAGAAAAGATTCTTCATGTCATCCAAACTTGTAATACTATTATTTGGTAAGTTCGAATACCAAATCTAAGCCATATCCTTTAAATTCGATACAAACAACCTACAAGCTTGACCTTGATGTTGAATATTAGCATGAGCTAAAGCTAACTCAAACATGTGAATATATTCTTTAGCTAAATAAGATTTTCTAGGAATGACAGGCTCAGGAAAATATTTGTAAACTACCTCAGGAATATCATTGTAATTTTGAAATCCTAATGGTGTAACTCTTTGCCAAGGATTTGCCATCCTATTCCTTTGGATAGTTGAACTCTTAAACTTTCTAGATCTTCTCTTATAAATCGATAAACCAGATATAATGGGTAATCTTCTTGATCTTCTAGTTTCCACTCCACTAGTTACCAATTCAAAAACTTTCTTTTTTTCTTCTTCTGATGAAGAATCAGTCTTAGAATCAAGAATATCTTTTGAAACTTTCAAATTTTTCAAACTATCAATCTTCTTGGTCATGAACTGAAAATAGTACTTAATTTCTTAAGCCCTTCTAGTAACAAAGAATGGTTGATGTGCTAAAATTATAAGGCTTATGAACTTAGAGGCTAAATTTTCAGCCCTCCTTCTAGCGCCAAAAGAACTGTTGGCGACCGTTTGGGACGCGACTGCCAACAAGTGTCCTCGAATAGGATTTAGGTACTTGTTGGTCTTTGGCAACACCAACGCCCAAATACCTCCAAATAGACTTAGTAGTTAATGTGAGTATGTTTGTGTGCTGTTGCAGTGTGCGGTTGTGAAAAATGAAACGATTGCGTTGTGTGTAAACTACAAATGACTTATCTTAAAGAGATTCAGCCAACTTTGCCAAGTACTGTGAGTTGTTGAGAGTTTCTATTTTGTTTAATTACCTAGTCTATGCAATCCTTATAATACCTACTTGTAACAAATAAAGTTTTGCAGAAATATTTGAGCACAACTCTGTGAATCTACTTCTAATTTTCCCCAGAGAAAGAGATAGTTCCACAAGAAAACTAGAAATAGATCGAGATTCAATGGAAATAGACAGAAAAGAAAGCAGATTTGTGTTAAGACCTCAAATATTTAAACAAGGTAAAATGATACAAGTAAACACTTCACAATAAAGCTATCCCAAATTCAATAACTACGAATTGTTCAAACTTCCAAGGCTCAAATAAGAAATTTCTTCAAGATAATCCTACTATGCTACCAAAAAATTTTTGCGTAAACTATCACGTATGAGACTCCATTTTGGCTAGATAATGGATGTCAACAATTGCATTCAACAGAACCTTCAAAAGACTTGACAATTTCTAATTGAAATACCATGGAGATTCACTTTAAACATAAAAGAAGCTATTCTGGTCCTATCAAAATACCAAAGATTTTCTGAACCCTCTTGACTATTGAATCGTTCAATGGCTTAACTATATGCAGAGGCTCTCTTACAAAAATCTCAATAGTAGTTCTTCTACATGGCACAATAATCAAATTCGCTACTAAAATGCTCTTAAGGCTTTCAAACACAAGCACTTCTATGAAAAAATTTTAATAGAAATATTCTATTATGCAACAAGAAACAATAAGAACAATCTAAAAATCCCAAAATTATTTGCCAAGCATGATACTATCTAAACCACTAGCTAAAAAATTTTAAAAAAATAAAAAACAATAAGCATAATGCACAGGACTATGACAAAGAGTCTAAAAACTTTTCTTTAGCCAGTCATCTTACAAACAATCTTTCACAATGTCTTCTTTACAATCTTCCTCCAAGACCCAAAGTGAGACCCCAAGTGAGAGCTAGTAGTCACCCCCAAGTGTGTGATCTCCTGGCAAGTCCCTTTTTCTTTCTAACCCCTAAAGCCTTTTTATAGGTTTTAAAAGGTAGTTAGGCATTCCAAAATATCTTAGCTAACTTCTCTCCCAAGTACGGAAGTTATAACTTGCCCAACAAGTTAGGAAGTTGTAACTTATACATGAAGTTCGGAGAAAATCATGCTAACATTGACATGTGTCTTTACAAATATTACAAATATCTTTTTCATAAGTCATGACCTATATAATAATAATTTTTTTTACAATAAACAGTGCCTGAAACTGCACTTAAAAAAGTCTATGCAGCAACAACAATGCAAAAATACAAGGGACCATGAAACAAACATAACCTAGCCTCCAGCTATACTTGTATGTCTAACTCTAAAAAGAATATATCATAAAATGTTGTTTTCACTTTCAGTAGAAAAAAAAACTTGAAAAAGCAATATCTCTACCATAATCTTGTGCAGATAAAGATCCCGGTAGCGAAGCTATGCCCTGACGGGGAACGACGGTGGCGGGGGTTTCTCACCATGCTTGATGGCCTGGAAATACTCGATAATTCCCTAACAATACTCATCGTTAAACTAGTTTCTAGTGTTGCAGGGGTAACGATGGATTACGTCATCCCAAACGTTTTCAGTCCATGGATTAACTTCCCTTAGCACCTCCCACATGTTGGAGTTGCACTTGAACCTAGAACTAAGCATGATTTGCCATAGTCGATCACTGCCACGGAGGTGCCTCTTCACATCCAAATCCACTGTCTCGTACCAAATCTTGGATGTGGACATGTTCCTGAACTAATGCAGCATGATGCCCGACTTCTCCAGATCGTAATCCATCAATCACAGATTCTTGCCCATGCTGTTGATCATGGTGCACCCTCCAAGATGGATGCAGAAATGCCCGAACGCCGACCGAAAATTTGGCACATACGGTGGTGATGTAGGTGGTGTGCACCACCTGGTGTAGGCGCATTCATGCTCGACAAGCCTCGCGGGTACGGTTGGAGAGCAGAACGGCATTTCTAGTGACATGGAAGAGGTAGTTGGTTATCATCATGTTCCTGTCTTCGCTTGCGTAGTTGGTGTTGACGGTGGTGTTTTTAGTTCCCATGAATTTGGAGGCACAAGTCTCCTCACCCAGACTCGAGCGTAGGTGAACCTGCCACTGTAGATCCAAGCGTTTAGATGTGATTGATTTCGGATTGCATGTGAAGTAGATGCTGGCCTCCGTGTTGATCTTGAGCTCGTCGGGAGGGCGGTAGCAACTGTAGTCCACCAGGTAGCAGAAACGACCGGGCCGGTAGCACAACAATTTTAGAGCCATGCCCACCACCGCGGCGCACGCTATTAATACCTACATTAGCAATGCCAACTCCATTATTGCTCTTCAGCCTGCCCTGTTGCCAAGGATGAGGGTAATCAGGTGATGCATAAGCGTAGCAGGTTCCATTGCCGTCGTTGAAGAATGGAAATTTTTGCCATTGAATTAGTTGCAGAGGGAATGGAAAAGATGGTTTCTACCATGATTATTTTGCTACAATTGCTAGACTGTGCAGGCATGGACAGTGTTGAGGAAGCTATGAAGCTTTTTAAGCAAAGGGTAGAACTGTTCCATCACTCTCTTTTGCCTATTACTGTCCACTTGTGTGTCGTTCAACAATAACGTAATATGCTTCCCAATTTTCATTTATTTCCAAAGAATATTTTTTATCATGTTCTCTACTATTGCCTTTTTAGAGTATCTACTTTTTCTATTCCATGAAATGGCCAAATGTGTCAACAGAAACAAGCACAACATGAACCCTTGGGCATGGCCTTAGAAAGCTATTATGCACTGTTAAACAACTATCTAGGCCATGAGTTCTCTAAGGAAAGGTTATTGTACCATATCATTGATGGGCTTCATGATGAAACAAGAGAGACCCTAGGGATGTATGCCTAAGGTCAACTATACGAACTACGAACCCATCAATTCCAAGAGCTTATTAAGTGGGTAGCAAAAGAAGAAGGAGAAATGGCTAGATGGGAGAATGTTGAAAAACATCAATAGGACCAAAATCTCAACTTAACAGAGGTCCATAATCATAAAAAAGAGAAATCAATGGATCTCAAGGAGGAAGAACCATCTTTTCCAGTACAAAAATCATTAGAGGAAGTCGAGGCAAAGATCAATAAGATGTTGGAATGGATGCATAAAAAGTGTGGAGAATATATTGATATTATTGGAGATAGAGTTTTGACAACCTGAGAAGCAGGACAAAATAGCATTTGACAATCAGAAAGAAGGGATGATGAAAATTAGAGTTCAACTACCAATCATACGTATGAATGCAACATTTTCCTGTACGATCACCCCAAGGGGCCAATGCCCAATCTTGTTACATTTATATGAGCATTGGGAAAGCATGTTACACCCAGAGTTCGTACAAAGATACTGTGTTCAATCACAGTGGCAACAATCCTAGTCGTGGGGGAAGCCATCCATAAATTGGAGACACCTTTCGTATCATTCAAATCCAAATTCTTATCTAGTCTAATGTCCTATTTCCATAACTAGGTCAACATACTTGATCTCACCGCATTATCATTCTCCTCAATACTATCAACCCATGTCCTCAACATAACCACCGCCTTGTGTACCTCACACTTCTCCTAGATTTCAACATTCTTGTCCTTTCCCTCCTTCTACATTGCCACCAACTATTCCTAAAGTGTCTACACCATAGCAATAACCCACGAACGTTACTTATGCTACTATTGCCAACAGCAGTGAGAGACCTCATCAACATCGAAAGCGTCCATTCTTTAGATATGACCATGGGAAGGGACAACATAGTTCCATTGCATTTTCCAACTTAGCACAAGTCCAACACTGTGGTGCATCCTTCTCCTCGAACCCAGTGCATCGTGTTACTTCATTAGGGCCACCAATTAACACTCCAACAACCATATGGCCCAATGAATATAGCCATGGAGAGCGACATCCTGATCCTTGCATACCATCTTACAGTCTCAAGTATCATAGTGGGTCAAATCTTTAAGTATCAACTGAAAGGTTCTAAACTAAATTATTCAAACTTGGAAAAATAAGCATTCATAGTCATTAAAGCACTTTAGCATTTTAAATATTATCTAGAAAGTTCATTAGTTTATATTATGCTAATCGAACCTACAGTTAAATAATTCTTAGCAAAAAATGAAATTGGATTGAAAAGGGGAAAGTCTCTTATAAAGCTCCAAGGTTTTAGATTTTCATTGGAAATATGTAAAATGGTTAAGGAAATGGAATTAGCCAAGTTTATGGCTAGAGAAAATGAAGTATGTGCACTTGATACTCATGAAGGAAATTGGTATGACGAAATTTTAAAGTTCTTTAATAGAAGGAAGTCCTAAATAATTTAACTACAAGTCAAAAAAGAGCTTTCTTCAAGAAAGCATGTAAATTTGTGGTTAGAAATGATATATTATACAAAAAGGATTTTAGAGGGGTCTTGTTCGAATGCATCCATAATAATCAAATTGGTCCCATCTTAGAACAATTCCACGATCATTCTAATTTATTTTATGAATCCCCTAAATCAACTATGCAACATATACTTCAATATGGATATTATTGGCCTAGTATGTATTAAGATATTACTTTGAAAATTCAAAGATGTTATAAATGTCAAACCCATGGACCAAAAATCAAAAATGCTAGAGCTCCCGTAAAACTAGTAAATTTAGATAGATCATTTTAGTAATGTGGTTTGGATTTCATTGGTACAATTACTCCTTTGAGAGTTGGGCATAAGTTTATTCTGACAACTACTAATTACTTCACTAAATGTTTGAAGCAAAAGCTCTGAGAAGAAGTTTAGCATCATATTTAATCAAGTTTTTGGAAGATCAAATCTTAAGTTATTTTGGTCTATCTAAAGTATTAGTATCTGATAATGGATTTGCTTTTCATTCTGAAGAATTCATAACATGGGCATTAGAAAAATCCATTTTTATATTTTTTCCAATTATTATTCTTAAGGAAATGGCTTAATTGAATCTACAAATAAAAGGCTTATTTCCACATTAAGAAATCGATGGAAGGAAATTTAGGAAATTGGATTGATTATCTACAATCTGCATTATGGATGGATCGTATTAGGTTTAAGAAGGCTATTGGAACATCACATTATAATTTAGTCTATGGTTTGCCTATGAGAATTACAAATAATATTATAAGTTCAGCTTCAAATTTTGTACAAAGGTATAGTGAGAAAACTAATAAACATAGAAGTTTTATGACCTTAATCATCAAGAGAGAAGTTGAGATAGATAGAGAAAAAGATAATTTGTTAAAAAGTACATCTCATGTCAAAAGATAGTTCAACAAAAAGGTTTTGAAAAGAACTTTTCAAATAGGAGACCTTGTCTTGCTATAGAAAATGAAGAAATTGAATAAGTTCACACCAACATGGACTAGTCTGTTTTAGATTACAAAATAATTTTCTAAGGATACTTATAAATTATCAACATTAGATGGCATGGAATTGCACTTTCCATATAATGATTTACATACAAAACATTATTTTGGATAGCTGCCCATGACTTAAATATCTCCATAAAAATTTAATATATGTACATAGTATAACAATATATATAAGTATGCAATTATAATGTTGTTGAATATATATAGTAATAAATAATAAAATTTTGTATATAGGAATTATTATGTATGCACTTGGTAGTAACATGTATTAGATTAATGTCATGTTTCACCATGACATATATGTTCCATTCGTATGGTTCAGTAAGTTTATTTAGTATTTCAAAATAAAATAAAATAAAAACTAACATATGTTCATGTTAAGTATGAGTTTAAAGATATTTAATTAAAAATATTAGTTGAATTATTAAATTTATATTATCCTAAGTAATCATTACTTTAGATGAGTAAAGTGGAAGTGGTGGTTAATTACTTATTTAGTGGAAAGTAATTCCAACAACCAAATGGTAAAATTCAAACTAGCATACGTATAATAATTAGAAAGCAGTTAATATGGACAAAGGTGGCAAGGTTGGTTAGCAAGATTTGGTAGGAATTTCAAATTTATTTACTACTATAAGAAGAGACATGCATTGCTTAAGATTACTTTCCAATTCGAAGTGTGAATAAAGAAAGCTATCAAAGAGTGTAGGTTTGAGAGAGGATGGTTCTTAGTGAGAGAGCAATGGGAAGACCATTTATTCCATATGTAATGGGATGTTTCCTAGAACATGTTCTAAGAGCTAACTGCAAAGAAAAAGCCCATGGAGCATCAAGAGAAAGTCCATTCATACTTTGACTTTCTAATGAGTTCATGTTTTTTACTGGTGGACGTTCTATAGAAGCTAATGTTTGGGGCAGATTTCATGAATGTGACAGTCAAGTAGAAAATCAAGAAAATTCTAACCAAGATGATTCTTGGGGAGAGGCATTTGTATCTCAAGATACAAAAGTATCTAATTGGGATAGGCCATAAGAATCAGCAAAAGAGGTAGATACAAAGGATATGGATGCAAAGGAAACAAGAATAGTTGAAGAAAGCAAGGATGACGACAATGCATTAGTTACAACTAAAATAGTGTATGAAAGGATTCAAGATAAGAGGATTCCTTAAAAAGCTATTTTAACTATCCATTTTCCATCCATTGAATAGTTTGTATAAAGTCTTGATGTAAAATTCTTTAAGTTTTTACTAGGAATGAGGTTTTTATTTCATCAAACCTTAAGTTTGGTGAAATTTTTCCTCAAAAAAATATTTGTGTTTTTTGTAAAAATGTTTAATAAAATTCATGATAAAATAGTGTTTAATTTGATGTATTAGCAAATAATCCTAAATATCCTAATTCATTAAGGTAAGATGGGGAGAAAGAAATGTTAGCCATTTTATCCATTCCATGGAGTAGTGGTTTATGGTTTAAAAGAATTCATTAGATTAAAATGATTGAACAGGAGTTCATTGATTAAAAGATGGTAAAAAGATTAAGTTATTTGTAGAGTCCCATAAAAATCTATCTAAGATAGATCTCTTTGGATAATTGATGAGATAGAGTTAGATCGATGGAATGAAATTTTCAAAGCATAGTACAAAGTAGTTTTCTTAGAACATTAAAAATTATTCACCCTCTCAAAGGTGAATTATAATCATTCTTGTTAAAATAGTGAGCAACAGCAATAGTTGTTATATTCTCTACATTATGCAATTTTAAAAACAAGAATTAAGTATAGTAGAAGTGAAGTAAAATAGGCATGATATATATAGTGAGATATACAGGATGGATTGCATGTATAAGCATTTTAAAAAACCAAACAAAGAAGAGGCAAAGCCCAAATTAAAGATGGAGGCCATTATCACTAACATATATGAAGCATTGTTAAGCAGATGAGATTTTTGAAAACAATTTATTATGAATATGGCTAGCAATCATATCTTTACAAATAATGATAAAATAAGTTTGTGTACTTAGGAATTAATCCTATGAAATAAATAGCCCATAGAAATAATACAGTTGATTAAAATCTAGAAACATAAAAAACTTATGAAGGTTTAACATATATCTCAAAAAATTTTAGGATTTTAATTTTCATACTATTAATTAAACTTCTATACTTTGGGGAAGTTAATTTCCTTGAGTTGATTCCTTGCACCAAAATTTTGAAAATTTTAAAAAGGAAGAAAATATATACATCTCTACAAAACCATCTAGATGACAAAACTAGGAATTGTAAAGAATGATGCTAGCTAAATCTTTTCCAAAGCAATGACAAACTGCAATCAAGTTCACAACACTGGATCCTTTGGATTATATTTTTCTAATCAAGTTGAGGAAAGACTCAAATCAAATGGCTCAAGTAGGTAGAAAACATGGTAAAGAATGTTACTGTGCATAACATTTCATCAAACACTTGTCATGTATTCTCCATGCTACCACATTTGGGGCATCAAAATTGATCAATTCTTGTGACATACACAAAGGTTTTTGTCAGAGGTAAGATAAAATATAGAGATTAATGATTTCAACAATATAGTTTTCAAAAGAGAAAGAATAGTACCAAAAAAGGGATGGATTCCACTTAAGTTAGGAATGTGGTTTACAAAGCCATGAGAGTAGTTGGTAAGCACAAGCACCATACCCATGAACCAACGTAGGCCATGCATCACACACATCCTAGAATTCATTGCCCTTGGTGGCGGTGATAGCCACAAAAACCTTAGTGTTAAAAGATTTTGGCAGGTAAAAATCGTGGGAGGAAACATCATCATTCTCATTTTCAAATAAAAAGAGAAAAATCCTAAATGATTCCTGTAGTGTGTGACTACAAGAATAGCAAAAAAAAGAAACATAAATAAATATGATGAATATGGCTCTTGGTAAAACATAGTTTTTCTCTTCATTGATGTTCAAATCATAACTAGAAGAATTCTGGAGGAGGCTCTACAAAAATGCAGGAAATCTAGTAAAATCCTCAGAAATTTTGTTGAGGTCGCATTTGAAAATTTATAGGTTTGTATCTTTGGAGATGCTGAAAAAAAAGAGAGCTACACTAGCATACCATGTAGTTGGTAATAATTTTTTGTAGTTTGATTGGAGAGTAGAGATTGCAACAAAACCTATAGCTAGATTTCATCTTAGCATCCATTGAGGAGATGTAGATGTATTTTGAGGGCAATGACAGGTGTAGAGGTTACATTTCACATCCACCATTTATCTTAGGGTTTTTGCTAACACATGGACACCTCACAATACTTTAATAGTTCATGTTGTTAAATTAAAATGAGAAAAATGCCTACCTTACTGTTAGCATTTAACAAATTAATCACGTGGTGTTGATTCCATTAATTTGCTAAAACCCATGATTTTACCTTAACACCTTGACTTTTATTTACTTCAATGGGGAATTTTTTTTTTATGGAAGAGGAGATTTAGGAGATATGTATTTCTCTATTTTTTATTTTTATTTTTTGTAACTTGCTATGGTGATCTCCATGATATTTGTTGTCAAGAAAACACTTGGCAACCATAGCTCAAATTTCTNGCTTTGTTTTAATCTTGTGAGTTCATTCTTTCCTATTTTATTTTAGTTGCTTAGCTAGTGGTTTAGGTAGTATCATGCTTGGCATTTAAATTTGGAATTTTTAAATTGCTTTTATAGTTCTTTGTTATGTGATAGTAGACTCTTATTAAAATTTTCCATAGAAGAGCTCATGTTGAAAAGTCTCAAGAGCAATTTAATAGAGAATTTTATTATTATGCAATGTCTAATGCTACTATTAGGATTGTTGTAAGAGACCCTCTATTGTAGACAAGCTAGCTGAGCGATTCAATAGTCTAGAGGGTTTAAAAAAATCTTTGGTATTTTGATAGGACTAAAATATCTTTTTGATTTTTAAAGTATATTCCTTTGGTATTTCAATAAGAAATTGTCAAATATTTGAAAGCTTTGTTATATGCATTTGTTGATAGCTATTATCTAGCCAAAATAAAGACTCATATGTGTTGTTTTACACAACAATTTTTGGTAGTATAATAGGATTGTCTTTAAGAAATTGTTTGTTTGAGCCTAGAAAATTTTTAAAATTCTTAGATATTGAATTAAGGGTAACTTTATTGTGAAGTGTTTCCATGTATCAATTTACCTTGCTTAAATATTTGAGATTTTTAGACAAATTTACTTTATTTTCTTTCTCTTTCCATTGAATCTTACTCTATTTCTAGTTTTCTTGTGGAACTTTCTCTCTTTGGGAAAAATTAGGAGTAGATTGGAAAAGTTGTACTCAAAAGGTTTTTGCAAAATTTTATGTGTTACAAGTAGGTATTATAAGAACCATATAGACTAAGTAATTAAACAAAATAGGAATCTCCAACAACTCATAGTATTTTACAAAGTTGACTGAATCTTTTTCATGCTAGCCAATTACAGTTTTATATGTAACCCAAATATTTCAACATTCACAATAGCAAACACATACTCACATTTAACTACTAAGTCTATTTGGAGGTATCTAGGCCTTAGTGTTGCTAGAGACCAGTAAGCACCTAAATCCGGTCTGAGGCACTCATTGGTGGTCGCGTCCCAAACGATCACCAACAACAAAGAATGTTAAGTGTAAGTTACAATGGTGTGACTTATGAAAAGTATATTTGTAAAAAATTGTTGTGTTTCCAATTCAAGGAAAAGTCAACAAAGGAAAAAACATAAAAATTTCAAAAAATTAGAATGCCTAAATATTTTGCTTCTAAGAAAGCTATCTTGGAGGATTGAAAATGAAAATATGCTTTGGATTTAAGTTGTAAAGGAAAAATATTTATACAATAATGTGCTATTTAGATTTCCCAAAGAATCATTAATGCATCTTTTTTGAAAGCATAGAACAATGGTTGGTAAGCATTGATGAAGCCAATGACACAAAAAAGTTCATTTATCAACCATGGTGTCTTAGGAATT
>MNCI01012452.1:7329-26095 GCA_015680685.1 Gnetum montanum | reverse complement strand
CAAGCACTATTATACGTGAACCACACAAGTGTGTACGGAAATAAAGATGATTCTTTTGATCAAACCTTGTAGCACTTGGAGTAGATTAATGATTTATTTATGCATTTATTGGCTTCATGAAATATGAAATTAATTAAGGTAAATTAAACTTTAAGTGATTATTTAATTAATTAAGCTAAATAGATTAAGTACATAACTACGACCACTTCGAGTGTAAACACGTATTCACTTAGTAATCCTAGCAACATTATTGCTTGGTGTGCCTAGTAGCATAGTGCTTAGTAACCTAGCAATGGATACATGGGTTTAGGACATGTATGAAAAGTGGGACCAAATTCTTATGTTAGGATTAATTAGAGACTAGTTAAGTGGTTAAATTAGATTAGTTGTTAAATTATTTCATCTTTCTACTCTAAGCACCAAAGAACATAAAATATAAAATAATAAAAATCATATGCCTCAATTACACTTAACCATACCTTTGTACATCACATGTATAATTGGGAAGACAATAAATGACCTTAGGGCAAGGCTCACTTCCTAGAAGACTAATGTACTGGAAACTATAGAGTTTGTAGAATTCAACTCAATCATGCGTGAACACTTTGTGATTCATATGGTTGGGTGTAGGGGTACCTCAACTACTCATCATTGGCAGCATTGTTGGGGACTCTATTTGTTAAAACATGTGCTATCTAAGATTAGTGAACATTATTAATATCATTGGACAAACCCAAGGTCAACATCACTCTCACATGACATATAATTATAAAAGCACACTAATATTTCAGTTTTTTACAAAATGTCTTCTCCTTCTCATATGCGTGAAGATGTCAAACCACCAGTTCCAAAATAGTGCAAAGTGGTATATACTCATATAGATGAGTATGTGCCTAATTTCACCTTCATCCTACACTAGGATGAGCAACTAAAATGGCATGATATGGAGGGCAACATTGTAATGTCCTCCTATTGATCTATGCTTGTGATGCTTCTTCAAACTCTTACGAAGTTAGGCATCCACAATCTTTAAGAGGAATATGTTGTGAATGGTTATGAAACTAGGGACTACCATCCCACTGAGACATAATGTAGGAGAGATGAATACTAGGAGAAGCATCATGAGGCTATGAAGGGGAAACGGTTCATCAATCCCTTGTTTTAGTTGAATTAAGAAAATAATGAGGGTCTTTTCTCTGAAGGCTCTCAACATGAAAATTCTCCACCCATGGTTACTAATGATGGGAGTGTGAAGTTGAATCTACATTCTAGGTTTAGGAAAAGATAGTAGTCAAGGTAGGAGCTTAGGTAAGCATTAAGATAATAATAAATTTGATGAATGTGGTCAACCAAAGGAGAGTTAGCAGACATCATGGTGGTGGTAGTCCTTCTCCCTCTTTGCATTCTTCATCTGCATCCTCTTCTTTTGATTCTGAAAGATGCTATAGATAGAGTAACCATGATGGAGATGCTCAAGGGGACAAAAATACTGATCATCAAGCCCGTAATGAACAAAGAGGTAACAGAGGACATCATTAGTGACAACAAGATAATGATGATGATGAGCCTTTGTTGGCAACTCAAAGCATGCTTAACATTGTAGAGGTTGTTAAGATTCCAAATAGGCATGTGAAAGATAGTCGAATCAGGCACTTAGACATGAACAATATTCTAAGATTTGAGGGGAGATATAACTCTACTCCATAAACACATCTATAGGCTTTTCACAATGCCTGTGCCTTGTAGAACATTGAAAATGATTAGCAAAAACTCAAACTCTTCCCTAGGACACTCATCAAGGATACTGAAAGTTGGTACTAGTCCTTAGAGCCAGAATCTACACACCGATGGAGTATAATGCTGAAGCTATTCAATGATAAATACCAAGCGTACTCCAATGTGTCTAATTTGAAAAGGAAAATCCAAGGTTAGAAATAGGGAACACATGAATCCTTGGATGCCACCATGGGCATATATTATTCTCTCATACATCAATGCCTTAGCCATGGTTATTCTTAGAGGGAACAACTTCACCACATCATAGATGGGCTTAAAGTAGAAACTAGAAGAACTTTTGGGCTTTATGCCCAAGGGAGACTGTCCAAACTAAGAGTAGGTAGTAAAAGAAGAAGGTGATTTGTAAAAAAGGGAAAGTGCAAAAGAATATAATAGGGATCCTTCCATAAGAAAAAGGAAGGTTCAATTCTGTGACGAGGAGGAGTCATCACTCGACAAAGTAATGAACAGGAAAATCTTACTTATCCAAAAATCTATTTCAGATATTTCAGCAAAGGTTGATAAATTATGGAACTCTTTGGATAAAAAATTTCAAACTGCTATGAAGATTGTTCAAGCATCCAAAGAGCATAATAGTGATTGTGATTGTAGGAGGCAGAAAGAAGCTGAACGTGGCTACTAGAGAGGTAACGGAAAAGTTGTTGCAGTAGAAGAAGTTGTGGAGATAGACTTTGATGATTATGTTGGATGTGACATTTATCAATATAAAGATTTAAAGGGATGTTACCTTGTGGTGTCACACTTATAGCAGTTTGGGGTGTATGTGTTGAATCCTTGACTATCACGTAGATAAGCACCCAGAAAATTACCTTATCCTCAAGGTAATTCAAGGAAATTCCACCAGCAATAACAAGCTTATTATCTAAGTAGATCTCCACTAGAACCATATGAATAATATCAACAGTGACACCAACCATAATCATGGGGAATGCCACCACCAAGATATCATTACCCTTACAAGTAATCAGATCCATATAGGTACTATGTTTAGCAACCCATTTTTCCATGAAGCTTTTCAAGCCATACATCATTTTAGCATCACTATTACCCTCCAGAGTACCATCAAACTTATTCACCATCTACTAGAGGGAAGCATCCATATCCTTACCACCCTCTTAAATCCCTCCACCCTAAACCTAGTTTCCTCTTGCTCCATCCATGCAAGATAAAATTCCCCCATAGCTACAACAATGAAATGCTATGAGGGCTACAAATTTACAACCAGCTTTTCAACCAAGTGGTTTAGATAATTGATCCAAAAAAATGATCATTCTTTTGACCTAACAATCCTTCCAAATCCTCAAAACCTAATGTGGTTGGTTGCCCTATATCTCTAACACCCTCATCATTTGTATCAAACACATTTGAGTTCCCTTCAAAACAAATGCCACCTCAAATCCTCACTGTGATGTTAACTCATATTATTTCTGATTAGATCTAGGCTAGCAACCTTCCCATGAAAAGATCTGACCTGGGAAGTCCTCTTATTTACTTGCACATCATTGGACATGAGCCATGCAATGCTCTTCTTGATTCTGATTCTAGTGTCAATATCATCTCTTATGACATGTATAAGGCTTAGAAGCTACCACCTTTTAAGAAGAGCAATATCAATCTAGAATTGGTAGACCAATTAATCACTATTCCTTTTGGATTAGTGGAGGACATAGTAACTATAGTTTGTGGGTGGTCCTATCTTGCCGATTTTCTGATGATCGAGGTTAAAAAATGCAAAGGAGATTTTCCTATCATTATGGGATGTGCTTGGTTAAGCACTATTGATGCATGAATGGACATTAAGGACCTATCCTTGGAAATCTCCAAGGAAAATGAATTTGGATGACTAGAGAAGAAGTGTATTCCATGCATCACATACAGTGATAATGGGTGCAATTGCATGCAGAAAATATGATCCATTAAGAGTACATTCATGAAAGCATGCAATTAGTATGCACAAGAAATAGATATCCAAAGGTGCTTGAACACAGCAACCACAAAATAGGAGGACACCCAATGGATGACAGCAACACATTATGCATGGAAGCAACTAAGAGCTTGACATGTGCTTATATCAAAGGCATGGATGAACTTGAGCAAGTTCATCACCAACTCTTTGATGATAAAGATGATTATACCTATTAGGGAGAGTTGATAATCCCTGATAATTTTAAGCAGGAGCCTTTAGAGTTAAAAATTCTACCATCTAGAATGGAATATGCATTTTTAAATAATGGAAAGCTAATCATAATCAATGAAAATCTTGCTCTTGAACAAAAAGAAAAGTTGTTGTAGGTGGTCAACAAATGGCCAACAACCTTTGCTTGGTCATATCTTGAGTTGACTGAAATTGATTCATGGATATGCTAGCATCATAATTACACTAACCCAACCATGAATCCAAGAAGGTAGCCCCAGAGGTAGCCAAATCCTAAGTTGAAGTAGATCATCAAAGAGGAAATAGAACAATTCCTCAATGTGGGATTCATTTATTCCATCGTAGATAGTGAGTGGGTTAGCCCACTTGTAATTGTGCCAAAGAAAGTTGACAAGTGGCAGGTCAACATCAACTTTAGGTTGTTAAATATGAAAACCTTTAAAGATCATTTTTCATTGTCATTTTTGGATCAAGTGTTGGACACCATATCTAGGCATTGTTATTATAGCTTCTTGGATGGTTATAGTGGTTATATCCAAATCCAAATTGCATCTGAAGATCAAGCTAAGACAACATTCACAAGTCCTTGGGGGACTTTTGCATATTATAAGATGCCATTTGGTCTATGCAACGCCCTTGCAAAATTTCAACAATTGGTCCTTAGTATTTTTTAAAAGTAGATTGGTAGCAGGGTAGAAGTCTTTATGGATAACTTCTCTACCTATGGGGCTACATTTAAGCAAGCCCTGGATCACCTTGAGAAGTTACTAAAAAGATGTGTTGAAATAAACCTCAGGCTCAATTGGTAGAAAAGCCATCTAATGGTCTGGGAGGGAATAGTACTAGGGTACCAAATTTCACAAGAAGGGATTGAGGTAGACCCAAAAAAGATAAGGGTCATCCAATGAATCACATGCCAACCAGAGATAGTTAAAGATGTCTGATCATTCCTTGGACACACTGGCTACTACTGGTGGATCATATAGAATTTCTCTAAGATTGCAAAGCTATTGGTCAAGCTTACCAAGAAAGATGCTTTGTTCATCTAAACTAAGGAGTGTGAACATGCATTCCAACAAATAAAAGACAAACTCGTGGAAACTCCAATTCTATGAGCACCAAACTGGTCCAAATCATTTCATATAATAACAGACACATCCAATTATTCCTTGGGAGTCATGCTTATGCAATTAGATGATAAGAAACATCCATATTACATCCACTATACAATTTGAAGCATTATGGATGCACAATTGAATTATACCATAATTGAGAAAGAACTAATGGTAGTGGTGTATGCTCTCAAAAAGTATAGGCACTATGTGCTTAGCTACAAAGTGTTTGTGCACATAGATCACAATGTGATCTACTTCCTAGTAAATAGCCAACGATGAGCCCTCGTATCATACAATGGCTTATGATCTTGTAGGAATTTGATCCCACAATGATAGATTGAAAAGGAACTGAGAATGTGATCACTGACCACCTCTCTCAATTAAGATGGGATAACAAAGAGGAGGAGAGTTCACTTTCTAATCAATTTCTAGATGAGCTTCTCTTTATAGGAGTGGTATATGACCAAGTTCCAACAAAAATAAAATGGTATAACAACACCCTTAATTACCTTCTCACTCAAGAGATACCATAAGATTTGGACTTTAGGAATAAATAATGGTTTCTTGATTAAGCAAATTACTTCATTGAAATCAACAAACACCTTTACAATGTGTGCATTGATGGCCTGGTTCATTAGTGTGTCCCTGATGCAAATCAAATTTGTGCTCTCCAGGATGCTCATGAAGGCCCTTGTGGAGGCCACTATGCAAGGAAACACACAACCATAAAAATCCTGATTGCAAGATACTATTGGCCTATAATCTTTAGGGATGCCCACCAGTTTGTCCAATTTTTTGAATGCTATCAACAAGATGGTGGGATGACCACATGAATGGAGGATCCTCAACTATGGATTTAACCACTAGAACCCTTTAACATACGAGGCATTGACTTCATGGGTCCCATCACACACATGTCCAATGGAAAGACATATATCATCATAGCAGTCAACTACTACATAAAATGAATAGAAGCAACAACCATCATCAATTATACATCATCAACTCCTACTCGATTCATACAACAAAATGTTGTAAATAGGTTTGGGGTGCCACGTGCACTAATTTCTGACAATGGAACTCATTTTACTAGTGCACTTTTCAACAACTTATGCAACGCTTGGGGTTTGAACATAAATTAACAACACCCTATCACCCCCAAGCCAGTGGTTAAGTAGAGGTAACTAATAAGGATACCACAAAGATCCTAACAAGAACCATAAGCTAATATAGGAGAGATTGGATTACAAAAATCAATTATTCCCTCTACTCAACATGAAAACTCCTTATTGGCTATTCTCCCTACAAGCTAGTGTATAGAAAACTTCCAATGCTCCAAATTCAATTTGAGCTTTGTACACTTTCAATAGCCTGTGAACTGAACCTTGACCTAAGTCTAGCTCAAACAAAAAGACTAATCAACCTCAATGTGCTAGACAAAAACTAATTAGTGGTCCTATCTTTAAATGAAGTGCACAAGGTATTCAACAAGCAATGACATGACATGAGAATATAGAAAGTGAAATTTCACCCAAGAGATGAGGTTCTCTACTGGAGCCCCACACACATATCTCAAAAATAAAGTTCTAAACATTGTGGAAGGGACCTTATATAATTGATCATTCCCTTTGGGGCCATGTTAATCTACAAACCTGAGAGCCCACGTAGAAGGTAGTTGATCAACATCCAACAAGTGAAGCTTTTCCATGAGCCAAAGCAAGCCAATGCAAAAAATACCTTAAAGAATGGACTATCATGCTCAATTTTTTAGATCTCCTCCTTCCAACTTAGTTGTGGGGGAGATGGTCATCCATGCTAATCATCCATATGGCTCCTCAGTTTTTCTATTTTTTTTTTTACACATTTTTGTCTTTATAGTTGTTTATTTTACATATTTTTTATTTTAAATATTTTTCCTATTTTACATCATTTTTTGTTTTACACCATCATTAATATGTTTGAATCTTTCTTGAATATGTTTACATTTTCTTATATTTTTTAATTTTTTTATTTAAGTGTGATTTTCAAATTTTTGCTAATAAACGTGCTTTGTGCCAACAAGACACAGTGGTGTTGTAGCTATTACTAATGGTGGTTTGTGCTTTATGTTCTGTTTGCTAATATTTGGTTTCTATTTTTGAATTTTTGTATCAATTGCTAAGTCATGGTTTCTTTTTCATGGAACAAGCAATGAGTTCATGACATCCACCCACTCATAAAATCTATGGTCTTTCTTGTTTTAGAAGTTTGTACATGGTGTGACTTCAAAGGGACTCAATACTCTTTGTACTCTTCTACTTACTTGGGTGCTTGAATATTTTTCATAGACTTCTTATTGTTCCATATTGTCCAATAACAAAAAGTCAAATAACATCTTTGCATGATGTGGTTCCTATCGAAAACAAAAGAGAAAGAAAGAAAAAGAATAAAAACAAAAAAAAAACATGATGGAAAATCAAAGCACACCCGTAGAAAAATAAATGGGCTATAAGCACTAGTTATGGAACTAGAAAGACATGTTACCCATGCCTGAAGGTCCCCTCTATCTAAGGCCCTCTTTCACTTCCTACTTCTCTTTTTCCCTCTTTATGGAATAGTGGTTGTTTTGTAGGAGCACTTTTGTGTCTTGAGGGGATGTATTAGTCTTGGAGTGGCAATGTGAAGTAATTGAAAGAGGTTCGTTTTGTTCTGGACTAAGGATGAATCTTCTCAGGTCATTTTAAACACAAATCCACAAGGGGCTTCTAATGATCTCAATTTGTAATTCCATTCCACCTTCTCCATCATCCATCTATGCTAATCATATTCACCTCACTACTGGTGTCCATGTTCTTAATTTTGTGTCTTGGTTTGACATATTTGATCCTTAACTTCCATTGACCATTAATCACCTATGGGGCTCACAAACTCCTTAGGTTGAAGTTATGCAAGGGAAAACAAGGCATGTGCCTACTATGGGGAGGATCCACTTGCATATCTCTTAGTTGGGTTCATTAAGTACATTATCCTTAGGCATTCTTGTAATCAAAATCTTTTGTACATCCATCTTCGACATCACACCATGTGCGCCTTTACATATTTTATTCATTAAACAGGTTCTCTATCAAATTTTTCAATTTTTGAGCATTCAAAGATCCTCTTCAATGGTTTTATCATATTCTTTGCTTTTTTGGGATTCCATGGATCCCAAATTTATTGAAAATTTTCTTATATTTTTTGAGATATTCAAATTTGAAAATTTTTCCTATGGGCCTCATATACAAGGCCTTGTTGACAAAGCAAACCCATATACAATGCCCCATATACGGGGCCCCATCAACATAAGGGAAAAATAGTATATATATATGCATGAATCCACTTGAAAAATTTTACATTTTCTCACAAATTCCAAGGGCGTTTTTCAAATTTTTAGAGCCCAAAACCTTCCAGACCTCATAACTTCCTAACTATCTATCCAAATCACTTCGTTCTTTGACCCTGTAGCTACTAGAGGTAAGCTCTTCATCATGGGGTCCACAAATCTGCCATTTTTTATAGAAATTTTTTTTCCATTTTTCTAACTACCATAAAGGTTTAACTACAAAATTAACTATTAAATACCAAATGACAAGAGTTAAACCTTTCCAACAAGCTCGAATGACATTTACAATAAATAATTAATAAAATAAGCAATCTGCCATGGTCTAACCTTAGCTAAAGTGTAACTAACTAATGAGAGAACGTATTTAAAACCTTAAAAGTACACATTATATCTACTAATCCACGAATGTGTTGTGATAGTAGATGGCACCAAAAGGAAAGCACGTGCAAGAAGTAGGACCATCTCAACTAAGGGAGAAATGGCCTAGAATAGGAAGGGTCCAAGAATAGGCCCAGGAAGAACTACTTGCAACCCATCCCACTGGACCTCTTAGGGAAGAGGCAAAGGTGGAATCTATCCAATAGATTTCAAAACCAGTAGTAATAATAGAACACTCCCATTGGGATGATGCACCAGCACCACAAGTCAATCTTAAGATGACCTTGATAGAAGCTTTCCTGAATCAGATCAAATCAAGGGAGGTTTAAAAAATGGTGCTCTAGGTGTTAAACTTTGGCCCTTTCCTGGAGCAAGCACCTAAAGAAGTGCAAGACCAACTAAAGGCCTCTCCCATGTGGCCAATCATCACTTTCACTAGGGAGTGGTACATGGAAGAGGTACTTTTATTCTAGAATAAAAGGTAGCCCAGATCCACAATAAAAATCAAGGACATCTCAATGCCCTACTCAGTGCAGGATATTGCTACAGTGCTTGGGTTGCCAGAAATAGGGATAAGCCTTGTTGAGATTCCAATGTTAGTAGATCCAAACATCAAGAAAGAATGGGTTCAACGATGCTATGGTGTCGATCGTAAGGAGTTTAGTGGACTCACACTGGAAGAGAGGATCCACTACAAGATTATAGCCTTTCACCTTAATCCCACGATGAAGCCAAGAAAAATTACCACCTTCTTTGCCCAAGCATGCACCACTCTAAGTGGGAGATTCCCTATCAACCTTTCAGAGCTAATCTATTTAGAGATGAAGAAGCAATTTAAAAAAAATGAACATGGAAGGAAGGCACTCCCCTTTCCATGCCTCACCTAGAAACTTTATCAGAGGGGAGGAATAGCTTGCAACACTAATGATGTTGTCAGGCATGTTTTGGCCACCAACTGAGCAAAAAAGATGAAAGATAAGACTCCAACAACAACTATCCAAGAAGAGGAGTAGTGGCCACCACCTCCACCTACCACTCAAATAACTAAGCCAAACATTGCTACAACTGCCCAATGGCTACACAAATACTAGGAATGGCTCTTAAGTAAACAAGATTAAATAAATAGGCATAAGTGATAGGGATCTATCCATGTACAGACCAATAATGAGTCACCTAAATGAGGTGGATCGAACAATTAGTTTGAAGGGTGGAGGTGGATATATTTTCTCAGTCCAAAGAATGCAGTTGCTCGTGAGGTTGAATCCAAACACTAGAGAGGTCATAGTATCTCTCATAGAATAATAGCCACTCCTAGAAATCTCTAGAAATGCTACAACCTTCTTAGTGTGCTTGGAGGAGGGTGAAGGGACAACTATATTGGTGATGCAGCACTAGGGAAAGGAGACTGCAATAGAAGTGGTCACTGATGTATTACTGAAACACTCAATGCACCTATGGCATCTACACCATATAGCACTGACCTCAAAGATGTGTAGATGTCTGCAGGAATCACAAGTGACTAAATAAATGTAGCATAGCATGAAGAACTACTGGACCAACTAGTGGAAATTGAGCAATCACTTCCAGATGTCTTTAACTTTCTGAACAATATTACTACAACTCAATCGAAGCTGCTAGAGGCAAGGGGCAAGAATATCATCTTGGAGGAACAACTTGAAACAACCAAGGAGCTAAATGAACACTTGGCTATGGAAGTTGCCAAATTAAGAGCCTAGATTGCTGGTGCCACATTCCTCAACCCAACATTGACAAGAGAAGGAGCTATTGAATAGTTCAACACCAAACTAAAAGGGGTTGAGGATGCAATGGAAACGATGGTATTCTATTGATGCTTGGCAAAGGCCACATAGCATAAGATTTAGAAGGCCTTGAATCAAACCCACTAGGAGAACATATGGTTGATTGCATAGAGCCATCGTCTATGAAATGTTGATGAGCACAAGCAACAATCAACATATTTCATCCATCAACAATAGGAGCAACTAGCTAGAGAAAACATAGAAGTAAGGAGATTGGTAGTAAAAAATAGAAATCTCTCTATGGAGGAGGTTCGCGTCCTTCACCATAAAATTTCAATTGAGGTAATAACCTAGAAATCAGAAGCTCTCAAATTTGAGAAAGTCAAAGATCATTATAGAGAGCAGGTCGATATACAAAAGGAATAAAATGAAAAACACATTTAGTTGGTGAAGACTAAAGTTGAATGAAGCTCTCCAACAACTCCAGCAAGGGAAAGAATTGTAGCAACCCATCATTGATGGGATAAACGCCTATAAAAAAGCAGAAATTCGCACAAAAGAGTTGAAAATTGAAGATATGATAGAATATATAGAGCTTGCCAATCTCCATTACGCAAACCTGACCATGTTGACTATTGAACAACTACGGTTAAAACTGGAGAAATAGATGGCTAGTTCGTACTTGTTGTACGAGGTTGAGTTCAAGCATCACAGAAACACCAAATAAAAGCTTGTGATGGCAAATGCCAAACTCGTAGTTCTCAAGGCATGATTCAATAATCAATGATCAACTACTGAGAACCTGGCCAAGAGGATGAACAACTACTAAGAGCTGCAAAACGTAGTTAGGACATTCAATATTGAACTTAAATAGTTCGCTACTTGTTTTGTCAACGTGAAGGATATGTTCTCAATAATGTCCTATCCATGGGATACCCCTAGTCCACTCCACATTAGTGATGCCACGTGGACTATGAATGATCCTTAGAGCAAGGAGGAGAAGATGAAGGCATTACTAGATGCCTTTTGCCTTCTGCCAAAGGTTGCAACTATAGTAGGATAGCCACAATTGCCTCAGGTACAACATATGCCTCAAGCTGGTGAAGGTCCTTCAAAACCTTAGGAGCCTCCATCACCTGGTACTATTTGATCTTCTCCACCACCTTCATTCCACCAGAGGATGTGTTATCCAATTTTTTGTGTAGTCTTGTCATGGTGTTCAATTTTGTGTCGTGAACACCACCATTTTTTGTAATTTGTTGATTTGTACACTCAGGCACTCAGTTTTGTCAAGTCAATTTGTTTTGTTAAGGGTTAATCAATAATTCCATACCTTTTCAATTTTGTAAGGGAACTCAAGGACGAGTTTTCATTTAGTCATGGGGGTATGATGAGTGTCAAAATGTGGCATCAACGAGCCCCTGTTGATGTGGCCTTGTCAATGGGCCCTCGTTTACATGGTGTTGTCCCATCAACAATGTCGATGTAGTGTTTGCTACATCTACAGGGTGCCGTTGACACAGTACTGTAGCAAAAACTATAAATATGAGCTCCTAGCCATGTTTATGGATAATTAAGTCATAGTTGTAGCAAAGCTCTTGCAGTTTGTCTATTTGAAAGTTAGAATATTTATCTAAGTGCTCATGGCAAGAGTTAGAAAGTGTATGGATCTTTATTTAAGCATTATTGTACTTGTACCACACCAGTGTGTATAGCAACAAAAACAAACCTTTTGATCAAACCTTGTAGCACTTGGAATATATTAATGATTTATTTATGCATTTATTATTTTCATAAAATATGCAATTAATTAAGATGAATTAGACTTTAAGTGATTAGTTAATTAATTAAGCTAAATAGATTAAGTACATAAGTACAACTACTTCAAGTGTAAACACGTATTCGCTTGGTAAGCCTAGTAGCGTTATTGCTTGGTGTGCCTAGTAGCGTAGTGCTTGGTAACCTAGCAATGGATACATGGGTTCAGGACATGTATGAAAAATAGGACTGAATGCTTACGTTAGGATTAGTTAGAGACTAGTTAAGTGGTTAAATTAGATTAGTTGTTAAATTATTCCATCTCTCTATTCTAAGCACCAAAAAACATAGAATATAAAACAATAAAAATCATGTCTCAATTACACTTAACCATACCTTTGTACATCACAAGTGTAATTAGGAAGACAACGAATAACCTTAAGGCAAGGTTCACTTTGTAAAAAACTAGTGTACCAGAAACTATAGAGTCTACAAAATTCGACCAAATTGTGCATAAACACTTTGTGATTCGTTTGGTTGGGTGTAAGGGTACCTCAATCACTCATCGATGAATTTCCTAGATGTGGGGGTTTTGAAAGATATTGATCATGTTTTAATATCTTGTGCTTTTGCCCAAGTATTATGGGATCTATGGGTACAAACTTTCAAGGTATTTTTTAATGATTTGGGAGTGGAAAGTTATTTTTATGGAGACAAGTTTTCAATTTCAACAAAATAGTTAGAATGACCTTTGTGGCTATAAAAATGTTCCCCAGGTGTTAATTAATTTGAATTATTTAGTTAAGAAAGTCTTTATTTTGATAGAACTAGGATTTCTTTATTTTCACATAAATATAAATAGTTTTTGTGAGTATTTAAAAAAAAATAAAAACTTTTTCAAACTTATGGAGAAAAGCAAAGATCGCTCCAATTAAAATTACAAATACATAAATCTTAACTTGCATGATAAATTTTCATCAAATCCAAAGTGAAGCTGTGTGGATTATGAAGACAAGTTTTCAATTTCAACAAAATAGTTAGAATGATCTTTGTGGTTATAAAAATGATCTTTGTGGGGATTAATTTGAGTTATTTAGTTAAGAATCTCTGTGTGAAAAATAAAACTAGGATGTCTTTATTTTCACATAAATATAAATAGCTTGTTTTTTTTTTGAATATTTTGGAAAAAATAAAAAGGTTTTTTTTTAGATTTAAAAAATGAAAAAAAAAAGTCAAAAAACTAATTGGATGTATCGATTAATGGAAAAGCTTTTTAGCGGTACTTAATGCAGAAAAACAAAGATCGCTCCACGGATACATAAATCTTAACTTCCATGATAAATTCTCGTCAAATCTAAAGTGAAGCTTCTCGCCTTGCGCTTTACCCGTTTTCTTTTAACCGCTGCTTCTGTTTGTATGGAAAAATCAGCACAGTTAAAAAAGAAACCTGCTAATTCAGCCGTGGAATCACAACCTTTATAAGGTCGGCATAAAGGCAGCACGCTCCTATCGAGTACTGATAGCCTACAGTTTTTCGTAGGCGATCCAGCAAACTAAAGCTAGATCGGTTCAGCAGTATCATAAGATTATTGGAATGGATTCTGAAGTACTAGACCTGATCTGCAAGTATCTGCCACAGTTAAGGATCCAAAGATCTAGAAATGACCCTGCATTCAAGATGATTCTATCGCAGCCTCTCAAGAGCATGCCTCAGTACCAAGCCCTAATAAGCGCCTTGAAAGGTTGCGCTTTTGGGCCTTTCTGCACAAAGTGCGGCTCTTCTTTCACCCGTTTCAGGCACTTTGATAATTCTTCATCAGGCAAAGTTGTGCAGCCGCGGTATAGGTGCCAGCATTGTCATGATTTATTCACTTTTGGCGGGAGACGCTACTCCAAGCGGAATAAAGTGGAGCAACCTCTTCAAAGTTTCCTAACGGATGGCAAGGTGTTTGTAATTAAACCTGGCTGCAATTATCCCATGAGTTTAGGCATCGACCCTCCTGAGATCCTGCTTCATGGGATGAGCATTGAAGCTCCAAGGGATGATTCTACTGTGGAGCAAAAAGCTCATCCCATCATAGAGCACGTGGAAGGTTCTCAATGTTCAGCGAATAGTTATGTCACAAAGGGATCCACAAAAGCATAAAAGTTTCTCTAAGGATGAAAAGAATTCGGCTCAGGGAATTCAAACGACCAGTGCAGTTGGGGAAGGGAAAAATGGTAAGTTGATGGATTGTCACGGTGATCACACCAGGCTTGTATATGACAACATTTTCCAGGAAAATTACACTATGGTAGAAAATCCTCATCTTGGGAAGCGTGGCTCAAATTTTCTATTATTGCTCCCAACCAATGTAATGGATAAGAGTTTTGTGATGCAGAAAGATTTCTTTGGTGAATCCTGTAATAAGAATCAGAATTGGTATGCAGATAATAATAATGCAGTGGAGAATAAAAGTTATGGTTACTACAATTATGAAACAATGAAGAAGCCTGAGAAGAAACATTTGCATGTTAGCCAAAATGGAAACAGCACAAAGGCTACACAAGAGGAAGTACCTACGGAGAATGGGGTGCCTCCACTTAAATTTTATGATTTCTTTGGAATGGCTGAGAACTCTCGCTGAGAGAAATGGATAGCTTTGCAGTTTGCAGTAGTGATTTTTTAAGGTGGAATTTTCATTTTCTTTCTTGTATTCGTTGTTTTATGAACAGGTTTTTGTTGATAGGGAACCAACCAAAGTTTGGTTAAATGTTTCATAAAATCATGTTGAACTAAAATGTTAATAATGCTTTTCCGAGATTTTAAATCAAAATTTTTCTTAAAAAAAATTGTGTGGGTTTAACAGAGTTACTTTATATCTATGCGCCGGAGATTCGTGATTCCCAAGAAAAAGAAAATTTCATGAACCTTTCGTAGTGGATTAGGGCATGTGTACACAAGCGTGTAAAATCTGCATTGGGTATGTAAATTATAATTTTTTGTGTAATGGTGTCTCGATTTTCAACTTTCAACCAGAATATTCATGGTCCATTAAAATCTTACCTATTTTTATCTACAAATCATGTTCAATCTTACTTGCATCCGCGTCCAACACCTTTTATTGACAGACGCTCCTATTCCTCCATTCATAAGGAATTGGATGCTTCCGCTGCCAGACTCTCCAAACACCTTATTTCTCTCTTCCAACTCTGAAATTCTTTGCTTCATCTTCAGATTTTCCTAGTATCTCACCAGTGACAAAGGAGGAGATGAGCATTTCTCTTGATGAAGAAGGTCTCATCTACCCAGTCTGATTTGGGTGAAGACATTGTTGTCAGCTATCGTCTGATTTTCAGCTGGCCAACGATTGTTGAGGATCGTTTACACTGCCCTTTTGCTTACTCTAACCATGTGTTTATTTGGGGTCGCTTGCGCGAACCTTCACTTACCGAAGCCTACTTCCATGTTACCTAGTCTAGCCATGTTTCTGGGTGAGTCCTTTTTTTATGTACATAAAAAAACTATCTCACTTACTAGTTGTTGTTTGGTTCAATCATTTTTTTCTTTGAGGTTGTTTTAAGGTTTTGTCAATTTTTTCATGTTTGATTACAATTTGTTCAAGGAGATAAAATATTTGGAGGTTCTAGTTGAATTATTTTTCTCTAATTGTTTGATTCTTCTTATTTTTTGAAACTTTTCTTTTTTCATTTCGTACTTTGGTTCAATACAGCAAGATTAATGGTCCAACCAAATATTAGAAATTTTTTGTCCCTATCTTTATTTCACATTGCAAAGTTTAATGTTATGGTGAACACTTGAAGAAAATAGACTGGAGATTTTAGCAGAAAGAAAACAGATTCTCTTAGCTGAATATTTATTATACTTTTTATCATTTAACAATTTCAGAACAGCTTTTGTTTAGTATGCAACAACGCTTACCTCATCGAGACCATTCTTTAATGTTTTAGATAATTGAGTTTTTATTTTTGAAGTGTGTTTAAGTTCTTAGTGCATCGATGTCTTGTCGCTCTTTGAAGGTGTACTTTAATTAATTAACAACGTTATGTTTGGTTTCTAGTTTAATTGTAGTTATGACACTTTTTTTTAGGTTTAATCAAAGTAGAAAAGATTGATGAACAGAATCAAAATTATGCAAACCAAACCTTTTAACAGTTATTAAGTACATTTTTCTATGATTTTCAATTTTTTTTCTATTTCTTATTGAAATTTCATCTTGTTATTTTTAAATTTATCACTATTTTGTATTTTTTATTTTTCCCCTGCATTTCCTGCATTGAATGACATTTTAATGTTAAAGCTTTTAAGAAATTTTTCTAAAAGCTCTTTGCTAGTAGAAAAAGAAAATAAATACCCTTAGTCACAGTAATTTGGGCAATTGGTAAGTATATCTATTTGTAATTTTTTTAAAATTCATTTTAACTTTTGTGTATTGGTAAGTATATCTATCTGTAATTTTTTTAAAATTCATTTTAACTTTTGTGAAGAGGAGCAGTCATATCTCATTTTCAAATTTTTACCATTAATATTTACAAAGTCATAAAGATGAGTTCTAATCAAGACATAGATAACAATGAGAATAAAATAGATAGTACTCTATTGGAGGAAAATGTATTGCAAGAAGAAAATGTCTTAGATTGTAATGTGGAAATTTTGAAACCATTTGCAAAAGGTAGATTTATTTTGAAATCTCCATTAAAACAATTTGTAACACAATTAGACAATTGTAGAAGTGGAGGAGGTGGAAGCAAAAGATGGAAGTGTCATGTATGTAGTCATGAATTCACTGCAAGTGGTACATAAATACATCATCATTTCTTTCAAAAATTAGAAAATAAAATAGGAACAAATGTTATTGCATATAAATTTCCATATTCTAATATTCAAAAAACTATGTATGACTATTTTCAAGAAAAGACTATGATAAAGAGTATTACTGTAAGTATTTGAACAAAGGAATGTAAGAACAAGACAAAGGATGTTGTACAACCAGCAAAAAGAAAAGTACTTAAACAAACAAAAATAAGTTTTCAAGTTGAAAAAAAAAATAAAAGTTGATATTATTATTGCAAAAATGTTCTATGCAAATGGATTACCATTTAAACTTGCACGTACTCCTTCATTCAAAGAAGCAATTCCTTGTGCCATTGAAGCAGGTAATATTTTTAAATTTTAAATTAGCATTTTTTATTTAAAATTATTAGTAAAACTAATATTTTTATATGGCAGATCCATCTTACATCCCTCCAACAGAAGATAAGATAAAATTCAAAATGATCTTCTTGATGAGAGGTATGAACTTGTCATGAAAAAATTGGAGAAATGGAAGCAATTTTGGCAGCAAAGTGGTTGTTCTGTTATAATGGATGGATAGACTGATATTTGTCAACGTTCATTAATTAATATTATAATTAGTTGTCAACTTGGACCATTTTTTCTTAATGCTACAGACTACTCCAATCATATAAAAGATGCTAATTTTTAAGCCAAATTATTAGAGACAGCAATTGCAACTATTGGTTCAAAAACATTATTAAAATTATAACAGATTCAGCTCGTGTTTGTAGGCGTGCAAGAAAAATGATAGAAATGATTCATCCAAATATATTTTGGACTCCTTTGTGTTCATTCTCTAAATAATACACTTCGTGATATTGGTAAAATTGATTGGGTGAAAAAGCTTATTATAGATGCAAGAGATATACAAATTTTCATTTCCAAACATCATTATTCAAATTCCTTGTTCAGGAATGTAGCAAAAATAATACTTTGAAAAAGCCTATAGAAACAAGGTAATAGAATACAAAAATCTATATTGTGTGTTTTTAAGAAATTTGATTTATTAATGCTAAAATAATTATAAATTTTGTGAAACAAGTATGCTTCATATTTCATAATGTTGGAGAGAATGCAAAAGATACAAAAATCATTACAAACAATGGTTATAACCAGTAAATGGAAGAACTGGGAGGAAGCCAACACAACTATGGGAAAGAGTGTTAAAGAAAATATTTTATCAGATGAGTGGTGGAAACAAATGAAGTAAGAAATAATTTATTTGAAATATAATTCTTTATTTTTTATTGTTTGCATCTTTATATCTTATTAAAAATAAGTATCTGTTATATTGTAGGAGGATTATTAGCATGTTGCAACTTATTGTTGATTTCATTCATTATGCTAATACATATACACCTGCATTAGGAAAAATTTATGTAATTTATGAAAATATGTTAACAGAAATTAAAAAAAGGGTTATAGAAATGGATAGCTCTCTTGATTTTTATAATGCTCAGTTACTTCCATTGATTCTAAAAATATAGAATGCTACAAATACCCCATTGCATATGGCTGCATATGCATTAAATATTAAGTGGTATTCTTCAAAACATAAGGATAAAAATCCAACAAGGCCTTGTGATGATTTTGATGTAAGAACAG
>MNCI01012448.1:214981-233756 GCA_015680685.1 Gnetum montanum | reverse complement strand
AGGTATGGAATACAATACTTTGTGACTAGGGATTGATTACAAAGCCTCAAGTCAACCACACTTTCTTTGGACTTTTATTAGAATATGTATTTGCATTAGGACTTTTATTAGTATTCCTCCTTTCATAAGCATGTGTAGGAAGACTTAGTATTGGATTAAAAGATATAGCTTACCTTAGACATAACCTTGGAGATAAAAGTAATATACCTATGTGAACATGATTAGCATTTATTGTCCCAAACATGGAAGATAAAGATCGAGTTTATCTTCCTAGACATAAATAAAAAGCCTAAACAAGTAAGAAAGAGCAAAATTGCAAACAATTTTTCAATGCATTAGGATGCATGTTTACCTTGTAATTATAGCCTACCCATTCTCTCAAATACTTATGTGTTCATCTACTATGTAGTAATAAGCAACTATGCCAATATGCATCCTATAAGATATAACAAATACAATATTGTAAGAAAACATAAGTAGAACATATTGACATCACATTAACATATTCTTTGAAACTAAATATAGGACTTGCATATTGTAAATTGCATGCTTGCACAAATTGTGCAATGCTTCTATATTTATGGAATTATGCTCTCTATATATCAACACTTAGTAATGTCTTTTTCTTTTCTTTTTTCATATTTTTTTTTGGTTTGAAAAAGAAGCCAATATTTTTTCACAACTTAATGAATCCTAAATCACCCTAAATCAATGAGAAATAACAATAATAATGATTTCAACATAATAACTCTTCAAAAGTTAAACAATGTTCTATTTTTCTTTAATTATTCTTGTAGTAAACATATTTGATTATGTTTTAAAATTGCATTTGCATCCTTCCTTCTTTTTTTAAAAAAAAAGTTAAGAGAATTTTCAAAACTCCCTAGTTTGTCCATTTTTAGTGGGTGAGTTTTTAATATTTCAAATGCAAAACTAAGTACATTGTATGGTAATTATAAGATATCTAAAAGTGTGATAAGCTCTAAAGCTTGGATTCCTTTCCAAAAAATTTCTTTTTAAATAAAGAAGACTGAGCTATACAAGGAAATTGTATAGTGTAAGTGAAGTGAATTACCAAAGTAAAGTAATGAAGTAATTTATGATTACGATAGATTTAGTTTGACATGGTGTGTACATTAATCGAAAATAAAAAAATTTATAAAATTGAACTCAAGGTTTTGAGCTTAGCAACCAATTCGTGGACCTAAACAAAAACAAAATGCAATTGATGTGGTAGGCCAATCAACCTTTTTGAATCCATAGTAGGCAATATTGAGTGTTGTGTCTAGAGTGACGAGGTAGCATAGTAAAGGGTGGTGAGGTAGTGTTTAGAGGATCATCATCACGACATTCTAGAGGCAAGGTGGCCCAACTATAGATTCGTTAGCTAGAGTTCTTGACAAAAATTGTAACTAGGGACAATGTCAAAGCAAAGGATAATACAAGGTTGTCAAGGAAGGTGAGGCTAGGGAGGGAATTAGTTGCATATGGTAGGCAATATGAGTCAAAAGGGTTAACTATACTATTGAAAATCCAAAATTGTTTGTGGTGGGCCTATGTTGCTTGGGAGTGTGTTCTTTCATAAGTAGGAAAGGATGATGGATGTTTAGTTTGGACGAATCATGCATATACAAAGTAAGGACTCATCAACAAAGAGAGCGATAGCAAGGGATTGGATGGAAGGGCTTGCACTAGTTGCAAAATTGGCGACAAGGGATTTTGGAAAGGTAAGATTTGAAAACTAGGAAGAAGGCATGGTTTTTTGGGTAGGCTTAAGGTCATATAGGATATGAATGGAGAAGTAGGCATCAATGTTACAGGTGCAAAAATCGTTTGGCCACATGTGTGAGGGTGATGACTTAAAGAGGTATGAGTAAAGGCAATGTAGGTTGAATCATTAGGCTTAAGGTTGTATAGGATATGAATGGAGAAGCAAGCATCAATGTTACAGGTGCAAAAATTGATTGGCCACATGTGTGAGGGTGATGACTTAAGGAGGTATGAGTAAAGGCAGTGTAGGTGGAATCATTGGTGGGCAAGGAATCAGAGGTAGAAAGTGATCAAAAGGAGAGCTAACCTACAACAAGACAATCCTAGGGGCAAGGACTCTCAAGAACTCAAGAAGTGTATTCAATCTTAGTTCTTGTTACTTTTATCTTGTTCCAACTAAAGTATTTTTTTTTTGATAAACATCAATCCAATTAAGAAAACCATCATTTGAAGTGAGTGTGCTTATTTCTCAAGTTGAAAAGTATGAGTTTGAGCCTTAGAGGACTTGCAAGACAAGCATTGAGGTTCGAATGATGATCCTTTATCAATCCAACCTAGAAAAGCAACATCCAATGTATCTTCTTCTTTTACAACAAGAACAAATATCATTTATCCAACTCTATGCAATTTGCATTCCTTAACCAAGACATCACACCTCATTGGTAAAATCTATGCAAGAGGCTGAAACAAAATTTAATATGCTACCCTAACAATAGAGCCTAATGAAAGAAAAAAAAATGTAAAAATTTTGAACTATAACCAAACCTACCAACATTTTCTGCAAATACGCCTCTAGTTCAAGCTTTTAGTCATGTTCAATAAATTACACTAGCCAATATTTACTATCCAAAATACTAATTCAATAGTTTTGCTTAGATATTTCAAATATGGGCATGTAGCTTTCGATGTTGGAACAACCTCCATTATGAATTAAAATATTTGGTTATTTCAGTTCAATTGTGCCAAACACTTAAAATATTCTATTTTCTTGAATAAGAATGTTTTAAGAGGCAAAAAATAAAAAATAAAAAAAAAATCCAAAGAAATTATTCATTCTTGTAGTGCATGGTATAGATCAAACAAATCTAAAAGTACCATGATTCTAGAAGGTTAGATATTGTTTCAAGTTATAGCATTAAACATTTGACTGTTAGAATCCACTTAGGTTCAAATTGGTTGAAAGTTTGAAATGCTTAAAGAATTTAATACATTTTTAGGGATTTATAATGAAAATGTACAAAATGAAAGGTCCATCAAGAGCTTGACATTATCTAGATGGGTTTCAATTTTACATGAAAAATGATATACCTCAATTAAGGAACCATAAAGAGTTCTCTTATACAATTTAGTGTTGTTGAGTAGAATTAGCTAGAAGACTAGGATAAACCATCATGTCTCAAATTCTCTTTATCATCTATATCCATGGATTTAGTATGTTTGACTTTGCTCCATTTCCTTTCATACACCGATCATGGGACGAATGAAAATAAAATTTCATATAACATATTGAATCATTAGAAGAGCATAATAATAATAATAATATTTTTTTATAATGATTACTTCGTAAACAACTAAAGAATAAAGGAACTTGAAATAAATAGATCCAAAAAATCAAAGGAAATGCAAAAGCATACACACCATTTAATCACCTCCTCCCATATGTCTTCTTCTTTAGATTTAAAGGTTGAAGAAATATTTGTCACTCCTTTCATGCAAGAACAAAAGATGGAGGCGTCAAAATGTTTTGTCAAAGCAGATTTCCTTATCATGCCACGACCCAACAAAGACAATACTTGGTGTATCACTTTAGCTTAGTATTAATAAAAGATAAATATTTTGCAGCTCATATTATGTAAATAACCATGTTAACGCAGCTTTGAGGTAATGATTATTGAGAAGGATGATAACTGCCATTTAAAAAACAAATGAAAATCCTAGCACCTGTGGAGCAAAACACTAAACCTCCCCACTTTGAGTCTTGGCTCATACAATAAATTTTTGAATTGATAACACTATTAACCAATTAACTTGACAATGGTAGATTATAAGTTCAATTCTCTAAGAAACAAACTTCATTGCCACAAAAATAATTTTCCTCATAAAACATGGCTCAATTGGTTTTCTTATTCTCAAACTATAAAGCAAAACAAAAGTCACTTGGGCACATAAATATAGAAATTACAAAAATGAGTAGGAAAGGTGTATGTAATGTTGAAATAATGTGTGCTGTAACATTACAAGGCATTCTGACTATGATTTTATAAGAATTAAACTGATATTTATCATCCATAAAAGACCACAGGGATCTACTGGATGGATGAAATATACAAGGCACAAATTTGAAAGACATTGATGTTTTATAATCAACAGTAAAAAGTCATAGAAACTGACATCAATAATATTCTTTGGGTTGTAATTTTTGATCAATTGCATCATTTTCTACGTAATTTACCAAGGATGTACTGAACAGCATTTGCACTAAAACGCTACAATTGCAAAACTTTTTTAATTAACTTCTAGGATCCATGTATTTTTGAAATACATTGATACTAATATCCACACAAAGAAAACTCATTTATTCAATTGTAGGTACTAAAACGCTACAATTGCAAAAACTTTTTTAATTAACTTCTAGGATCCATGTATTTTTGAAATACATTGATACTAATATCCACACATATCCACACAGGAAAAAGAGTGTTTTGATGTCAGGAAAGAAAACTCATTTATTCAATTGTAGGTGTGATAGACAGTACCTTGACAATGTGAAATCATCCACATCATTGTTTTCATGCTTCAATTTATCATTCTCTGAATCAGAATCGTAGTGTGGCCCATACCCTTTCCCAGATCTGGGCCGGACATCATAAATCTCCTCTTCTTGCTACATCAAACAACACCACAAGCAACAAATTTTGTTTCAAAGATTGATCCATTAAACACTATATTTTGAATCAAACTGCCTATTAATAAATTTGAGAATTACCGGCTCGGCAAATTCAGTATCTGGAGGACGCTCTTGGAATTGAACACTTAGTGCCTGGGGCAATGAAATAATGTTTTCCAGTATTTTACACCTATATGAATATATATTATGACATAAATAACAGATATCTAATGATTAATAACCTGAACGGTATGCAAACAAAATAAAAATGAAACAAAAATCAAACACTAGTACGCACTACGCAGGACATGCAGACCTAATCTTTTCCAACTTTTGTTTTGTATTTTTATTTTCCATGTTACTTGGAGCCACGTGAAGATTGTAATCTGGTCCAAAATATTCATAGTATTCATTGTTGGTTACTTTATCCTCAATTTCAACACCTAATGCCACTCCTGTCTGAAAACATGAGCATGATACACTATCAAAATGACAAGCCATAATAATGATCATAGAATGATGCAATATCATCATTTTCTATTTGAATATTTACCTCATAACACCAACAACGAGCAACATTACGAATTGTATATCCTCCTCCACCAAGCAACAGAAGGGGCACATTGAACGATCTCATGTATCTGACACACTCTGCATGCCCTTTTACAGAAAGGTTAAAGCATCCTAACCTATCTCCTGAGAGAGAATCAGCCCCACATTGGAGCACAACTGCTTCAGGATTATAAACAGCCATAACTTGTTGAATGATAGGCTTAAAAAGTTGCTGATAACTGGCATCATCATTTCCTTCATCCAATGGAACATTTACAGCATAATATTTCCCATTTCAGTGTCCAATATCATCAATGTGTCCTGTCCCTGGAAAATAATCGCCAAATTTGTGAAATGACACCGTCATGACCCTGTCTGTAGTGTGGAATGCTTCTTCCACCCCATCACCATGGCGAATATCAATGTCAACATACAATACCCTCTATCAAAGTAAAAACAAAAATACACCAAGAATATTTCCAGAGATTATTTAAAAATTATCTTAACAATTTGTTTGTGTAAATGACAGAAATCAGTTGACAAAGAAACTAATAAATATATTAAATACCTAAGGTAGCTTTCTAGTATAACTTGCAAACTTCCATCTATTTTCAAATGAGGAAAATAATCTCAAAGAGAAAGATCTTTCAAGCCTTATGAAAGTGCTAAACAATGCAATTATTTTTGAAAATACAGTAAGGAAAATCTAAAAATTAACCTTAATCTTGAAGGGAATGATAACAATATGATACTTTTTTAGAAAATGGGCATTCCCAAAAAGTATGGATTAATGAATCATTTTCTTGGCAAATAGTGCATTTAGGAAACTTAACTTCTAAGAGATGAAGCCTTTGTCCAATGGGAAGATCTTGATAAATTAAAAATAAAAATAAGAATTGATGATTTAGTTGGGCCTTCAAGCTTCAAATATTGTGAAAATTTATCTTTTAATTGTAATACTCCAATTGCACATTCCATCTTCTATTTAACGTAGAGTATTGAAAAAACTTAAAAATGAAACTAAGGTATCGCTTTAGACACATGAAAGAAACATAGAGGAGATCCATTTAGCCAAAACCATTGTCCATAATAAGCAGTTTCACAATGCATTTAAATTTCTCCAAAGTTGAAAATAACATTTTTTATATGTCTATAAATAGAGATGTCTTGTCTTTGAAACATCCACATAACTTTAGCTATACAAGAAAGAGTTATATTCTCATTTCTAATAAAAAAAAATTGGCCAATATGAAGAAGATTTAAATTTGTTAGTTCTATTTAAAAATTCATCAACTAGAAAACTAAAAGACTTTTTAAGAATAGATACCAACAAGTCCATATTTATTTAAAGAGATATGAACCTATACCTTCTATTTTTCTTTACTAATTATCCAAATGCTCAAATGATTATTTCTCCATATTTGAGATTTAGCTTAACAGTAACTATTATGTGTAAAAAGGATTTTCCAAACTTATGTGCCTTTAATACAAAGAGTAATCCATTTATAGACCAAGAGAATACTTTGTTGCTTAATAGAGAGAAATCCTAAATCATCTTGATCCTTGCTCAAAAGTCATGTATCCGAAGTTACTTGATGAAGAGCTTTATGTTTATCTTTATGTCCCTATAAGAAATTTCTAAGAATTCTATCAATACTCTAGAAAGATAATTTATAAGGAGTTATAAATAAATAATAATAAACATGAGTTGAGCTCGGGATATGATTAGCAACTATACATCTAGTTTCTAGAGAAAAAGGTTTAGCAGTCCTTTTAAAGTCTTTTGCTTAACCTTTTCTACCACATTATGCCATGAAGTAATATAAGTAGAAAACACATCTATTAGAATGCCCAATAGAGAAAACATATCAATAAGATTAAGCCACTTAATATTATAGTTTTAGATCCATGAATGTCTTGGAAAGATACTTAATTGAATAACTTGAGTTTTTTTTCAGTTAATTTTGTCTTCTAAAGATTTGCACAAAATATTAATGTAATCCAAGGTAGTAGTAAAATTACCATGGTCCTAAATCAAAGTGAGAAAAGTATCATTTGAAAATTAATTATAAAGGAGGTTCTTTCCCCTTTTAAGAAGAGCTATTCCTTTTAACCTCGTAGATCACTATGAGCCCGAGGTATAGCTCATAGAGCATCAGCTACAATAATAAAAAGATAAGGAACTAAAGAACATCCATATTAAACTAGTGTTTGAAGTTTAATGACAACTGAGAAGATTCCATATATGTGTATAATTGAAGAGGTGCATAAAAGCATATCAATATGATAAAATTGATGCTTTTGAAAAGCATACATCATGTATATATAGGAAAATTTTGCAAATTAGAATGCATCAATTAGCTTCATTGATATATCATTCGATAAAAAACATAGAACACTTCATCAATAATGATACTAGTGGAGTAAGATGATCAAGCAAAAAGAACCTGGGCTTTATGATTTACCAAGCTTACACTTGTAACCATCAACTTCTTCAACAAAATGTTTGAGTTAGATCAATTTCTTTTCTTAATCTACACATATTCTTCTTAGTTTGTTTGCTACACTCAACCAAATTCTTGTATCCTATATTGGATTTGTTGGCATGCGATTGATAAGTAACGAGTTATAAAACTACCAAATGGATGATAAGCAATCCTAGGATTTCTAGCACTATCCTTTACCTCTTGAAGCAACAACTTTAGTAGCATTTCATTATGAAAATCATGAGCACTGTTAGCTACAAGACAATGCATCATATTTAAGGTTTTGGTTATCTCTCTTGATCTCATCACTTGTAAAAATCTTGGAGTAAACATAAAAAAATAGGGTGTGCAATTACAATAGGAAGTACTTGCTAATTAGCTTGTTGGCTTCTTGTTATGAACAAGGTAGGTTAACTACAACTAAGATGGCATACTATCGGATATTAGTGGAGAAAGACTAATGCAATGTCAAACAAAATGCTCCCAAGAATCTAACCTTAATGGTGACTAAAATAAGCTAAGATTATCAGATTTGATGATATCAATTGATGTCACTTGGAGCGATTGGTAGGGAGACTCTCTAGTTGAGGTTCCTATCACAACACATAGTGGTGGGGAGAAAACCCTTAAACTAAGTTCCTCATTGGAACCTCAATATGCTCAAGACATCACCAAGGTCCTAAAAAGCAACATTAAGGTCTCTGCCTAGTCATATGAAGACATGTCAAGCCTAGACCCATATTTAGTCTAGCAAAACAACATACTAGACCAAAGCATTAGACTAGTTATGCAAAAAGTGTGCAAAATTAAACTTGATTTGGCCTTGGCAGTTTGTGATGATATCTCAAAGCTCTACCAATATGGTTTCATTAGGGCTGTTAACTACACAAAATGGATGTTCAACATAGTGGTAGTCCTTAAGAAAAATGAGAGTATTCGCATTTGCATTGATTTTTGAGACTTAAATAAAGCAACTATCAAAGATGACTTCCCTTTTCCTAGTATTGATTAACTTATTGATACTATGGCTGGACATGCCTTGTTGTCCTTTATGGATGGATTCTTGGGATATAACTAAATTAAGATCAACCTAGAGCACTAGCTTAGCATGATCTTTATGACCCCATGGGGTACCTTTTGCTATACTATGATGCCCTTTGGCCTTAAGAATGTAGGAGCAACATACTAGAGAGCCATGATCTATATCTTTAGTAATTACATGCTAGGTTTGCTTAATGATTACATAGATGATATATCCATTAAGTCCAAAGTGACCAATGACCATGCTAATGACCTAGGCTTTGTGCTTAAATGATGCCTCAAATAAGAGCTTAGGCTCAATCATAAGTAGTGTGTCTTTGGTGTCAAGAACAGTAAGATGCTTGGCTTTATAGTATTTGAAACGAGAATATGTATTGATCTTGATAAGGTTAAGGCTATATCCAAATTAGTAATGCCTACCAACCTTAAGGAGCTTTGGAGATTGCAAGGTAGATTGCAATTTATTCGTAGGTTTATCACTAGGCTTACAGATAAGTTACAACCCATGCAACATTTACTTAAGAAAGGAGTTTACTATGAATGGATGGCTTAATGCCAAGAGGCCTTTGAAAACCTTAAGGAAGAATTGACACAATTGTCAACATTCTATCCTTTACAATAGGGTAAACCATTTTACATCTACCTTGTCATCTCGAATGCATACATTGCCTCTTTACTCTATAAAAAATGTGATGATGAAGTAGAAATGGTTGTATACTACCTTAGTCATGCAATAGTTTCCCATGAGACCTGATATAATGAAGTAGAGAAGTACTGTCTAGCAGTACTCTTCGCTTTAAAGAAGTGGAGACACAACATCTTCAAAAGCCAAGTCAACGTCATTTGCAAGTACAACATACTCAAAGCCATAATGATCAACATTTATGAAAGTAGCTATTTAGCCCAATGGAAAGCCATAACCATGGAGTTTGACCTTCATTATGTCTCTCAATCGTCAATGAAAGGTCAAGCTATAGCCGTACAACTCACGATTTTACCTATTAATGACCAAGCAACCATAGATCCTAAATTCCCTAATGAGCATATTAATGTAGTTAGCCAAGTACTTGAGGGTTATGAGAGGGTCATCCACTTTGATGGAGCTTCAACTACCCATGGGGCTACTATTGCTACCATCATAACATTTCCATTTGGTGAAATCTAATCCTTCACCTATCATTTTGGGTTTCCATGTACCAACAACATAGTAGAGTACAAGGGTTTGATTAGAGGGATGATGATAGCTCATGACCTAGGAATTAGGTGCTTAGAGATGAAAGGCAATTTACCAATCGTGGTTAATGAAGTAATCAAGGTCTATGCAAGTAAGGTCAAATACTTACAACCTTATTGTGACCTAGGGAAGCAATTGTTACAAAATTTCATAGATATTGATATCCAACAGATACCCTAAAACAAGAATGCCTTAGCTAATGCAATTGGAATGTTAGCCCTTAGTGTGATGCCAGATGTGTTTAGTAAGTTACCCACCTTAACCATGGAGTGTGCTACTCCCATCATGCAAAACACTGAGGATATCTTTATGGTCGTCATTCATACTACTACTACTAGGAAGTGGTATGATGATATCAAATTTTACCTTATGCCTAGTGAATCCTCACAAGGCTTGACTATTTCAAAAGGATATCATAAATAAGCGATCAAAGTAGTATGTCATTGTAGGTGATAACACATTATGTCGATAATCCTAGAGGAGGTTCATGAGGGTGTTTGTGGAGGACTTATAGGACCAAGAGCTATGGCCACTAAGATTAGATAGTTAGGCTATTATTAGCCCCATATATAAAATGACTACTTGGAGAAGGTTAAGCGATGTGACACATGCCAATAATATAGCAACCTTATACATGTACCACCAATTGAGTTGCATACCACTCAAATAACATGATCATTTCAATGATGGGGGTTGGATATCATTGGATTCATAACACCTAAGTCTTCTGCAGGGAATAGATTCATCATCACTACTACCGAATACTATACAAAGTGGGTTGAGACTATTCTCCTAAGAAAGACTACATTCAAGCAATTCTGTAAATTCATCCTAGATAACATTATAGCTCGTTTTGGCATACCCATGACCATAGTCACAAATAATGGACCATAATTTAATATCCAAGAAACAAAATATTTCTACCATGGCATTGACATTAAGCATTATTTCTTATTTCCTTATTACCCTCAAGCCAATGGACAAGCAAAGATAAATAACAAGGCCACCATTAACTTACTCAAAAATATGTTCAACAACAATAAGCGTAAGTGGCACGAGAGGCTTTTCCATGCACTGTGAACATATAGAACAACCTATCACACAACAACGGGTATGACCCATTATAACTTGATTTATGATTCTAAAGCTATTTTACCTCTTGAATTGTAGGTGCCATTGCTCCAAGTAGCCTTGACCAACTTCATCAACGATGAGGAAAATAAGAAGATGCCGATAGTAGCCCTAGACTTGGTGGAGGAGCAACATATGCAAGTCCTTGCTCACATAAAACACTATCAAGAGAGGCAAAAGTGGTAGCATCACCACCATGCACAAGATCAAAGAAGGTGACCTAGTCCTTAAAGCCATCTATGACCATGCAAACAAGTTCTCAGCCAATTGGGAAGGATCCTTCCTTGTCACCAAAGCCTACGGGAATGGTTCATTTAGAATAGTTGACATGGATGAAAATGAGCTAACCAATCCAATCAATCATTCCTATCTAAAGCCATACTACATGTAGTTTACAATCATCAACAAGCGAGCTTGCTTTCAATGGTCTGCTACAATCTTAAACTAGCAACACAGCCTTCTAGGGCTTTAAACTAGTACCATGGCTTGCCATGACCTTAAACTAGCAACTTTAGTAACCTAGATAGCTTAATTCTCATGTGTCCTTTATGATTGTAGCATTATAATATGCAGTGGTGTTTTTTATTCTTTGTTGGTGCCTTTCGAGTCAATCCTCCAAACACCAACAAAGAGGGACCATTGAAGCACCCCAAAAATTTGCATGTTATAGTTAATTTTCATCATGTAGCTTTCACCCCATTAAACCTGATATAAAAATTCATTGTAAATGTGAAGATTGTAACCCACAGTGGGGAATTTCACATAATTTATACTTTTGGAGCTGAAAAATACCTCATAAGTGGTCAAAGCCTTATTCCCTAAGTGAAAAAAGTCATCTAGTATCTATATTTTGGTTTTGGGGGTGGGTATACATTTTTCTACATTGGAAACACTTGTAGGGGGTAGATCTCACCTACCCCCAACATGGAGAGGTGGGGGATTTCCTCTCAGCTTGGAAACTTTTCCCCTAGTGTGGAGGCTACATGCTTAGATTGGAAACCTTTCCCCCTTAGTGTCGAAGTTTTCCCCCAGCATGGAGGCTCCACTCCCAACATGGAAATTGCATCCCACCAACGTGGAAGCTAAGATAGCCAAATTTCAACACTTCATGCATCCCAACATTGACCAGCCACCTCATCAAGCATGGTGGAGAGCTCAACATGGAAGATTCATTTCTAGCATGAAAGGTGTGCCCCCATTACTATTTATAGTAAAAAAAATGGCCATATGGGAAGGCACTTACTATATATGGTTGTTGGCACATTTGGCCATTCCATGGAATAGTTGGAATATTTTATTAAAATTGGCACAATCCTGGTTGTAAATTTGCAGTTTTAGTATTGTGAGTTGATGGGTATTTTTGAAGAAACATCCACTGGTAAATAATTTTGATGTTAAGGCCTTCTTGGAAAGCAAGATTAAAATGCCTTTATTGAAGATTGGAATAGCAAACAAAGGATGAAATTATTTACCGTAAAAAGCATACTCCCCGCTAATGTTGGATAATGGATTATTAAGGTCCACTTAAGAGTTGGAAGCATGCGGAAGATCTCATGAATGGATTACCAACAAGTTTTGAATTTCATTCAGTAAATTTAATTAACAAAGGATGAGAAGGTTTCTGTTGCAGAAAAAATCGAATAAAACAGCAAAAATATCAGAGACGTCGGCATCGGCTTGGGCTTGGGCGTCACTCTGGGCACCAGCATCGCCAGAAATGGCTCCAGATTCTCAAGGAATACTTCCAAAACTTGCGAGCGGAGGACAGATGGCCAGTAGCGGGAGGATGCACAGTAGTAGATGAAAGGTTAGCAGCAGGCGGAAGATCAACGACAGTAGAAGAGAAGCCTCTATCGCGTGCGCGGCAGCTACAACCTCGGCTTTGGCATAGATTTAGCAGAGGGAGGTGCAACTAGTGGGCAAAGGGGCAAATAACACAAAGCAACTGTCAGCAAGTCTTCACCTCATCTGGGATTGATAGGGTTTCCAGGTGTGACCGAGGGTTTGATCGACCCAAAGATGCCTCATCCGCGTACACCAAGGGTAGTGGCAGTTCCAGGTTTCACAGATCTAGTGGAAGCTTATCCTTGAAGTGGGACAACGATGGCTTCGACGGCGGCAGTGATAGATACAGATTTGCTCTGTTCAAGGATAAAACACCTTGCAAAATTTTTTTATAATCATCAAAACCAGAAGAGCACTTGTGAGAGGCGAAGGTTAGAATGGTTGCAGAATCTTACAGGACACAGGGCGACATTTCCTAATGTGGTGGCTGAGCCTTCTCCCATGATGGCAGTTGTTGGTAACGATTTTCGGCAAGGCAAGATAATTTGAATTAGTTGCTGGTAGTTCCAGGCCTGGTGCCTTCACATTCGGGCTTGCTATTTTGAATTTAAATTTTTGAGCCATTTTCATACGAGTGAAAGTGCACATGAATTATTTAGGATTAAGGTACCAGCAACATTTATGCTAAGGTAGATATTATGTTATCAACTTGTTTATAAAATCACTAAGAACTTCAATAAGCATTCTTCAAAATTTTAAAACAAGTAAAAAATGAAAAGCTATTAAAGCTATAATTGTAAACAATTATATGAAATTATTAGATTTATTTTTCAAAAGCAATCTCCTAACTTCCTAACTTCCTAAGTTAATACTCCCTAACTTGTTGGGCAAGTTACTTGGGAGAGAAGTTAGGTAAGATATTTTTGAATATGTAACTTCCCTACCTACCTTGGAACCCTATAAAAAGGCTTTAGGGGTCAAGGAGAAGGAGGACTTTTTGGTGGGAGGTCTCATACATCACATTTTTGGAGATCATACTTTGAAAAGCTATTAGCTAGCACTTAGGCTCTCACTTGAAGACACACTTTGGGGTCTTGAGAAGAGCATTTGTAAAGAAGATTTGTAAAGATGATTGCTTGTAAGATGGCTTGCTAAAGGACAGATTTCAGCCTCTTTTTCATAGTCCTATGAGTTATGGTTTATTTTTGTTTTGTTTAAATTGTTTAGCTAGTGGTTTAGATAGTATCATCCTTGGCAAGTAATTTTGGGATTTTTAGATTGCTCTTATTGTTCTCGTTGCACGATTGAAAATTTCTATTAAAATTTTGCCATAGAAGCACTTGTGTTTAAAATCCTTAAGAGCAATTTAGTAGTAAATTGTTATTGTGCAACGTATAGGAACTGCTATTGGGATTGTTGTAAGAGAGCCTCTGCTTGTAGTCATGCCGTTCAACAATTCAGTAGTCAAGAGGGTTCAGAAAATCTTTGGTATTTTGATGGAACCAGAATAGCTTCTTTTTATCTTTAAAGTGAATTTCCGTGGTATTTCAATCAGAGATTGTTAATTCTTTCAAAGGTTCTATTTGAATGCAATCATTGATATCTATGATCTAGTCAAAATGGAGTCTCGTACATGGTAGTTTATGCAGCAATTTTTGGTAGCATAGTAGGATTGTCTTGAAGAAATTGCTTATTTGAGCCTTGGAAGTTTGAACAATTCGTAGGTATTGAATTTGGAATAGCTTTATTGCAAAGTGTTTACTCATGTCATTTTACCTTGTTTAAATATTTGAGGTCTACACAAATATGCTTTCCTTTCTTTTCTGTCTATTTCCATCGAATCTTGCTCTATTTCTAGTTTTCTTGTGGAACTATCTCTTTCTTTAGGGAAAATTAGGAGTAGATTTGCGGAGTTGTGCCCAAATGTTTTTGCAAAATTTTATTTGTTACAAGTAGGTATTATAAGGACTGCATAGATTAGGCAGTTGAATAAAATAGGAAACTTTCAACAACTCACAGTACTTGGCAAAGTTGGCTGAATCTCTTTAAAGTAAGTCATTTGTAGTTTACACACAACGCAATCATTACATTTCTCACAACCGCACACCGCAACAGCACACACACATACTCACATTAACTACTGAGTTTATTTGGAGATATCTGGGCCTTGGTGTTGCCAGAGACCAGCAGGCACCTAAATCCTATTCGAGGACACTCATTGGCAGTCGTGTCCCAAACGGTCACCAAAAATGGTAACCCTCCAAATTTGGGCACCCATCTCACCTATATGAGGTAGAAATTTGCAGCCAAATTATAGCTATTGTGCAACTAAAGTATAGCCATTTTGTAGCATCATTCATGGTCCAAAACCTATAAAATCCAACCTTAAACATTATTTATAGGTTCAACACTTTAGAAGTTTCACACTTTTTATAGTTCAGAAACTTTTTACATACATACACTTTTGCACACAAATTGTTCACAGTTCTACACTTAGGCATTCTCAAGCACTCAAGAGTTCTTACAGGTTTCCATACTTGTATTCTCTTAAATCCAACATGGAAACCCTTTGACCTTGTAATCTTCTTTGGGGATTTGTGAATTTTCAAGCTCCATGCTACACTCCTGGGATTTCCAACTCCTAGTGTAGAGCATTTGGGTAGCTTAGATTTTTCACACTTCTCAACCCTCTCTATAGCCAACATTGCAAATCTAATATTGTAGCGTTATAGGTTTGATAGCATCAAGAATGGCAAGACATCTAGGTTGTGGAGTTGATTGCATCAACTTCAATAGACCCTAAAACTGCATCCAAGTAAACCCCCTATTGTCCATTCAGGCACCATTTGTACACATTTCTCTAACTTATTCTTTATTTTTCCTCAAGAAAGTTTTAAGTTTTGGGTTTTGTGTGCAAGATATCTTTGTTTAATTTTTGGTGCATTATTCAGATTTGTTATTAGTTTTAACATTTTATTGTCTTATTACCATATTCTACACTTCATAAATCCATGGTTGATCTACCAAACTAGCTAGGATGCCCTAAATTCCATTTTTCATGGAGGCCCTTCTGATTTGTGGGTTGAGGACTGCTATGCACTAGATCCATCAGTTCATTCCAATGAATCTATTTTTTTGATCACAACACATCTTCATCTTTCATCATGATGACAAGTTAAGGTGGAGAGATCTTCAAGGAAACATTGTTTTACCAACAAAATTTTTAGCATCCATCATGCTCCAAACTTCTCTCAAAGGGATGAAACTAAGTGAAGCACCTAGAGGTTATCATGTGACTAAATACATGACTAGATCCTATGAACCCACTAAGGAGCAATCATGAAGAGATAAAGACATGGAGACTAGTAATGAATAAGACAAAGGAAAGAAGGTCAACTCTCCTATTATTTTGGAAGAATTGGATGGAGATGAATTCACAGTTGAACAACTTGACCAAAACCATGAGTTCCAGTCACAATTGCCTATCATTCGATTAGATGAACCTGTCAAGCATCAGTCATGCTCTAACTTTCTAGAGATAGTTATAAGGGAGGAAAAAGACACAAGGCACAAGTAGGACTTAAGGCCAAGAGTTCTTTCTAGATCCCACAAGGAAGAATATTAGAGTCATCATAGGAGAACAAGCTGACATTATTTTCCTACTACCTCATCGACATTCTCACAATCTTCAGCAAACTCTAACAGAAGGAGATACAAGTACAAAGACTGTGATAGGGAGGATAGAAGAACTCATGATCATTATGATCATCACTTAAGACACTTTGACACCAAAGATGAAGGATATGAATAGATAATACATAAAGATCATAGTGATCACAAGAGATATGAGCATAGAAGGGGATGGTACTACAACCAAGCACATGAACCTAACCGAGATGTTGAACCCCTGGTGGCTACTTGAAGTATGATTAACATATAGAAACCTATTGATATACTAGCTAGGTGTGTAAGGGAAAACCATATCAAATAGCTAATATGAACAACATGCTAAGATTTAAAGGTGGTTACAATGCCAATCCACAACACCACCTCCAAGCTTTCCATATGCCTACGTCCTACATAATATTGAAAGTGACTAGCAAAAGTTATTCTCAAGAACACTTGTGAAGAAAGTAGAGAGATGGTACAGATCACTAGAACCTAAATCAATTAGACATTGGAGTACTATGCTAAAGCTCTTCAATGATAAATGTCAAACTTATTCACAAGTGTCTAACCTATGAAAATAAATCTAGAGATGGAAACAAGGGACTCATGAAATCCTTGATGTGGTAATGGACAAATACTATTCATTATTGCATAGATGCATAGGCCATATATTTTCACCATGGAAACAGCACAAGCACATCATAGTTAGGTTGCAAAGTAAAACTAGAGAGACTCTTGGGGTTTATGCCCAAGGTAGAGTATTAAAACTGACTACCCATTGCATCTAAAGACTAATCGACCAAGTGGAAAAGGAAAAAGGTGAGCTAAGAAAGAGGGAATTAGATGAAGATTATAATAGAGATCCATTAATTTGAAAGAGAGATGCACACATTTGCAGTACACAAGAAGAGGAAACCTTGGATTAGGTCATCAAAAAGAAGACTCTACCAAATCAGAAATCTGTAAATGAAATTGCAACCAAAGTAAAGAAAATATGAGATTCCATTGATGAGAAATTTGAAAAAACATTAAAGATTGTGGAGGAAAGAATAGAATAGGCCTTTGGAAAATGCAAAAATAAAAGGGAGAAGAAAGATTCTAGACAATAAGGCAAAGAAGCTTCAATGACTGAGTGCTTAGACACTAGCTTCATAGATGAGAAAGGTTGCACTATGTGTCAGTACGAACATCCTAAGAGATGTTTTCCAATCATGGCACATCTACAAGACATAGGGGCATACACACTCAACCCCATATTTGTTAAAAAATAGATACCCAAAGGTTACCTTATCATCAAGGTAACTATTGATAGAACTTCCAACCAATGTATTATCATAGTGAAGCTTTGCCACAACCATAGGAGCACTATTATCAGTAGTGGCAATAGCCTCAATCATGAGGTATGTCACTACCATGCTAACAATATCCATAAAAATGGCCAAATGCATATGGATATTTCTTCTAATGTCCAATCTCACTAGGTAATGTAGCTATTCAGACTGCATAGTACTACCTAGTAGAATACCATAGACCTTCATAGACAAGGATGAATTCACACTTGAACATGCATCCATCCACAGTTGACTCTTCAAATCAACATCCAACTCCTTTACCACCAATGCCACCACCTACTATGCAAGGTAAATTACCATCACAATTACAACAAAGGAGAGTTGTTTGAGCAATGAACATACAAATAGAGGATCATACCAATAACATTAAGGCTAGTCAGAGAAATGTCCTTTCTTTAGGATAAGTCCAGAAAGAGCTAGTAGAGTTAGAACTTCATCGAGACAAGATTCTTCTAAGGTAGATCCTCAAAACAAAAAGCTTCAAATTTTGTCAAACAAAAACATGCAAACTATTGTACTCATAGAGATATTCATAGATTGGATAAAAGCAAGGCTACTCCCTAAGAAAAGAATTGATCTAAGAATTTCTTTGATTTATCTACAATTAGCTAGAAATTTACCATACAAGGCTCTATCAGACTTATATTTTGGGATAAATTTGATCTCTTACAAAACATATCAAGCATGGAAGGCCATCATTGAAGGAGTGCAACATTAGGTTGGAGCTTGTAGATCAATCTGTCATCATTCCTTTGGAACAAATATATGATCTAGTAACCACTGTCAATGGATGGTCTTATCTAGTAGACTTGCTAATAAGGAATTTCCAGTTATCATGGGAAGAGCATGGCTTATTACAATTGATGCT
>MNCI01012448.1:173167-214503 GCA_015680685.1 Gnetum montanum | reverse complement strand
TAATTTCTTGGACATCTTTCATTCTTTAATATTTTTCATTCTTTATATCTTTTTCTATCTTTTTCACACTTTATTTTCAACCCCTTTCTAAATAATTTTTATTGCTAATAAGACATTACAAATAAAGGCAAGATGTAGCCCAATAAGGTGAATATTTCTCTATGTTATCAAGTCATAAGCAACTGATTATTTAAATAGTGAGCCCACATCATTCATCCATCCATTCCACTAATAAGTGGTTCTCATCATGGCCATAATGATATCCTTTTCCATCATACAACTAAGAATAAATTTGTGATCATTATGCATGGATAGAAAACTGAAGAATGAAGGGGGAGTGTAAAGGGTGTTACACCAATGGGATTTGTGGATTCTCTTATATTACTATTGTAAGTTCTCTCAGGTTGCTAAGGTTGTATTATATCTTTGTAGATCTAACAAAAAATGAGAGTAAGAGTAAATAAGTGATGCCTTACCATGTCACTAGAAAGACATGTTACCCATGCCTAAAGGTAGTCCTCTAATAAGGTTAACACACACACATATATATAATAAGAGCACAAAATAAATTTTTAGGGGTCCCACTAGAAAGACATGTTACCCATGCCTAAAGATAGGTAGCTTCTTAAAAATTGAAAAATAAAAAATAAAAAGTTTTGTAAATAAACTCCTCCCTTAGACAATATGCCAAGTGATGATAGTCCTTACAACAACGATAGTCTTACAGTTGTGACTCCAAGTGATGAAACAAAGCAATGTCACTGGAATGTGGTTTAGACTTGGTTTGAATCTTGGACAGAAAGGTTAGTAATTTCTTTAACCATTAATAAAACACAAGAATTCATTATGCATATGGTAAGATACCTCATGTCCCAATTTCTACAATCCCTTCTAAGTCCATTACATCTCACTATTTGACTAATCATAACTTGTGGTTTTGTATAACCTAGTGTAATTCTCTCAATTTGGTGGTACTAACATGTGTGTTTTGCTAAACATGTATGCATTACATTCAACTCTTTAAGTACCTAAGGACACTTTTAGGCATGGTTATACAAGGGCATTAAGGCCTAGAGTCTGCTATGGGGAGGCCCCCTTATATAACCATTGTATCTTATGGTTGCCAAGTAATTCCACATCATCTTGAGCATTCCAACATCAATAAAAACTTTCCTTATAATTTAAACTATCTATTCTAATAACATAAGCTCATTACCCATCTCATCCATCTTATCAATCTTTCATAAACTTTCATAGCCTAAGATTCCTTCTTTACACACTATCCGTGCTAAATTTTGATAAAATATGCATCATCTATCAACTAAGATCCTCTAAATATGCTTAAAAGATTCTAGAAATTCATGAGAATCATTTTTTGTCCTTAGAAGTCATTAAAAGTTGTAATTTTTTGGCCTCCAATATCAAGTTTGAGTGGCCTTGATATTAGATCCTTGATTTTGGATACTCAATATTAGGTCCATCAAAAAGTATATATAGGCAAATCATTAGCCAAATTTTCAATCATTTTTCATTTGAGCCAAGGGAGATTTTTCCAATTTTCTTCTCTGATCTGAGCTTTGACCTTCTAGCTTTCCCAAGCCATAACTTGCACATATATCACTTCAATTTTTGTGATTTTTGAATCTATTTGATCCAAGAGTGTTAATATTAGTTGTGGGAGGGATGCTAGTAAGGTTAATTTGAGTCAATTTTTTGAAAAATTCTAACACCCAGAAGGTATCATAAGGGTAAGTATGAAGGGAAACTTGAAAATTTTTAATAAAAAGTAATCACATTAATGCCAGAAACACTTACATAATGCTCTTAAGGGACCATACTAATAATTATGAGCCATGAATAAGAACAAAATAGATAACTATGATGAGTCAAAGAAAATAACATTTATGGGGTTTATTTTTGCAAAATTTTCTAACTTTGCAATCCTAACAACTAAGAAGTTGATCTAACTAAAAGTATGAGAAATGAAGGGATTCATAGAAATTAGAGAACACCGTCTAATGATCCCTAATTCCTTAATGATTCTAGATGGTCCCAAAGAAAGGAGCACAAGGTGGACCCTCACAAGCCACAAGTAAGAAACCAAGAGGCTAAGGTAGAGGTCAAACAGGAGAACAAGAACGAAAACATGTAGAGCAGGAAGCCCAATCATTCAATATCCATTAAGAAACTCTTGCTATGGGGCAATCAACCCAAGGAGAGGTAGAAGAACCACAAGTTCAAGGATAACACCTCATGTTGTCATAAGATTGCCTCTAAGCTATTCAAGAGAAATCAATCTTGACCATAGTAATTGTGGAGAATAACTTTAGCCCATTCATGAAATTCGTTTTGAAAGTAGTAAGGATGCAACTCCAAGCATAATTGATATGACCTATACTTTCACACAATGGTGAATGCACCTAGATTGTTATTCTTTGATTACAGTTTGTTGTCTTCCCACTTGGACTAGTGGTAGGTTTGTTACATATGGTTTAGTCCAAAGTGAGGCATATGATGTTGTTCCTAATTCTACGCTACTCTTGATGCAGATAAAGGGATAAATTGATTAACTAATAAATAATGGAAAACAAAGTCTAAACTAGCCTATGGGCAATGGTATCCACTCTTAACTATCTATACATGTCTTGGACTTTGTGGAATTACTTCTAGGATTGCCCAGTGTATGTCACTGGTTATGCCAAATGATACACCTCTAGACTACCAAGTATTTACAGTTAAATGCTCATGATTAAGGTGTACACATTTCACTTAATAACAGGAATGGTAAATAACAATAAATGGAAATGTTTAACTAAAGAGAGCATTAAATAATTAAAGCAACAATAATCTAAGTAGATGTTGCAATGATGAAAGTAATCTTGATCTTTATTGCCAGTCATGTAACATGTCCAAGTATGTCACACTTGAACAAAAATGCTATATGATTACAAGCATCACACTATGGGCATGCACTGGGAATAATAGACTTTGAAAGAAGAAATTGAAAACTAGAACTATATACTGACTATCGACTACTTACTACCTCCCTCATCTGAGTACCCCAACATCATATTTATAGGTGAGATCCAAATGAGATAAAGTTAGGTATTTGACATCACTTATTAGCCCCGACATCAGATACGTGACATTGAGACCATAGAAGCATGACTCATCATACCTCAACAACTGAATGAAAACTTGTCCTTAAGTTAAACAAAATGAGGAACAAGTTCTTTACAAAATATTGGCAGGTATGGGATTATTGACTGACTCAATTAATAAACAAAATAATTGACTCTCTGCATGTCGCAATGATGTAGTACAAAAATGGGACACATTAATACAAATAAAATAGAAACAAGATTGGGAATCTCATGTGGTGCCTGGAGGTGTTGGCTCTGCCGTCAGCTACTTCCCTTTGTTGCTAGGCCATTGAAACTTATATTGATTGAGCAAGGCATGTAATTTTTCCTCCTTTTTCCTTGGGTCATGCACCATCTAGGCTATTGTGTCAATATGTACTAGCACTAGTACATCCCAAGGGCATGGTAGTTGCGAAAACATTTGATTCGCCTTTACATACCATGCTACGAACTGATGTTGTTCTTCCTTGAAAGCCCTATCTTTATCTTTGAGCTCATGATAATATATCAATCTGGGAGCTCAATTCAAGGCTACATCTTTTTGTCCTTGATAACTATCTTTGACCACTTTTAACTCTGAGTTTGCCACATGTAACTTTTACAAAGCATATTTTAGATTTACAAACTCTTTCTCATATAGCACATAGGTGGTTGCCACTTGTTTCTCCAGCTCACTTCAAGGACAAATTTCTATTAACATGGCAAGGTTGGCATATCTAAGGTTAGCCAATGCCATGTATTCCTTTACATCCTCTATCTGCAGGTCCTTGCTTTTGACTTCCACTTGTTGGACCATGGCATAACTATCTGTGATGGTCAACCATTTAAAGTTCTATGATGACAAGGAGTTGATGTGGGCCTTGGCCATCTTGATTTCCTTATACATGCCAACTTGGTTACAAAAGTTCTCTTTCAATTTTTCATGCTTTTTGACCTTGTTCTACCACATGTTGCTTGTGATTGCTGACTTTTGATGAATAGCGCATACCTCCTCTATGGATAGGGTTCTATTCTCCTAGGCCAATCTACTCATATCCTGGTTGACCCTCACTAGTTGTTCTTGCAACTAGTGGATGCTTTCTTTCAAGATGTTCTTTTGTTTTCCATAGTGATCAATAGGGAATTCTCTATAGCGAGCTACTTATTTTCCTCTTGGACAGTAGTTAGTACCTATTTATACACATGGAACTACGCATCTATAGCAGAGGCATTCCAAACCACCGTCTCCTTCTCTCACTCTATAGCTACTCTCTCCTTTTCTAACTTGGTAATTTCCTCTATCTTGAATTTCTCCAATTAGTTGGGTGCAACAAAATAGGTAAGATCCGATTGTTCAGCTCATAGGGTAGCTAGATATTCTTGTAATCTTTGTATCTTAGCTTCTACATGTTCTGCCCTAACCTTTGCCATGACTAACTTTTCTTTGGTGGTGATGAGGTCTGATTGAGCTACAGTGACATCGTTAGGGATGTCAAACAAAGTGGTCATCACTTGACTCGTTTGCAACAAATGATGGAGCATGTCCTCATGCACCGTAGGAGTCATTGAGGTCCCAACTAGCATAAGTGCATCTTTAGTTCCTGCTAGATTGGTCAAAGGCACAACAAGAACATTGAATGACTCTTTTATGTGATCAATGATCACCTCTACTGCACCTACCACATCCTCATGTTGTAGCACCATGACTATGGTGCCTTCTCTAGTTTCCAATGTGACTTGAAAGGATGCAACATTTCTAGAGATTTAACCTGATCATTGGGATCCCCCTCCTCCTAACTAAATTGAGATCTCTCCCCTCATTGGATTAGCTGATACGATGGGCTATATGATATTGTCCATAACTTTGAAGAGACTAGCCTCATATCTTTTTTCCCAATTGATGGTTTCACTAATTCTCTGTAGGTGGCTCATTGTTGGTCTATAATCTTGCTTCGGTGGTGGCAAAGCTTGTGCTTGCGGATGCTATTCATGCTCTTGTTGTGTTTCTATTCTAGGTTCTGCCTTCTTCTAAGCTTCTTTCTTTTCATGAGAATCTTTTCTTAGTGCTGCAGTTTTCAGGAGTTCTAAGAAGGAGGCATGTTGAGCCTTCCTAGGGATATCATTGGTATATCCCATGATTCCAACACGCTTGCATAGCTTTTTGATTAAGCAGGGAAAGGTAAGTGTTAGTCTCCCTAACTTTGTTTCTTCAAATCATTGTTGAATCTTTGTGAAATAGTATTGGGGAAGGTTGGCTACAAATTTTCCCATTAAAATGGCACTTCCCCTGGCAACATAAGTGGAGATTTGATTGAGCCCTTTGGTGAGAAATAGGTGGTACATCCCAATCTTGAAGTAGGTTTTCTCTTCCAAAGTCATCTCATTGCATGACTTATCTTCTTTGCCATACACCTGCCTCAGCCACAATTTCTTTATTTTAGGGTCAGATTTAGTGGGCAAGTGAGAAACCTTAGCCCCTTCATTGGGTAGGTAGAGAGCTATAGCTATGTCCTTAAATGAGTAAGAGACATTCACCCCGTAGATGTTAATAATGGTGTCTTCATCTGTATTATGCTAAAATTGATAAACTTTGCCCAAGTACCATTCACGACTGTTGAATAAGATAGGCCACAATGGGGATGCTTTGAGTTGTGTATGCATCACTTTTGAAGTAAATTCCACGAACAAATTGAAGTTCATTTCCATAATGAACAAAGCTAATTTGGACTTTTCCAAGATGGTAGCAAGGCAATTAGGGGGCAACATGAGATGTTGTCCTTGTCTGGGAGCTGGTACTTCTTCTACCTTACCTTGGGCCGATTGCTCGGTAGTAGGGCCCTCTTGATGAATACTGAAGGACTAGGCCTCCTACTTAGCATGTTCCTCATGTTCTCCTTGTTGACCACAACCACCACATGGATTCTTAGTGACTCTTTGCAAGGTTTCACCCTACGCAACTCTTTTTGGGGCCATCTACAACCAAGCAAAAACCAAGTGTTACTAAGGCTATGTTTGTTATCGTTAATCAATTTATACCTTTACTCATAACCTTAGTTCATTAAGCTCATAATGTATATGATTGCAGGGTTAGGAAAATTTTCAAGAAAAATCCCCCAAAAAGTGTCTATCTCTTTCTACAACCCTCACAACAGGTTTCCTTTTTCATTATATGTGGCTTATAATAATGGTTATAGGATCATGGGTTAGAAAAAATTAGAATTTTGGCAATACCATTAGTGATTTTTCATTATAATTCCTAAGTTTTTCAACATTCTTACTCTTATGATACCTTCTGGGTGATAGAAAATTTTAGTTGCATGCATGCACTCCCCACCAACTAAGTTGAACACTCTAAGTTCAGATAGATTCAAATGACATGAAAATTAGAGCATTAAGGAACTAGATATCACATGTGGAAGATGGAGGTGTAAAGCTCTAAGTTGCAAGAAAAAATTGCAAAAAAATCCCCTTGTAGCAAATGATGGAAATAAAGTTCAGAGTACCATAAGGGTCATATTCATAGTGCTTTTCAAACCTGACGTTGGGTCAAACCTAACATTGGGTCTGGTACATGATGTCAAGGTCCAAAAATTTTTATTTTATGGGGAAAATGAACATGCAAACTATAGCTCTAGGATTAGTTGAAAGGGTTAAAGTTAAGTGTACTATCTTGGGTAAGTAAAAATTTAATTAGAGGCACCAAAAGTATGATAGGATGAAGTCGTCGAGGTGAAAAGTATGAGAATGAGTAAGAAAAAAGGTGCTGAAAGCATGATTGTGGGATATATTACATTCATAATAAGGGAAACAAGGACATTTATCAATTTGAATGATAGGAAGGTGATAAATAGTGTGGTTATGTGAAGCAAGTACAAGTTGCAAAAGTTACACAAGTGGATCCTCCCCAAAGCAGGCTTTAGCTATGATGCTCTTGTGTAACCACACCTATAATGTCCACAGGTACTAAGGAGTTGAATGCAATGCATAACTATAAAACAAAACACACATGTTAAAACCACTAAATTGAGATAATGACTCTATGTTACACAAAACCACAAGTTATGAACATCCAGACAACGAGATGAAATGGACCATAGAAGGGATCATAGAAATTAGGACGTGAGGTTTCATACCATGTTCACAATGAAACCTTGTGTGTTATTAGTGGTTAAATAATCATGTGTTTGTCTATCCAAGATTCAAACCAAGTTCAAACCACATTTTAATGACATTGCATCATTTCATTCCATCGGCAGATAACCATAAGACTATTAAAGTCACGAAGAGTAACATTACTTGGTGTTTTGTCCAAGTGAGGAGCGGTAGTAAGGCACACTTATTGGTTTCTTTTATGGGTCTGTGAAGTCAACAACCTTTAGTCGGGTACATGTCTTTCCAGTGGAACCCACAAAAGTTTATTTAGTGTTATTTTAAGTTGCTCTTACTTCCATTTTTTGTTAGATCTACAAGGATATGGTACAACCTCAGCAACATGATAGAGCATACAGAAGTAGCCAAAGAGAATTCATAAATCCCCTTAATGTCACACCATTTACACTCCATCTTGGTTTTGCACTCTTCTATCCAAACACCATGATTATAGAGTTATTGTTAAGTTAGATGATGAAAAAGGTTACCATTATGACCAGAGTAAGAACCTCTTATTAATGGAATGGGTCCATGTTGTTCTTGCTTCCACTCTTGGATTTGTCTCCTCAAATTGGACACTCTTGCATAGGTTTGGTATTTCTCGTTGAAAAGTTCTCGCATTGTAGACCATCATTAAATTGAATTTTGTCTCCAAATCTATACCACACTTTAGTTCTATTAATTAGTGTCCTAGGAAAGAGCTTAAGCTTTTGCCACTCACTTTCCATGTTGTAGAACACACAGGCATCATGGAAGGCTTGTAAATGATGTCGTGAATCTAAATCATAGCCTCCTACAAATGTTAGAATATTATTCATGTCAAGCTTAGGTAGACGACTCTTTTTGCAATGCTTGTGAGATATCTTAACTATCTCTATGATATGCATTAGGCTCTTAGTGGCCAACAAGGGTTCATCATCATCAAATGAATTATGGGGAAAATTTCTATGTTCATGGTAACTTCTTTGACTTTTCTTGTGGGTTCAATTCCAATTTTTAGTCTAAACCTTTAATAGAGCTTTATCACTATACCTATGTTCATCTTTATCAAAACTAAACGTTGAAGGGAAAGAGGAAGATGAAGAATTGGAAGAATTGCCATGGCTTCTATGGTGTTCTTTGAGGTCCTTTGATTTATTATTTCTTGGTTTTGAGGAGGTCTTAGGCCTTTAGGCCTCACCTAGTCTAGGACCTACATCATCTCCTCCAAGATTTTCTATCTTAGGTGAATGTAGTCTTTGAGTATCGTTAGGTTGTTCATGATCATAAGAAACCCCTACATAAGGTTGATCACTCCAATATTCTTCATTGTATATCTTGCTAGTTCTCCAATGAATGTGTTTGCTATATAATGCATACTCACTTCCATGTGAGAGATACATTGTTCTTGATTTATGGTGTGTGTGAGCTAGAGTTTCTAAAAGATATATTGTTAATACCTTTTATAGCGATCATGTATAATATAACTAATCTAGATAACTATCACCATCCCGGGCAACAACACCAATGATGAGTGGCAAGGTACCCCTATGCTCAACCCTTTGAATTACAAGTGTTCATGCATAATCTAGTTGAATTCCATGGATGGGACTAGTTGTGGCACCTAGATCATTATGCTTTGATCGCAATTTACTATCTTCCCACTTGGACTAGTGGTAGCTTTATCACATATGGCTTAGTCCAAAGTGAGGCATATGATGTTGTTCCTAATTCTATGCTACTCTTGATGGTGATAAAGGGATAAATTGATTAACTAATAACTAATAGAAAACAAAATCTAAACTAGCCTATGGGAAATGGTATCTACTCTTAATTGTCTATACATGTCTTGGACTTGGTGGAATTACTTTTGGAATTGCCAAGTATACATCATTGGTTATGCTAAATGATACACCTTTGGATTACCAAGTATTTACACTTAAACTCTTGTGATTAAGACATACACATTCTACTTAATAACAGGAATAGCAAATAACAATAAATGTAAATGTTTAACTAAAGAGAACATTAAATAATTAAAGCAACAGTAATCTAAGTGGATGCTGCAATGATGGAAGTAATCTCAATCTTTATTACTAATAATCTAACATGTCCAAGTACATCACACTTGAATAAAGGTGTCATACGATTACAAGCATCACACTATGGGCATGAACTAGGAATAAAAGAATTTGAAAGAAGAAACTGAAAATTAGAACTATCTATTGACTATCGACTACTTACTACCTCCCTTATCTGAGTACCACAACACCATATTTATAGGTGAGATCTAGATGAGGAAATGTCAGGTATCCAATGTTAGGGCCACAAAAGGATGGATCATCAACACTACAATTAAAATTGGAGTCTCAGTCTCATACTCAGTCAAGATGTAGCCAAAGCTCTCAATGTACCTAATGAAGGGGCAAAGGTAGCATACTTGTCCATTAGATTATATGTTGAAACTAAGAAACTATGGCTAAAATGGGCATATGACAAGGAAAATAAGGGATATAATGAACTAACTCTAGAGGAAAGAATCTATTTGAAAATTGGAACCTATTACTTATTCTCAACAAAGGAATTAAATAGATTAGCCACTTATGAGGCTAGAGGAAGTGTGATCTTGATGGGGAAATACAACACCAATTGCACACAAATTTACTTTATGGAGATCAAAGAAGGCAAAGAATCTAACACTTCCATTTCCTTGCCTTATCATGGAGCTATGTAAATATGTTGGAATCTTGGGATACACCAATGATGATCCCAAGAGGGCCCATAACACTTGGTATCATGAATTGCTCAAACCAGCATCACCAAGGAAAGATTAAGGTGAGGAATAGACTAGTGCTAGGGAAACCACATAAACTACTAAACAACAATAACAAGTCGAACCCAGTGGCCATCAGTAGGAGCAACAATAGTAATAGCAAGTCCCACCATCACCACTACAAGATTACAGACCATCAATGAGTCATTTGCAACAGATTGTAGAGACTATTAGTTGGGGAACAAGGAAGGAAGCCAACCTCTATAGAGTTATTGATAGTGCCATACAACACATAGTTTCTGCTAATTCTATGAGTGGATAGATCTTACTACAATTAGGAGGAGAGGTTCATTGGTCACAACAGATCTCTGGGAACTACATCATTCCAAGTGGCACTTGAGAATGGAGAGGGAGCCATAGTTGTGGTAATGTAGAATCAAAATGCAATGGGAGAAATAGAGGTGATCATTGATCACATTAAAGAATATTTCAACATACTTGTTGTATGACTGGAAAATCTAACTGGAGCCAGAGATGCTTAAATGTTAGTTGGAACCTCAATGACTTCTTTTGACCATGAAGATGTGCTTGATCAACTATTGCAAACAATGTAAGTGATGATAAAACTTTTCGACATCCTAAGTGATGTCACTATAATGCAGTCAGAACTAATTCCTATCAAAGGTAAATCGGTCATGGTAGAGACTAGGGTGGAGCATGCAAAAGCTAAAATTCTAAAATACAAGAACAAATCATGATCATAAGGCTGAACATAGAGACCTAACTTAATTCATTGCACCTAATCAGATAGAATAATTTAGGATAGAGTAGATGAATTGCATAATGAAGTAGAATAAACAAATTCTGATTAAGAAGGAGAAAGTGGTGTGAAATGCCTCAATAGTTTAAGCACAAACATATGCACATGCTAAGGCATTAATCACAACCCAAGAGAAAAAAAATAGCTTGCTAATAATAACACCATGTTAATCAACATTTAAAAGCAAAAGAACATCCTAGAAGAAAGCATCCATTAGTTGATAGAGTAACTAAGGAGGATTAACGAAGACTTGAGCCACCTCACATGAGAAAATAGAATCCTCTCAATAGTGGAGGTATGCACTATCTATTACAAGTCAACCATTGAAATTAATGCATGGTAGAATGAGGCAAAGAAACATGAAAGGCTTAAAGAACACTTCCTTGATTAGGTTGGCATGTACAAATAGATCAATGAAAAATAGGTCTAGATGGAAAAGGCCATAATAAACTTTATATCAACACAAAATCTAGATTGGTAATCCATCTTGGATAGTTACACCCATGTCCACCAAGCGTAAGTAAAGAATAAACACCTATAGATTGATGACCTAAAAGAATACATGGGGTTAGCTAACCTCGATTATGCTAACATGGCCATGTTAATAGTGGGAAGGCCCAAAAATGAACCAAAATAGCAAGTAGCAACCATGTACACTCTATACAAGAAGAAGTTTGTAGATCGTAATGTTGCCTTACATAAACTTCAAGTGGCAAACTCTAAATTGGAAGTAGTGAAGGCTAGCTAAAAATGGTCACAACAGAACTCTATGAATGCTACATTATTCCAAGTGATCATTAAGACTAGAGAGGATGCCATAGTTGTGGTAATGTAGCACCAAGATGAGGTGATCACTGATCACATTAAAGAATCTTTGAACATACATGTTGTACCACTAGTAGATCTAACTGAAGCCAGAGATGCTCAAATGTTAGCTAGAATCTCAATGACTCCTATTAACCATGAAGATGTGCATGATCAACTACTATAGACTAGGGAAGTGATGACAACACTTTTTGACATCCCAAGTGATGTCACTGTAGTGAATTTAGAACTAATTTCAACCAAAGGTAAACTAGTCATGATAAACACTAGGGCAGAGCATGCAGAAGCTGAAATTCTGAAATTACAAGAAGAGCTCATGACCCTAAGTGCCAAACATAGAGACCCCACTCAATTCATTGGACCTGACTAGATGGAATAATTTAAGATAGATTAGATGAATTTCTTGATGGATTAGAATAAACATATGGCAATTGAGAAGGAGAAAGTAGTGTGAAATGCCTCAGTAGTTGAAGCACAAACATATGCACATGCTAAGGCACTCATCGCAGCACAGGAGGAAAACAAATAGCTCACTACTAATAATGATAAGTTAACCAGCATTGAAAAGGAAAAGAACATCATAGAAGAAAGCATCCATTAGTTAAGAGAGTAACTGATGAGAGTTAACCAAGACATGAGCAGCCTCGCATGAAAAAATAGAATCCTCTTAATGAAGGAGGTATGTGTTATTCGTCAGAAGTTAGCCATTGAAATCAGTGCATGGAAGAATGAAACAAAGAAACATGAAAGGCTCAAAGAACACTTCCATGATCATGTGGGCATGTATAAATAGATCAATGAAAACCATATCTAGATGGGGAAGGCCAAAATCAACTCCATATTAGCATAGAATCAAGGTTAGCAACTCATCTTGGATAGTTACACCCATGTCCACCAAGTAGAAGTGAAGAATAAAGACTTGCAGATTGACAACCTGAAAGATTACATTGGGTCAACTAACCTCCATTATGCTAACTTGGCCATGTTAATACCAGAAAGGCCCAAAAATGAACTAGAATAGCAAGTAGCAACCATGTATGCTCTATACAAGAAGAAGTTGACAGATTGTAAGGATGCCTTATAAAAACTTTTAGGTAGCAAATTTTGATTTGAAACCAATGAAGGTTGGCTACCAAGTGCAAAAAGATATAGCAACAAACTTGATCAAAAGATTGTCTAACTACAATGAATTACATGAAAAGGCTAGAGCATTTAAAGATGGAAGGAGGTAGTTTACAACCTAGTAGGTCAAAGCCAATTACATGTTTTTTGCAGCTGACGTGCCCATGCGATGTACCCACTCCATCACAGATTGCACAATAAGCATGGATAATACATGACCCATGAATTGAAGAAGAAAAGTTTTAGGTACTCCTGGACTAATACAAATTCTAGAAGCCTGAAAACAAGGGAAAGCAACCAATGGAGGATCCACCACCACCAAGAACTACCTAAGCTACATTGAGCATAAGAGAATTTTGTTTTTTATCAAATATGATCACATCATGTCTTATGTAAATTTTTGTAAAACACCACTATGACATTCAAGAGTCATGTATATATTTAGTCAATGTCATGTCAATCTACCTCCCAATTTTGTAAGGAATTCTATCCTAATTTTGTTTTAACTTGAGGATGAATTTTCAATTAGCTATGGGGGTATGATAAAGTGAATTTTTCATCAATCACATTATCAAGTATATGATATTGGGGTTGTGATATCATGTACCTAATATCGGGGCATAAGCTATGATGTCGAATATCTAAGATCGCGAATACATGCTTCTCTATAAATATGACACTTAGGAACATAGTCCAAACAACAATTTATTACACCCTTAACAAAACTCTTACAATTTAGTTTTGTAGCGTAGCAATAGAGTAAATGCCCATAGTATGGTATTAAGTAGTTGTCTGGAATCTTTATTCGATTGAAGTGTACCTTGGCATAGTTCATGATGGAAATAAAGATCAAGATTGCTTTCCATCATTACAACATCCAATTAGCTTCATTGTTTTACTTAGCATAATTCTCCCTATTTTCTAAGTTTAATTAGTTACATTTATAAATAGTTTACTTTCCTTGTTCATTAGGAAAGTAGAATGAGTATAATTGGTTTCAAGTATTTAAGTGTGATCATTTGGTAACCCAGTAGTGGTTTCACTTGCTTTGCTTAGAAGTGAACTCACATGGTAATCCCAGTACTGGTTACATTAGCCCAAGGCATGTATAGCAAGCTAGGAATGAATAGTCATCACTCTAGGCTAGACTAGATTCACTTATCATTTTCCTTAGAATCATTTTCACACTTTACCATCATAGCTAGGAGTTATGGCCCACCAACATCAACCTATCATATACCTCACTAAGAGCTAAACCCTATGCATCAATTATACTAGCTCCACATGGGAAGACAATGGTCATGAGCTCTAACCAATTACTAGCATAATCACATTACCATGTCCATGGATTACGATCGGGCTACATGTAAACATTGATATCTTGTATGGTTGGGTGTTGGATTACTCCACTACTCATTAGTCGACCTCCCTACATTAGCCCTATATCCAAACCATTTTCTATAATCATTCAACCTTTCTTTGAGGACTTAAGGATGAATGAAACTAATCTTCTTCCAACTACAACTTTAAAACATAAGGATTTTGATTAACACTTGTACTTCAATGATGCTCATACAACTTAGGGTTCTAATGTGGCTTGTGTCCTTAAGCATGAAGATATGGAGTGTATCTATCAAACTTATAAATTTGATTTTTCATGTACAAATGATGTAGTCAAATACGAGGATCTTAATTCAGGTTTACTCCTAAAAACCCTACTAGAAATTAAAAGGCTTTCAATTCAAGGTGATTTCCAACTAGTCATTCATCAAGTTAATGATAATTACTCTTGTAAACCTAACATCTACAACATTATCTTAATTTAGCTAAAAAATTAATCGTTTAATTTGATGAATATTTACTAATTTATATTTATTACCTGGAAAATATGCTCACATATGCATTAGCTACATCTTCTCTCCTTGTAGATCTTATGTTTCTTAAAGATTATTTATCTTACTTAATGCAAGATACACCCATCACTCTCACATACACACCATGCATTAGCTTACTGAACATAGAAGAGGATGGACAATACTGAATTATTATATAATATTTACAAACTAGAGAAACTCTTGAAGATTTATCTTCATCTCAAAAGGATACCCTTCCTAAATGTTTTAAACATTTTTATATCATGGATTCCAACATTTTATGTTAAGTTTTACCATTATGTGACATCGCATCCTTGGATGTCATGGAAAAAGTTAAATATACATTATATTAGACATTATGCATAAGAAGATAAGGTGGAAATTATCAAATATATGTAACATTCAATATTAAGTGTAAAGGAAAAATAGGGAAAATGCAAAAGGGAAAAAATATTCTTTATTGATATTGAATAATGTATCTTGGTTATGCTTTAAGAGTTTCTTGGGATTATCTTCCTTCGGCATCCATCCCTTAGAAGGGATGGCCAATCCTCTTCTTGTCCCATATTACCTAAAACTTGTTACTTACCTTTACTAGCCCTGTAACTCCCTGCTAATACCACCTCTAATGGCTAGGTATAAATAACTTAGGTTAAACCCCTAAAGTTCACCTTGATAAATATGCATGTTATTACAACAAGCCCTTCTAGGTCTTAATTACAACTTACCATTTTGGGTTGTGTTATAATAAATACAATGTTAGTTATGAAGAGATATTATCTTCGTTATGCAGTGGTACCACTCAGAAATGGGGATGTGACAATCTATTCCCTAGGTTTCGTTCATCCTCAAATGAGTCCATGGTCATGAAATTTCTCCAACTCCAATGCTTCTTTTATGCTCCTATACTCTAATACTTCAATTTTTCTTTTTGACTTGAAGTTGTATATCCTAATATTCTCTTACTTATTCTAAAAACAAAATATAAGTGAAATGAATATATGGGTATTTAATTCTTATTTTATCAATACTTACCTCACTCTTCAAGATAACGAGAAGAGGTAAATTAAAGGTCTATCAACCACCAATCACTAGTCCTAACTAGGATCACACAAAGTAAAACTCATATTTGGTTGCCCAAGTGAATATATGGTAAATCCTTATTCTAAACTTGTATTATCCTATACATTTTACTTATCAAATTAAAATATAGATTAAATAATAAAGAAAATAATAAGATTATAAATAAAAGTAAGGTCAAGATACTCCTTGATCTCAATAAATTATGAAAATTAATAAACATAGTTTTAGTTCCACCATAAGGAGTATATGATTGGATGGCCTTGTTTGAGATGGTAGGGCTTGATCTTACTTCTTCTCAACTTCATCTTTAGAAATTAACTTTAGTAACTTGGTAACTTAGAAAGATCAAACATCATACCAAATATAGTTTAGTATCTCAATGAAGAATGATATTGACTCATCTTCCTTAGTCACAGTAGTGTAATTTTTGAACTATGGTTCTTAATGATTCTGGTCAAAAACATCATCTGTTCTTGAATTCTAGAAGCTGACTTATCTATTAAATATTCAAAGTAGAATATACATTGGCCAATGGAATTACATGTTGAATTAATGGAAATATCTTTCAAGGATTCCTTTACACGTCTATAATTTAAAAATTGATAAACACTACTTTCAACTTTTGCATTAAAGTCTCCATAGAAGCTAAATGGTGCTAGATTGATATCGGCATGGCTTAAGAATAACTTATTCTTCAAAATTTCCTCTATTTTCTTAATCAAGTATGCCCCTTGATAAAGTCTAACATCTTGACATGTTGATTTAGCAATTGAATGTGTATTGATCATACATACATATCTTCCTAATAATTAGATTTTTAATATCAATGCCAAGGATATGTGGCTTCTCCAAGACCTTAACCATTCTTTCATCCTCATGATTTAAAGTTTTGGAAATTTGAAAGCCTTCATGTTTTGATTTTTGCAATAGGCTAATTTGTATGGCATGGGAGACGTGATATCGCAGGGCATGCGATATCGCATCCCATCATACCCCCACGACTAAATAAAAACTCGTCCTCAAGTTACAAAGAGAACAATATCCATTGATTACACAGTGGATAGGTATGGGATTATTAACTAGAAAAAAATTGAAATGAAACTATGCCGCAGTGTGGAAAGACACAACACAGAAAAAATACTACAACTACAAAAAATGTGAAACTCATGTAGTTCCTGGTGGAGGTGGCTCCTCCATTGGTGTCTTTCTCATTTCTTGCACTCTAGGTCTTGGGATTTAATGGCGTTGAAGTATGGCCTGGATTTTCTCCTCTTGTAAGGCCTTAAGTGACTTGGCGTGCATGTAAGTTTGTACTTGTGCCATTGAGGCAACCCAGTCAGCCTTCTCTTTTTCTTCCACCACCCTTTTATTCTCTGTCAACAATTTATTAAGTTGCTCAACTCTAACAGTGTCTAGCTGATTTTGAGCAACCTTTAGCCCTATATTTGGAAGTTTTAATACTTTTGAAATGGCTTGAACAGAGAAATCAATAGTCACACCACAAATGTTAACCATGGTGCCTTCTTCTTTATTGTGCAAAAATTGGTACATTTCCCCTAAGTACCAGGCACCGCTTTCAGAGAGGGTATCTCCTGCTTTTGCCTGCCTAGACCCTACGGTAAGAGGATCTTCTTGATGAATGCTAAACGATTGTCCCTCCTGTTCTACAAGTTATCTAGTAGGATCTTTTCTTCCACCTCTCCAAGATCGTTTGATCATACCTTGAGTAGGATCTTCATGTTGTATGCGTTTCAGAGCCATTTGCAATCACATAGGGCCAATCGTTAGTAAGGTTGTTACCAAAGTTAGGTTATACCTTATTGCTTGCCTTAATAGATTTACTTTATTTCTGTGTGATGTTAATTATTGGAAGAACATGTCCCTGAAAGATTATAATGTTGAGTTATATTTGCTTAGGTGGTTTCCAAATTTAATTTTCTGGTATAGCTAAGGGGATTAAATGATTTTTTGGGCATAATTATTCTTAAGTGTTACAACTAATTACCCTTAATTATGTCCTTCAGGCAATTATGAATTTCAAAAAATTTATGGACTATTCGACATGTGCCCCTTCCCCACGACTAAGCTGAACACTTCGGGGTCAAGTAGGTTCAAACGAAATGAAAATCAGAGTACCAGCGAGCGAGTTATGGATATGAAAGAAAGGGACACGCAATTGCAAGTCATAGAGAGAAATTTGAAAAAATTCCCCTATGTGAACAGTTGCAAATAATGTTGATTAGCAGAGGGGGGTCATGTATATATATTTTTATTGAAGTTATGACACTTAGAGAATGTACTGAATTTTTAATATTTCTTTGAAATTAAATGATATAAACTAAGGACATATGGACGATTGTTAAAGGGTTCCATGGTAATTTAACTGGTTCTGAAGGCATGAAAATTATGATGGTGTGTTTATCAATAAAGACCTCAGATGAGAGAAAAAGGCTATGTGATGGTTCATAGGAACGTTCAAATTCAAAGGGATAATAATAAGGAAAGAAAATTAATTGAAAAATTAAGCTGAGGGTAAGAAATGGTGTGTGTGAACTAAGGAATCAATGAAGATTACAAGAAATTACACAAGTGGGTCCTCCCCAAAGCAAGTTTCAACCTATAATGCCCTTATGTAACCACACTTAAAGTGTCTATGGGCACTAGAAGGGTGAAATGTAATCCGCACTAAACCGACAAAACACACACATGTAATTATTACCTGAATGAGATGATAATTCTATGCTACATGAGACACGAGCTACAATTATACAAACAGTGAGATGAGACGAACTATAGAAAGGGATCGTAGAGATTGGGACATGAGGCAACTGGCCCAGGGTACAATGAATCTTGTGTGTAAAGTATAATTAAAGTGTCATTAACCCATCGTTCCAAGTTTAGGACCAAGTCCATTCCTCTAATCAGTGACATCACATTGTTTCATCCCATGGTGAACAACTATGAGAGGACCATGACAATAAGGTGTACGATCACTTGGTGTTTTTTACAAGGGAGGAGTGATTTTTTTTATGGTACTTTCTTTTCTTTTCTTTTCTTTTTCTCTCTTTTTTTTCCACTTTACTGAATCTAGAGAAATCACCAACCTTCAGGCATAGATGCATGTCTTTCTAGTGGAACACCCTAGAGCAACATTGATTTTCGAGTGCCCTTTTGATTACTCGTACTCCCATTTTTCATTAGATCTACAAGGATCTTAGTACAACCACGTGTATGATAACTCTCATAGACATCGCCATAGAGAATCCACAAGTCCCCTTGATGTCACACCCTAATCATACCCTCTTGGTCCATCCTTCTTCATTCTGGGTACAATAAACACAAAATTGATTTTAAGTTTTAAAATGTCAAGAATAGCATTGTACCCTCGGACAAACCCTCTTTATTTGTAGAATGGATGAGTGGATGTAATAGGCTCACTATTCCAAATAATTGATCACTCATGACTTAATAACATAGAACACACCTCAACCAACGATCCACATGAGTGGTTTATTCGTAGATGAGATTACTTACAAAAACATAAAAAGACACAAACACAAAAACACAAAAAGATGAAAAGATAAAACAAAAAGTTGAAAAATTAAAAACTGGAAAACAAAAAGTTGTAATATTAAAGAAAATGAAAAATATTTATTAACCCTACTTGTTATTAGAATGGGGGGTATCCCCCATAACTAAACAATTGAGTATGGCAAGGATTAATAAATGGAAGATAAGGATCCTTGCATGTTGGAAATACTGGGGTTGGTCCATACTTATCCCCTCGGGGTTCACACACTTGGTTGAAATAAGCATAGTGGGGCACTTTATATGATGTAGTTCCTTGATAATGAGTTGACCCACTATGATGCTCAGGACTGTTAGATGGTATGCAAGGATTGTGTTGATGCCTCCCATGGTTGTGTTCATTGGGCCGTATGGTTGTTGGAGTGTTAGTTAGTGGCCTTAATGAAGTTACATGAGGCATTGGGTTTGAAGGTGAGGGTGCACCACGGTGTTGTACTTGTGCTGGGTCGAAAGATGCAATGGCCACGGAATTGTGTTGTCCCTTCTTACAGTCGTGTTTAAAGAAAGGACGTTTTTGATGTTGTTGAGGCCTTTCACTGCTGTTGGTAGTAGTAGCACAAGTGTTATTCGTGGGTTGCGGTGGTAATTGAGAGTGTACAGAGCTCAAATTAAATCAAGAGAGTTGGAAGTTTTCTATATATACTAGCTCATAGGGAGAGTTTCCAATATGAAGTTTCCATGTTGATCGATAGGCCTAGAGGGCATCATTGAGTTTTGTGCTCTAATCTTTCCTATATTTGCTAATGGTCCTTGTTAGGATCTTTGTAATCTCCCTGTTAGTTAAATTGGCTTGACCGTTGGCTTGAGGGTGATAGGGTGTTGTTAATTTATGTTTGATCCCCAAGCATTGCATCAATTTTCTAAAAGTGGCACTTGTGAAATGAGTTCCATTGTCAGAAATTAGTGCATGTGGCACCCTAAACCTATTTATAACATTTCATTGTACAAATGTACAGTTAGTAATAGTTGTTTCTTCTATCCATTTTGTGTAATAGTCGACTGCTACGATGATATATGTCTTTCCATTGGACATGGGTGTAATGGGACCCATGAAGTTAATGCCCCATATATCAAAGGGCTCTAGTGGTTGAATCCATTGTTGAGGATCTTCCATGTGAGTGATCATCCCACCATCTCGTTGATAGCATTCACAAGATTGGACAAACTAGTGGTTATCCCTAAAGATTGTAGGCCAATAGTATCTTAACATCAGGATTTTTATGGTCATGTGTCTCTATACATAGTGGCCTTCATAAGACCCTTCATGAGCATCCTGGAGAACACACAATCAATCTTCATCAGGGACACACCAACGAATCAGGCCATTGGCACACACCGTGTAGAAGTGTCTATTGATTTCCATGAAGTATTTGGCTCGATGAAAAAATTGTTGCTTCTTTCTAAAGTCAAGATATTATGGCATCTCCTAAGTGAGAAGATAGGTGAGGATGCCATTGTACCATGTTGTTTCTATAGGCATTTGGTCATTTATTGCTCCTATAAAGAGGAGTTTATCTAGAAACTAATCAAAGAGCAAGCTCTCCTCCTCTTTATTATCCCATCATGATCGAGAGACGTGGTCGATGATCACATTCTCAGTTTCTTTTTAATCTACCATTGTGAGATTGAATTCCTACAAGATCACAAGTCATTGTATGATACGAGGGCTCATCATTGGTTTATTTAACAAGAAGCAAATGGCACTATGGTCCATATGCACAGATACCTTATAACCAAGCACATAGTGCTTGAACTTCTCAAGTCGATGGTGCCATGTTTAATAGCCTAAAGTCAATGCAGACCCACCACTTGCCACCTTTCTTTGGTACAATTATGAGTGGTCTAACCCACTCACTATCTTTAATGGGATAGATGAACCCAACCTTGAGGAGTTACTCTATTTTCTTCTTGATGATCTGCTTCAATTTGGGGTTTAGTCGTCTATGCAACTATCTCTTTGGCTTCATGGTTAAGTTGGTGTCAATAATTCCTGTCAACTTAGGATATGACCAAGCAAAGGTTTTTGGCCATTTCTTAACCACATTTAATAGCTTTTCTTTTTATTTAGAAGCAAGTTTTACGTTGATTATAACTGGCTTACCATTATTTAAGAATGCATACTCCATGTCAACTAATAAAGTTTTCAACTCTAGCGGCTCCTTCTTTAAGATATCAAGGATTTCCAACTCTTCCCAACATGTATCATCATCTTCATTATAAGAGAGTTGATGATGAACTTGCTCAAGTTCATCCATGTTTTCAACATAAGCACATGTTAGGCTCTCAGTTGGTTCCATGCATAATGTGTTGCTTCAAGAGTCAACTATTAGCCATTGGGTGTCCGCCTGTTTTGTGGTTACTATGCACAAACACCTTTGAATATCTATTTCTTAGGCACATTGATTGCATGCTTTAATGTATGTACTTTTGATGGATCAAATATTTTTCACGTAATTGCATCCATTATCACTATACACGATGCATGGAATATGTTTCTTCTCTAACCTGCCAAATTCATTTTCCTTGGAGATTTCGAGGGAGAGGTCCCTTATGCCCATACATGCATTGACTGTGCTTAACCAATATCCTCCCATAATGATGGGGAAGCCACCTTTGTAGTTTTTGGCCTTGACCACCAAAAAATTGGCAAGATAGAACCACCCACTAACTGTGGTTACAATGTCCTCCACCAATCCCAAGCGAATAATGATTGACTGGTCTACCAATTCTAAATGGATATTGCTCTTCTTGAGAGGTGGTAGGTTCCATGCCTTATACATGTCATGAGAGATGAGATTGATACTAGAACCAAAATCAAGAAACGCCTTGCATGGCTCATGTCCAATGATCTGTAGGTAAATGAGTGGACTTCCTAGGTTAGATCATTTTGTGGGAAGATTGCCAGCCTTGATCTAATCAGAAATAGCATGAGTTAACATCACAGTACAGATCTGAGGTGACATTTACTTTAAAAAGCACTTGAAGGTGTTTGATGCATAGGATGAGGGTGTTGGAGATGCAGGATGACTAGATACATTAGGTTATGAGGGTTTAGAAGGACTATTGGGTTCGAAAAGGGTCGTTTCTTAGATTGATTGTTCAAACCACTTTGCAGAAAAATCGATTGTGAGTGTACAACCCTTGTAGCATTTCATTATTGCGGCTGTAGAGGAATTTCTCCCTACATGAATGGAGTAGGAGGTAACTAGGTTGAGGGTGGAGGATTGTGTGCAAATAGTTGCAGATGTTGGTATGTGTATGGGCTCTCTCCTCAAGTAGATGGTGAATGTGTTTGGTGGTACTCTGGGGGCTAATAGTGATGTTGAAATGAGGCATGGATTGTAGAAATTCTTGGAGAAATGGGTTGCTAAACATAGTACTCATATGGATCTAGTTTCCTGTAAGGGTACTGTTGCCTTAGCGATGGAATTCCACATGATTGTGGTTGGTGCCACTATTGACATTGTTCATATTGTTGTGGTGGAGCTCCACTTGGGTAATAAGATTGTTGTTGTTGGTGGAACTACCTTGGATTGCCTTTAGGATAAGGTAATCGTCTGGGTGCTTGCCTACATGCTAGTTAAGGATTCAATGTGTACATTCGAGATTCTTGTAACTGTGACACCATAGGGCAGCACCTAATTGGATGTTTGTATTAATAGATGTCACAACTAGTATCATCTTTGAAGTTTATCTCCATAACTTCCTCAACAGTAGCAGCATTGCCCTTACCTCTCTGGAAGGCACATTCAACTTCTTTTTGTCTCCTACATTCATGATCACTATTCTATTCTTTATATGCTTCAGCAATCTTCATAGCAGTTTAAAAATTTTCATCCAAAGAGTCCCATAATTTATCAACCTTTTTTAAATTATCAGAAACATACTTTTGAATAGGCAAGGTTTTCCTGTTTACCACTTCATCAAGTGGTAACTCCTCCTTATCACAAAATCATACCTCTCTTTTCCAGATGGAAGGGTCCCTATTATGCTCTTCCACACTTTCCCTTTTTCACAACTCACCACATTCTTTTGCTACCTACTCTATAAAACTTTGGATCTAATAAGCTCTCAATTTAGTCAATCTCCCTTGGGCATAAACCCCAAGAGTTCTTCTAGTTTTGGCTCTGAGCCCGTCTATGATGTAGCAAAGTTGTTCCCTTTGAGAATAACCATGGTTAGGGCATTGATGTAAGAGTGAATAGTATATTTCCATGGTGGCATCCAAGGGTTCATGTGTTCTTTGTTTCCAGCCTTGGATTTTCCTTCTCAAGTTAGACGCTTTAAAGTATGTCTGGTATTTGTCATTGAATAGCTCTAACATTGTACTCCATCGATGAATGGATTCCAGCTTCAAGGACTAGTACTAGCTTTTAGCTTTCTTAATGAGTGTCCTAAGGAAGAGCTTGAGTTTTTGCTAATCATTTTCAATGTTCTGTAAGCGATAGGCATCATGGAAATCTTGTAAATGTGTAGTGTAGATTAGAGTTGTGTTCCTCCTCAAATCTTGGGATATTATTCATGTCTAGGCCCTTGACTTGGCTATCTCTCACATGCCTAGTTGGGATTTTTACTACCTCTACAATGTTGAGCATGCTTTGAGTCACTAACAGAGGTTCATAATCATCATTGCATTGATGACACCAATGATGGTTCCTACCACCTCTGCATTCTTGATGGCTTTGACGATCATTGTTGTCTTGTTAATCACCTTCATCACGATTATTTCGATAGTGATTTTTATGAGAATTAGCAGATGAAGAGGAATGTTTAAAATTAGATGTAGAGGATGAAGAAGAAGGTGGATCACCACCACCACCATCTCTTCTCTCATTACAATTACCATCCTTAAATGCTTTGCCATTTTGATGTTTACTTGAGTCCCTACCTTGACTGTCACTTTTTTCTAAACCTGGTTTATGAATAGTGGATCACAGGTTTAGGGTCACATCCTTATTACCAACAATAGGGGGTGGAGAATCTTCATGTTGAGAACCTTCAAAGGGAGGATCCTCATTGTCATCATGATTTAGGAGGAATAAGGGATTAGTGAAGTGTTTCACCTGTGCAAGCTCATGATGCTTCGCCTAGTGTCGATATTGCTTGCATTGTGTTTCAGTGGGATGGTAATCTCAAGTTTCATGATCATCCACAACATATTCCTCATGAAGATCTGAGATGCCTAACTTCCTAAGGGTTTGAAATAGCATCCTAGGCACAGATTGATCAAGGGGCAAGACGATGTTACCCTCCATATCACACCATTACAACTATTCATCCTAATGTAGGATGCAAGTGAAGTCTGGTACATACTCATCTAGATGAGTATGTATCACTTTGCACTCCTCTAGGACCAACGTTTTAACATCTTCACACTTGTGGGAAGAAGACATTTTGTGACAAATAAAATTATTAGTGTGCTTAGTAGTTACATGTCATGTGAGAGTGATGTTGACCTTGAGTTCATCCAACAATATTAATAATATTCACTAATCCTAGATAGCGCACATTTCAACAAACAAAGTCCCCGACAATGGTGCTAATGATGAGTGACAAGGTACCCCTATGTCCAACCATATGAATCATAAAGAATTTATGCATGATCCGATCAAATTCCATGAACTTGATAGTTTCTGGTACACTAGTCTTCTAGGAAGTGAACCTTGCCCTAAGGTCATTTGTTGTCTTCTGGATTACACTTGTGAAGCATAATGGTATGGTTAAGAGTAATCAAGGAATATCATTTTTTTCATTTTATGTTTTATGTTTTTGGGTGCCTAAAGAGAGAGAGATAGAGTAATTTAATGACTAATCTAAATTAACTAACTAACTGGTCTATAACTAATCCTAACATAAGGGTTCATTTCCACTTTCCGTACATGTTTTGAACCCATGTATCCATTGCTAGGTTACTAAGCGCTACGCTATTGAGCACACCAAGCAGCAATGCTACTAGGATTACCAAGCGAATACATGTTACATTTGAAGTGGTTGTACTTATGTATTTAATCTATTTATCTTATTTTTCTTAATTAGCTTAATCAACTTAATTACTAAAAAATATTGAATAAATAACTAAAAATATTAAATGCATAAATGACACATTTAACCTATCTAGAATGTTGCAAGGTTTATTAAGTTCTTCTTTATTACTGCACACATTATCGTGCTCAAGTACAATAATGCTCGAGTAAATATCTATACACTGAATGACTCCTACTATGGGCACTCAAGAAAAAGATTCTAACTTTTGACTAAACAAACTACAAGAGCTCTACTACTGCTATAAAATCTAATGTTATAAATGCAGCTGGTGAGCACATATTTATAGGCTAAGATAGACCCTTGTGTTGATGGGGTCACATCGAGGCAACAAATTGTGTCAACAGGGACTCGTCAACGAGGCCTAGTTGACACAACAAACATTGTTTCATCAACTTGGATGAGGCTCCTCTCCTATTCGTAAGGATCTTCATCTCTAGATCACTATTCAATATATCAGCGAAGTAAATGGATTATCTTAATTATAGAGTTGTGAGGTATTTATACTTCGAAAGGCATGTCAAATACATAACAACCAAAGCATACTACATGCTAGATTTAGAATCCCATGTGCCAATGTCCCATCATGTATCTAATACCTACTAACTTAAAACTCCAACAAAGGGATTAGTGCACATATGCTAAAAATAAAATAAATTAAAATATCAAATTCATCTTATAAAGATAATTACAAAGTATATAGCTCAACTATATAATGCACATACACTTAAAGTAAAATAAGATAAAATAAAATAAATAAAATACCAAAAATAGATTAATTTATTTGTTTCTAATCTACTCTCACCAACTAGAAAATCATTCTATCAAATAGTCATTTTTAGTAATCATGATAATGTAAATCATCAATAAGAAATGTAGGTTTTGATTATCTACCACTATTCAACTATTATTTCTTTTTATTTAATAATTTGTTTACATTTTCTAACATGATTAACTCTTGCAGTACATCACAAATGTATCTGAGTTTGCTATTTAGCATATATATATGTCAAAAATCGTAGATGTAAAAGAATAATTATGGGAAGATCGTCAACAAGCACAGTAGCATAAGATTAAGCATTGAATAAGGCAACTTCAACATGGTAAACAATCATATGATTGAATGCATGAACCTTCAAATATTACTACTAGACCAATAGTGGAAGTGCCTTCTTCAGAAGCAATTCACTTGTTTTCAAACCTACAAAAGACACCTACATAAATTGCTCAAGTGATTTGAAATTTTAGTACTAAAGTTATCACTTTTGCAAACACTTGATCTTGAAATGTCTATAATGAAATATATCTTGGTATATCATTAGATTCAATAAGAAGTAGAGGTCCTACGTGCAATAGGTGTATAAATAAAAAATGATTTTCTACTGAAAATAACATAGACCTAGGAACCTAACTGCCTATCCTAGTTAATTTAACTAAGGTTGAAGGGTTGATTACAAGAATCAATCCCATATTGTAAGTTACACATGTAGTTGGTGGATAGGTTAGGTATAAGGACCACACAATTGGCTTTCCTTAGGATGTCACAAATATTGCTAAGAGACTTCCTCTTAGAACTAAAGATATTTCTTTTTTTGTTTTGAGAACAATGGATTAAATCGGAAAGAAGCACAATTTCATAGTTAATAAGATATAGGTTTATAATGCCTTGCTTTTAAAAAATCAAAATAATCCATACTATCATGATGTCAAGATTAATATGCATGCATTAGATGATGTTGCTAATATGGTGAGGTTCAAATATTTCATAACATTCCTTATATTGCATTATTAGAAAAGGATAGAGAAATGAGATTATAATTTTAAGGTTTGTTGCTTCAAATAGATGAAAAAATAGTATAAAACATACATCATCAGTTGCACAATATGTAAGAAAGGAAATTCATTAGATAAGAGTATGGTTGGATAAACCATAACTAGCTACTGGGTTACCAAACATAAGCATCCATTCCCACTTGCCATACACATCCTGAACATGTATAACAGTACTGGGCTACCAAACATTAAGTGCTACTAAGATTACCAAGCATTACATGCATGCTTGAAGTGGTCATACTTATGTACTTTAATTAATCGTTATTTAAGTTAGCTTAATCTAGCTTGATTAATTACTTAAAGCATTAAAGGAAATTCCTTAAAATATTAAATGCTTAAAAATAATTAATCTATTTCAAAGTGTTGCAAGGTTTATCAAAAATCTTGTCTTTATTGCCACACACATTGTAGTGCTCAAGTACAATAGTGCTTAAATAAAGATCCATACACTCTTTAACTTCTACTATGGGCACTTAGAAAATATTCTAACTTTCAGAAAGAAAAATTGTTAGAGCTTCACTATAACTTATGAATCAAATGCCATAAATATGGAAAAAGATGCACATTTATAGGAGAAACAAGGGGGCCCTATCGATCGGTACACATCAACAAGTCAAACCCCATGTTGACAAGATCACGTTGATGGGGTCATGTTGATGGTATCCCATCAACATGGCCAACCATGACATTTCATCATACCCCCACAACTAAATGAAAACTCATCCTTGAGTTTTTTACAAAATTTGGGAAGGTATGAAATTATTGACACACAAAACAACACAATAGAAAACACCACAAAAATCAAGTATCCGAGTGTATGGTTTTACAATGATTACAAAATTTTGGTATTCTAAACAACAAAATTAAACACTAGAACAAAACCAACAAACACAACTCTTTAGATGACATGAAGAAATTAGAGAAGATCAAATAGTCCTAGATGATGGAGGCTCTTAAGACTCCAAAGGATCTTCTCTTGCTTTAGGTACATGTGGTGGTTGAGGCAGTTATGGTTGTCCTATGGTAGCTACAACCTCTAGTGGAAGACGAAAGGCATCCAGCTGTGCCTTCATCATTTCCTCCTTATCCTTGGGATCATTCATGGTCCATGCAGCATTTTGAATGTGGGCCAAAGTGGGAACATTCCAAGGACAAGGCATTACCAGGAACAACTCCTTAACGTTGACAAACTAGGCAGCGAAAGTTTTGTGTTCAACATCAAATGTCGTGACTACATTTTCCAACTCGTAGTAGTCATTCATTCTCTTGGCTAGGTTCTTAGTAGTTGATCATTCATTAGTGAACTTTGCCTTGAGAACCTCAAGTTCGGTATTGGTAATCTCAAGCTTTTACTTGGTCTCCTTATGGGCCTTGAAATCTACCTCATAATGAAAGTACGATCTAGCCACTTGTTTCTCCAACTCTAGCCACAGTTGTCTAGTAGTCAACATCACTAGGTTTTCATAATGGAGATTGGCAAGCTTCATGTACTTCATCATCTCCTTGATCTGCAACTCTTTCATGTAGATCTTCACTTTGTTGTAGACCGACCTAATATTTGGAGTGATTTTTTACTCTCTCAAATTTAAGAACCTTGTTCTTCCATGTAGCTATCTTTATCGTAGATTTTTTATGAAGAGCTTGGACATCCTCCATGGAGAGATTTATATTTCCAGCTACTAATCTCCTTAATTCATTGTTCACTTTGGCTAGCTACTCCTACTATTCATGGATAAAATCTTACAGTTATTGTTTTTATGCATCAACATTGCACAGGCAGTGGTTTTGTGTTGTCAGGTGCTTGTTCTCCTAACAAGTCCAATTCAAGTCCTTCTGCATGTTGTAGGTCACTACATCTATTAAGAATTGATCAAAGACCACTGACTCCTTTGTAAAATCAACCTCTCTAAGTTTCTACTAAAGCTATTGGAAAGCTTCATCTCTTGTGGGTGCTTGGCCAAGTACTGTGCAATTGGGGAGGTGGGATCTAAGTTCAACAACCTCTGTGGCCAAGCATTGATTTTCAATTCTAATCATTTCAAGTTGCCCCTTCAATATAATATACCTACCCTCTACCTCAAGCAACTACAACTAGGTAGTAGTGATATTATCCAAAAGGTCAAAGACATCTAAAATCGATTGTTTGGTTCCCACCACTTGGTTTAGCAACTCCTCGTGTTGGGCTACACTCAATCTACTGCTAACTATTCCTAGAAACATCTACACATCTCTAAGTATAGAAACATATGGTACAAACACCATAGGTGCATTTAATGCCTTAGCAATTTTGTTAGCAACCATGTCTACTGCTATCTCCTATTCATAGTGTTACATCACTAAGATAGTTACCTCCTCACCCTTCTCTAGATGCACCACAAAAGTAAAAGTGTTCCCAAAGATTTCTAGAAATTGCTAATGTTGAGAGAAAGATACCATTACCTCTTAACTATCAAGATTTGATTTTGTGGGTAGCTATGTTATTTGGGCTGAGAAAATTGGCCCACCTCCTTCCATCTAGTTGATTGTTCAAGCCACTTCGTTGAGGTGACTCATCGCTGGATGATACACAAATGGATCACCACCACTCATTCCTACTCGCTGCTCCTACTCATGCAAGAGCTACTCTCAGATCTTGTGCATGTTCTCAAGGACAATGTAGAACTCTGGAACTGTTTCATGAGTGGGTGGTGGAGGTGGTTGTTGCTGCTCCTCTTCTTGCATGATTTTGGAAGGCACTTTGTCCTTCATAATCTCCATCTAGGAAGCAGATGGAGCACATTAGACAGCATCATTTATGTAGCAAGTTACTCCTTCCCTCTTGCATAATTTTTGAATGAGACATGGGAAGCGAAGTGCCTTTTTTCCATGTTCATTTTCCTTAAACCACTTCTCTATCTCTAGATAGATTAGCTATGGAAGGTTGATGGGGAATCTACTCTTTAGAGTGGCACATGCATGGGCAGAGAAAGCTATGATTTCTCCTAGCCTCATTGTTGGATTGAGATGAAAGCTCATAATCTTGAAAGATGCATGCTTTGCTATGGTGATCATGCCAAAATCCTTACAATCGACTTCGTAATAATGCTAAGTCCATTCCTTCTTAATGTCAAGATCTACCTGCATGGGGATTTCAATGAGATTTACCCTAGTTTCTAGCAACCTAAGGGCCTCTATAATGACTTTCACCAAGTAGGACACTGGGATGTCCTTGATCTTGACCATTAAACTAGGCTACCGATTATTCCAGAATAAGGATGTCTCTCCTATGTAACACTCCCTACTAGAAGTCATTGTGAACCACATGGGAGAGTTCTACAATTAAATCTTAACTTTTGAAGGTGTGAACTCTAAGAAAGATTTGAAGTTTAACTCTTGGAGCATGGATTTATAGACCTTCTTATTCATGATGTACCTAAGGTAGGCCTCGATCAAGATAACCTCAAGGTTTGGTCTAGGTTTAGGTGCCTCATCTCACTGAGACTATTCTATTGTGGTTGCTTCTTTAGGAATCTATTTGACAAATTCCACTTCAGGCTCCTCCTGAAGAGATCCCATGACATGGGTCTATTCTTGTTCATGGGGCTATTCTTGGCCCTTTCCTATTCGTAGTCATTTATCCCTTAGTTGGGATGGTCCTCCTTTTTATGCATGCTTTTCCTTAAGTGCCATCTGTGGTCAAAACATAACCAAGGATTAGCATTTATCATGTAACTTATAACATTTAAATACCTTTATCTCATTGGGTAATTACACTTAGGCTAAGTTTGGAATATGGTAGATTGATTATTTTATTATTATTTTAATGATTTTCTTAGAAGGTCAATAGAGCTTGTTGGAAAGGTTTAACTCTTATAATTTGATCTTTTAATGTTGATTTCTTTGTTAAACCTTTGTGGGAGTTAGAAAAAATTCCAAAACAATTTTTGTCAAAAACTTAAGGTTTGTGGGCCCCACAACAAAGAGCTTACCTCCAGTAGCTATAGGGTAGAAGAACGAATTGAATCAGACAAATGATGAGGAAGACATGGCTCTTGGAAGGTTCTGGGCTCTAAAAATTTGAAAAAATCCCTTCCTATTTTGAAGCAAATATGAAAATCACTAAGTGTGGCTACCTATATATAGGTAGGTGGACCCCTATGTTGACAAGATCCCATATATGAGGCTCCATTTATGCATGGGCTCCATCGATGGGTATCCATCTATGGAGCCTATGACCAAAATTTTCACTTTGACTATCTTGGAGAAATACAAAGAGTTTTCTTATAAAATTGGTGTCCATAGAGAGCTAGAAAAGCCATGAACATGATGAAATCTCTAACTCATGAAAATTGGAGAAATAATTGAGAGAATGAAATTTATTGAAGAAGATACCTTAAGGAGCCCACAGTTGGATGCATGATGGAGTGCACAAAATATTTGATCACCAAAATGCTTAAGGATAAGGAACTTAAGTAACCAAACCAATAGACATGAAAGTGGATCATCCCTATAGTAGTCTCATGGCTTTTTTGCCATTGCATAACCTCAACTAAGGAGTCCATGGGTCCCATAGTTGATTAATGGTTATGAAAAGTTAAGGATTGAATCTGAAAGAATCCACCTAAGAATTTCAATACATCAACTAAAACATTGAATAAGAACATGGAAACTGGCAATGAGGTGAGTTATGGAAATCATTGATGAATGAGAGAGAAAGTGGAATGGAGTTCCTAATCATGGTCACATGAAGTCCCTTGTGGATTCTATGGTTAAATGACTTAATAAAATCCATCCTTAGTCTAGATCAAAACCAACTACCTTCAATGACTTCACATTACTACTCTAAGACCAGTTCACCCCCTCAAGACATAAGATTGCCTGCATAGATTAATTACTATTCATAATTAAGACGAAAAAAAGTAGGAAGTGAGAAAGGACCTTAGTTAGAGGGGACCTTAAGGCATGGGTAACATGTCTTTCTAGTCCCATAACCCTTGCTTGTAGCTCGTTATTTTATTTAAGGGATGTTCTTTAAAATCCCATCATTTTTTTGGATTTTTGGATGGGAACCACACCACTCAAAGACTTATTAACTTCCTATTATTGGTCAACATAGAATGGTAAGAAATCCATGAAAAATCCTCATGTACTTAAGTATAGAAAGGCACATAGAGTATTAAGTCCCCTTGAAGTCACGCCCTATTCAAACCATTTGAATCTTTCCCAAGTTTGAAAACTACCACGATCATAGGTTCGTTAAAGTTTCATTAATGAAAAGGGACCTTATATTTCCAAAGCAACAAAGACCATAGAGTTTGTGAATGGGTGAATGGCATGGAGCCATTGCCTATTCCATGAAAAACAAACTTTGTCTTAGTTATTAGTCATTAAAATTCAAAAATAGAAACCAGACATTAGCAATTAAAAACATTAAGTACAAATCACCATGAGCAAACAACTATAGCATCACTGTGTGCTATTGACAATAAAGCACTTTATTAGAAGAAAAGAAAAATTCATACCAAAAATAAAGTAAAATATAAAAGAAATTATAAAATATTCAAGAAAATTAAAATGTACTAATGATGTTGTAAAACAAAAATTGGAAAAATAATAAAGTGTAAAACAAAAATGCATTAAAAAAAAGAAAGTGTAAAACAGAAAGGTAGAAAAACTAAGAAGCCACTTTAATAATTAGTATGGATGGCCATCTTCCTCACAACTGAGTTGAAAGGAGGAGATCTGAAAACTTGAGCGAGGTTGTCCATTCAATGAGGTTTTGCTTATACTGGCTTACTTGGGCTCATGGAAAGGTTTGACTTGCTGCATGTTGACCAGTTGCTTTTTATTTGGGCTCTCAAGTTTGTATACTAACATGGTGCTAAAAGGAAAGGTTTGATAAATGATGTGAGGCCCTTCCCACAATGTTTGGAACTTAGTTCATTGTGGAACATGTGTGGGGTTCTAGTAAAGAACCTTGTCTCTAGGTTGGAATATGAGTTTTCTTATCCTAAGTTCATGGCATTGTTTACTGAATGCTTTGTTCACTTCATTCAAAGATAGGGCCACCAATCTATTCTCATCAAGCATGCTAAGGTTGATTATTCTTTCTTTCTATGCTAGGCTAAGATCAAGATCTAGGTCACATGTTGTTGAAATTGTACAAAGCTCGAATTGGATAGGAAGAGTTGGTAACTTTCCATACACCAACTCATAGGGAGAGTGGCCTATAGGGAGTTTCCATGTGGAGCAGTAGGCCCAAAGGACATTGTTGAGTTTTGTGCTCCAATCTCTTCTATATTTGCTAATTTTTTTCATTAAGATTTTTGTTATCTTCCTATTGGTAACCTTTGCTTGATCGTTGGCTTGGGGGTGGTAAGATGTTGTTAATTTATGTTTAACCCCCAAGTGTTGCATAAGCTTGTGAAAAGTAGCACCTATAAAATAGGTACCATTGTCAGAAATTAATCCACATGGCACTCCAAACCTTTTTATAATAATCTACTATACAAACTGAGTAGTGGTGGAAGATGTACAGTCGATGATGGTTGCTGCTTCCACTCATTTGGTACAATAGTCAACAATGACTATTATGTATGCCTTTTCATTCAACATAGGTGTGATGGAGCCCATGAAGTCTATGACCTAGATTTCGAAGGGTTCGAGTGATTGGATTAACTATTGAGGTCCCTTCATTCAAGCGGTTTCCTACCATTTTTTGATAGCATTTATAAGAGTTCATGAATTAGTGGATGTCCCTGAAGTGTGTTGAACATTAATACCCTACCATTAGGATCTTAATGTTTATACATCTCCTTACATAGTGGTTCCCATAAGGACCCTTGTGAGTGTCTTGGAGAACATGCGATTGATCGACATCAGGAACATACCAAGATACCAAGCCATCGACGCACACCTTGTAAAGGTGTCTATTAATCTTCATGAAGCACTTGGCATAATGAAGAAACTATTGTTTCTTCCTATGGTCTAAGTCTTGTGGCATCTCTTGGGTGAGAAGATAAGTGAGGATGTAATTGTACCATTTTGGTTCAACAAGAACTTGTTCATTTATTACACTGACAAAGAGAAGTTCATCAGGAAATTGATAAGAGAACAGGCTCTCCTCCTCTTTGTTGTCCTATTGTAATTGAGACAAGTGGTCAAAGACCACATTCTCAGTCCCCTTTCAATCTACCATTATAATATTAAACTCCTATAAGATAACCAACCACCATATGATACAAGGACTCATCGTTGACTTGTTCATGAGGAAGCAAATGGTACTATGATCGATGTGCACAAACACCTTGTATCCAAGCACATAGTGCCTGAACTTATCCAAGACATACACCACTACCATCAGCTCTTTTTTTGTTATAGTATAGGTAAGTTATGCATCCACAATGCTTCGACATGCACAGTGGATGTAATATGGATGTTTCTTGTTGTCCAACTATGTAAGAACAGCTCCCAAGGCATAGTTTGATGCATTTGTCATAATGTGAAATGGATGGGACCAATAAAGTGCTCATAGAATTGGATTTTCTACAAGTTTCTTCATAAGTTGCCAGAATGCCTTTTGATATTCCTCAATGCATACAAATAGAGCATCTTTCTTTGTCAGATCATCCAACGATTTAGCAGTCTTAGAGAAATTCTCTATGAATCATCGGTAGTAGCCAGTGCATCCAAGGAATGATCAAACATATCTAATGATTTCTAGTTGATGATTTATTCTTTGGATGACCCTAATCTTTTCAAGGTCCACCTAAATCCCTGCTTATGAGATTCTATGCCCTAGAAAAATGTCCTCCTAGATCATTAAATGCCTCTTTTTCCAATTGAACTGAAGATTGATCTCCATGCATCTTTTAAGCACTTGCTTAAGGTAGTCCAAGGATTACTCCAAATTAGTACCATAGGTGGAAAAGTCATCCATGAAGACTTCCATCCTACTACCAATCAGCTGCTGAAAAATGCTAAGGACAAGGTGTTGGAAGGTTGTAGGGGCATTGCATAGACCAAGTGGCATCTTTCAATATGCAAAAGTCCCCTAGGGACTTATAAATATTGTTTTGGCCTAATCCTCATACGTAATTTGAATTTGGTTATAACCACAATAACCATATAGAAAGCTGTTATAGCAATCCCCAAACATAGTGTCTAACACCTAGTCCACAAATGACAATGAAAAATGATCTTTGTAAGTTGTCATATTCAATAGCCTGAAATCAATACACACCCTTCACTTGTCACCTTTCATTGGCATAATTACAAGTGGGCTAATCCACTCACTATTTGCAATTGGATAGATGAACCCTATCTTGAAGAGTTCTTCAATTTCCTCTTTAATAATATGCTTCAATTTAGGGTTCAACCACTACTGCGGCTGCTTATTTGGCTTAATGGAAGGATTAGTGTAGATGTGATGTTGGCATATCCTAGGATCAATCCCAATGAGTTCATGATATGACCAAGCAAAGGTTGTTGACCATTTTTAACCATGTTTAGTAGCATATTTTTCTACTCAAGAGTAAGATTGACATTGATTATTACCAGCTTGCCATTTTTTAGGAAAGCATACTCCATGCTAGCAAGTAGAGTTTTCAACTCTAAGGGCTCATGTTAGAACTTTCAAGGATTTCCAACTCTTCGTAATAAGTGTCATCAGGTTCATCATCAAAGAGTTGGCAATGAACTTACTCTAGTTCATCCATGCCTCAACATAGGCACATGTTAAGCTCTTAGTGGGTTTCATGTAAAAGGTTGAGCTACTTTCAAGATTAGCTGTCAACCACTAGGTGCCCTCCTGATTTGTGTCTACTGTGTATAGGCACTTTTGGATTTCAGATTCATTTGCATATTGTCTACATGCTTTAATTGATGTGCTTTTAATAGATCATATTTTCTACACATAGTTGCACCCTGTATCACTATACATGATGCATGGAACTCTCTTCTTCTCAATCTTTCCAAAAGCATTTTCCTTGAACATTTCTAGGGAAAGATCTTTGATGCCCATTCATGCATCAACAGTGCTCAACCAAGCCCTTCCCATAATGATTGGGAAGACCCCCTTGCAATTATCAACTTGGATCATTAGGAAATCGGTAGGATAAGACCACCCATAGATAGTGGTCATAATATCCTCCACTAGTCCTAAGGGAATAGTAATGGAAAGATCTGCTAAGTCTAAACAAATGTTGTTCTTATTGAGAGGAGGCAAGTTCTAAACTTTGTACATTTCATGAGAAATCAGATTGACACTAGAACCAAAACTAAGAAGAAACTTGCATGGCTCATTCCCAAAAATATACAAGTAGAGGAGGGGACTTCCAAGATTAGCTCTTTTTCTAGGAATGTTGCTAGCCTTGATCCAATGAAATACAATGTGGGTTAACATGACTGTGCAAATCTTGGGAGGTGTTTAGTTTCAAGGATTCTCAAAAAGGAATATATGTAGAGGATAAAGGAGACATAAGGCAACCAACCACATGAGTTGATGAGGGCTTTGTAGGGCTGTTGGTTCAAAAGAATGATCTTTTTTTGGGTCTAGGTTCCAAACCACTTGGCGAAGGAACTAGTTGTAAGTTAATGACCTTGGTAGCATTACATTATTGTAGCTATGCGAGAATCTCACCCTGAATGAATGGATCAAGTGGTAATTGGGTTGAGGATGGAGGGACATGTATTGAAGGATGAGGAAGATGATAATGAAATGAAGATTTTCCTCTAGGAGATGCAAAATGAGCTTTGTAGTACTCTGAAGGATAGCAGTAATGTTGGAATGAGGTGTGACTAGAAGAGTCACATAGAGACATGGGTTGCTAAACATAGTACCCATATGGATCTAGCTATCTGTAAGGGTACCGTTGCCTCGGTGGTGGCATCCGCCACAACTATGGATGCTACCATTGATGATATTGCTCATATGGCTGTGGTGGAGCTCCATGTAGATAATAAGCTTATTGCTGGTGAAACTGCCCAAGATTGCCTTAAGGATAAGATAATCTTTTGGGTGCTTGCCTTCTTGTCAACCTAGGATTTAGAGTGTACACCCAAGATTCTTACAAGTGTGACACAATAAGGCAAAAATCCTTAGGGTGTTCATATTGGCATATGTCACATCCACCATCATCATCTGATTCTAACTCCACAACCTATTTTACTGTAACAACTTTGTCCTTACCTCTTTAATAGGCACGTTCAACTTCCTTTCTTCTCCTACTATCATGATCACTACCTTACTCTTTGGATTCCTCTGCTATTTTCAAATTAGTTTAGAATTTTCATACAAAGATTCCCACATTTTTCCACCTTAGCCAAAATTTTAAAAATAGATTTTTAAATTAGCAAGGTTTTTCGTTGTTGCACTTCATTAAGTCGTGCCTCCCCCTCACTATCACAAAATCAAACCTCCCTTTTTCTAATGGAAGGATCCTAGTTATATTCTTTAGCACTTTTCTATTTTCTCAATTCTCCTTCTTCTTTTATCACCTGCTTATTCAGCCTTTGGATCTAATGATATCTAAGTTCTGACAATCTCCCTTGGGAAAATGCCGCAAGAGTTCTCCTCATTTCTAATCAAAGCCCATCTATGATATGGCGAAGTTGCTCCCATTAAGAATAACCATGGAAAATAAATTTGTGCAAAAGGAAGTAATATCTACTCATGGCTGTTTCTAAGGGTTCATGTGTTCCTTGTCTATAACCTTGGATTCACTTTCTCAGATTAGACACTCAAGAGTATGTTTGATATTTGTCATTAAACAACTCAAGTATCATACTCCATCTACAAATTGATTCTAGCTCCAAAGGGCAATACCAACTTTTGGCTTCTTTTGTGAGTGTCCTAGGAAACAGATTAAGTTTTTACTAATCATTTTTGATGTTTTGCAAGGCACATGCATCATGAAAGGCTTGAAGATGTATCTATGGATTTAAGTTATACCCCCCTCAAATCTAGGGATATTGTTCATATCCAACCTCTTAATGCTACTATCCTTCACATGCTTAGTTGGAATTCTGACTACCTCTATGATGTTTAGCATGGTTCAAGTCACAAGAAAAGGCTCATCATCATCATGATTTTGATGATGCCTATGATTCCTCTGCAGCCCCTTCATTCATGGTAGGGCCTACGATCATCGTTATCCTGCTATTCACCTCCATCACAATTTCGTCCTCTATGATTTCAATCAAATTCAAAGGAGGAAGAAGAGGATGCAAATAAAGAGGGCAAAGAGGGATGGGGTCTACCATCTCCTCTTTTCTTATGATGACCATGATCATTAGATTTATCATTATCATGATGCTTGCCTGAGCCCCTACCTTGACTCCCACTTTTTCTTGAATTAGGATTGTTGATAGTGGACTATAAGTTTGGGTTCAAGCCTCCTTCACTAGAGTTAAGGGATGGAGAATCTTCATGTCAAGAATCCTCAAAGGAAGGATCCTTATTATTTTTTTGATTCAGCAGGAACAAGGGGTTAGTGAACCGTTTCCCCTTTGTAGCTTTATGGCACTTCTCCTAGTGCTGATCTCTTTTGCATTATGTTTCCATGGGACGGTAGTCCCAATAGTCATGATCCTATACAATGTATTCTTCATGGAGATCCTAGATATCAACCTCTTAAGAGTTTGGAGCAGCATCCTAGGAATAGATCAATTGGGAGGAAACACAACATTGCCCTCCATGTCTCTTCACCGCAACTATTCATCCTGATGCAGGATGAAGGTAAAATTAGGTACAAACTCATTTGGATGAGTGTACACCACTTTGAATTCTTGGGGCACTGGTTGTACTAATTTATCAAACCTATAAGAATAAGACATTTTGGATTAAACAAAAAATTCAATGTGCTTTAATTATAATTATTATTGTTATTTAAATGATTACAACTTTAGGATTCATTTCAACGATCTTAAATAATTTTCACTAAGTCCTAAATAACGCACGTAGCAAACTACAAGTCCTTGACAAAAATGCCAATGCTGAGTAGTGAGTAGACCCTATGGCCAACAATACAAATTACTAAGCATTCATGTGCGATTCATTCAAATTATATAGACTTCTAGTCTTCTAATACACTAGCCTCTACACATAAGAATAAAAAATCATGAATAAAGATATTTAATTGCTGATATAATCTAATTGGCTAACACTTAACTAATCTTAGCATAAGCATCCATTCCCACTTGCCATATACATCCTAAACATGAATAACACTATTGGGTTACCAAACGTTAAGCGTTACTAGGATTACTAAGCGTTATGCGTATGCTTAAAGTGGTCGTACTTATGTGCTTTAATTAATCACTATTTAGTTTAGCTTAATCTAGCTTAATTAATTTCTTAATTACTTGAAGGAAATTGCTTAAAATATTACATGCTTAAAGGAAATAATTAATCTATTTCAAAGTACTTTAAGTTTTATTAGAAAGCTCATCTTTATGACCGCACACACTATAGTGCTCAAGTACCATAGTGCTTGAATAAAGATCTGTACACTCTTTGACTCCTACAATAGGCACTCTCAAAATATTCTAACTTTTGGGAAGAAAAACTAGTGAATCTTTGCTACAAATTATAGGAACAAGGTGCACATTTATAGGCAAAACAGGGGGCCCGTCGACGAGTACATGTTAACAGGTCAAACCCCATGTCAAGGGGATCCCATCAACACAACCAACCATAATGCTTCATTAATGGGATTGTTTATGATGGCATTTTCAAGTCTTTTTCCTAAAGAAAAATGTGATTTTTTTGATTGAAGAGTTAATGATGTCAAACTACATAAATCTATAAAACATATTCTTCGTTAAAATGATGGCATATTTGGATGATACAATCATTTTAGGTAAATATCATTTCTTGATATTTTTTTCATTTTTCCTATTTTTTTGTGCTTTGACACAACGATTTTGATTTATTTTTAGGTATTATATTTATAATGTCACTAGAAGGTGATGGGTAGTGGAATCTACATGTATATTTTTTGAAAAAATATTATTGATGCAGCTGTATCTATTGAAGAACTACGTGAGTAATTGCATAATGCTCCATTTCATGTCATTGTTGTTAATTTAATCTGATATGATACTTATATTCGTGATACACTATCTTATTAGAGAAAATGTAAAGTAGAGCTAATTAACATGGTGAATCAGTTAGGAACACCTACTGTTATTTTACTTTTAGTGCAGCAAATCTTTGTTGGCATAAGTTACATAATCTAATGAAAGGAGATCCACCTCAGAACTTATTAGAATTAAGATGATGGAGATAGAGTAATATCATAGAAAATCTACATATAGTGGTAAAGCTCTTGCATCATTATCATGTTAGCTTTCTAAATACAGTTTTAATGAAGGAATTCTATGTTGTTGACTACTAGACACAATATGAGTCATAGCATCATAGATCTCCATATGTGCATGGTTTCCTATGAATACAAGGTGCTCCAAAGGTAGATGAATTAGACCAAATTGATCTTGATGTCATGCATAGGGTAAAGGAATTTTTCAATTTTCATGGACTCTAAGATTTGCTACAAATGGACAACCAAATGATACAAGATCTCATTTATCTTTTATGTACTTGCAAACATTTTTTGTTAATATTGCTTGGAATATGTAGGAATTACTTTTTTCATTGATTTATCTTTCATTTTTTCTTTCCACTTAGGCTTTACATATAAATATGCTCTATCCTCTATCTAAATTGACTGCTCAATAACTATAATTTATAAATTTGAAATCTAATTATACTAATTTGGTTAATGTTGTTCAAAGTCATACTATTTGCAAATCATGTGCTTACTTAAGAAAATGTAATAGAATAAAATTTTACAAGTACCACATTTGTATGGAATTGTTATTTCCTTACTATTTCCTCACCATTTTATTATTTTCTATTATTAATTAAACTTTATTTTATCTTGGTATAAAAATTCTATAGACATTGGTGCTATGGATTTCTGTCACATGTTAAATGAAAGTCCTTTGGTGGACTGTAGTCATGTTTTCGGCACCATCAATGTTTCATGAGAGGCGTACATAAAAATTCTTATTAATGCAGAGGAAATGTATGAAGGTGAAAACTACATAAGTATTATTAATGTGTATCAAAAATGACTAATTCCCAT
>MNCI01012448.1:147238-169732 GCA_015680685.1 Gnetum montanum | reverse complement strand
TGCCAAGACTTGTTACATCATTAAATGATACTTGATGAGTCATGCAAAAGGTGAAAGGGAACATGTGGCTTGTAAGGTAGAAGTTTCGATCCATTAATCCTTTGAAGGCCATGAAAAGTGCTTTGCACTGAAACATTTAGCTATAAATGGCAATGAATGAAGGTATAAACCTAAGCCAAGTAATGGTGCATTACTTTAGACACCCCATATAGATTATTAAACTCAACCCTTGAAATCCATTGATTGGCAAGTCAAAGATAACTCAAAGAAATAACTCCCTTTTGATACCAAGAGGTAGCATCCTTGGCGTTCATGATGGCAAGGGGAGTGCACGACAAAGGTAACCACTAGGGAGATAACTTAGAGAGCATAGTAGGGTTGATCTTAACATTAGTCCAATCTATATAACAATGTAGAGTTTACCAAGCCCTCCAAATGCATTTGAAGACATGAGATCTAGGAATAATGATAGTGTGGGGGAAAAGGATCCAATTAACAAAATGGATTCCTTTATAAAAGGGCTTATTTTTGGGAAATGCTTATTGAAGCCTTAATTGGAGAAGAGTCCCAATAATGTCTGGGGCATCTAATTGCTAGACCAACCACTTAGCAACTAAGGTAATCCCATGCTTAAAAGAGTTCAAAAGACCTAAGCCACCCTTATTTTTAGGAAGAGTAACAATATTCTAGGTAACATGATGAAAGCCTTTCTGAGAATCTTTAGAGGACCACATGAAGTCATAAAATAATTTTTCAAGCTTCTAATAATTATCTTGAGAGGGGGCCTAACATGTAGAGTAATACACATGGGTAGACATACATATAGACTTACATACAAGGTACTTACTAGCTAGAGTGAGGGGTTTAGTCTTCCATTTTACAAGTTTCTTTTGAATCTAAAGAATAACAGGCTCCTAAAGAATAGAGGTAGAACCTTTAAAATGGGAGGGAATTCCTAGAATCTTAATGATGTCTTGATCCTAGATAAGCTTCCAATTATAGTTGGTCACATCACTATAATTATTGGTAAAGCTATAAACTGAAGATTTGTTCCAATTAATAGTGGAACATGAGAGTGAGCAATATTGCTTAACATGGGTTAAGAGTCAATGCAAATTAGCAATAGTGTTTTGAACAAGAAAAAAGGCGTAATCGGAAAAATACATGTTAAGAAGCTAATTTTGAGGTGAAGAAGAGTGGACCCCAATGAGAACTGCATTTTGAATATCATAGTTTATCTGATGATAGAGAAAGCTAGTTGTGATGATGAATAAGTAAGGGGCAAGAGGATATCCTTGCCACACTAACCTATGGACAGGAATGATAGAGGTGATGCCGAAGGTAGTGGCTATTCTTACGATATCATCCAAGAATAAGAATTTTACCATATGTAGGAACTTAGGACCAAAACCAAGTTTATTCATGGTCTACAAAATAAAATCCCACTTTATGTTGTCGTAGGCCTTGGCATAGTCAAGCTTCATTAGGAGAATATCTTGACCGTCATCCTCTACCAACTTGATACCTTTCCATGTAGCAATCACATTATTTAAACTATATCTACTAGGAGCAAATCTCGTTTTCTAAGGAGATATAATTTGGCCAAGAGATTTTTTTCAATCGTAAGGATAAGCACTTGGCCCAAATTTTATACACCATGTTAAGAATAATTATGGGACACCAATTAGAGATACAAGTAGGGTTCCCAAACCTAGCAAGGAGATGAATAATCCCTTAATTTAGATTGGGCCCAAGGGAACCAATAATGATAGCCTCTCTAATAATCTAGAAAAGATCATTTTCCACTAGATCCCAATGAGTTTTAAAAAATTCAACATGAAAACCATCATAACTAGGAGCCTTTCCATGACTCAACTTGGAATAAGCCACCTGAAGCATCTCCTTGGTGATATCGGCATCTAAACTTTGCAACATAGTAGAATTGATAAGGCTAGGATAATTGAGGGTAGTAGCCTCAAACAATGAGATGTCCATAAGGGTAGCTGCAAATAGGGCTTCATAATGGTTCTTAACAAATGAGAGGATACTATTTTGGTCAATGAAGGTGGTGTCATCACTAAAGATTTTGTCTAAAGAATGTGAAGGAGAAGAGCTATTTAGATACTTGAAAATTTCCTTACAATGTTCATCTTGAATATTTAACCAAGTGAGTCTACTTTTAGTTAATGCACTTTGTGCTTTGTACACGTCCCATTGTTGGAAGGCTAATCGAGCTTTATCAAACTCCTCTTGAACAAAAGTATTGAAAGGATCTTAAGACAATCTATCAGTTAGATGTTCAATAGTAAGGTGAATGTTGTTGTACTCTTATCTGGCCTGAGCAGCCACTACCTTGTTGTATGAATTAGCAAAGTTTTGCACTCTACAGGAAGCACGATGCCACCATTGAATCCAACCCACCTAATCTAAGGGCCTAGGTTTGGCATTGCAAAGGTTAGAGAAAAGAATAAAAACAATTGTTATGTAGTCGGAAAAGATGGATTTTTTATCTATGGTTACTGCCATGACTCTAAATAGATATAGAGATGGGAAGATGGTTTGATAAGGTGGCGTGTTGATGAACTATAGTAGTAGAGAAGGCTTGCGAAAAAGAAAGGAAGCAAAAATAGAACCTGTCTAATCTACTGTAGATGAAAGCCTACCCAATATGGATATTACTCTAAGTAAATCTATGAAGGGAATCGCTAGCAGATGCATCGAACCCATTAAAGAGGTAGAACATTTTCTTAAACATAGACCAAGTCTGATACTTGGAATTTGGTAGTTGAAGAAACATTCCCCTCCCTCCAAGCTTATCCTTAGGGAATTCTATCATATTAAAATCTCCTCCAAAATCAAAGTTATTGAGGGAATAGAATTAGCTAGTTCTTGCCATAGGAGAGCATGCTCTGTAGAATCATTAGGGGCATAAATTGAGAAGCTACCAAAAGGGCCATGCGAGGAAGAGAAGGTAGCCCAAGAAACTCTATGTCCAGAATTGGAACCACTTTGACTGATTTTATCTTTCCAATAAGGCAAGAAGATAATGGTAGCTCCCCCTTTCCCACTCACATGAGACATAGCAAGAATTGAAAAGTTAGGGAGAATCCAATGGGCTGAAAGAGATAAATGGTCTACTAAAATCTCAATTTCATGAAGGATAATGAAATTAAAAGCAATATTTAGACTAGAAATAAAGTTGCTAGCACACTTCCATCGAAGCCTATCAATAAGGAATCAAATGTTCCATGAAAAAAGATTCATGGGAAAGTAAGGGGCATGTCAAATGAGAGGTCAATATAAGGTTTGAAAGTCAAAATATACACTTCCATTATTTATGAAAGAATGGAAAAGGAGTTGTTTGTAGTGACAAGGGCTACTAAAGTGTTTAGTGGAGAGGAAGTGGAGGGTGGAGTTGTAAGGGAGGAAGCTTTGACTCATTTCCTTCCACTTCCCATCAAAAACTCCTCACCCAAGATAGAGGCCTTGAATGAATTTAAGGGATGACATGTGCTAAGGTGTGTGCTCCTGACTATGGCGCTTGTACCTTGGAGAGGCTAGACAAAGAGGAATACTTTGAAGCTATTTTGGAAGAGGTTCTAAACCTAAAGGATTCTGATGGTGGGTAGGATGGTGTGTCCGAGGACCAAGTTTTTTGATGGTCATTGTGTATTTCTATTCCACTTGCATGACTCTTACCATGGTATTCATATTTGCAACTTTCTCATAATGACATTGGCACTTGAAATTCCATGGACTAGTTATTAGACTTGTGTGGGGCATTCATTAGATTCTTGAATGAAAGTATGATACGGATGGCATCCTCCACATGATTATGATGAGAGAAAAGTGAATGATTACCATGAATAATTTTTTTTATTATTCATATATCATGAGGTTGATTTTTGAAAGTAAAACAAATTCAAAGATTATGGAGAAGAAATTTCCAAAAAATTAAATAAAACAAAGATACATATAGAATTTTAGATTTGATGTACAAATTCTATTTTCAACTAAATTTATATGTATCATATGTTACACCATTTTGATATGGCTCAATATTAGGTGCATTTTATCTTTAACACTCACACACCCATTTAATATTTCCTCATATTTACTTTTATTTTCTCCTATAATGTAAGTAAAATGGGTTTGAGATTGCCAATGGGTTGGGCTTCTTATCTTGATGTAAATATAAGCATGATGCATAATTACATTGTAAGTTAAGTAGCATATATATATATATATATATATAGTATGAATTGGCTAAAATGATTTTCTAAGTTTTGATTTTTCTTGGAAGTCCAATTGTTGGACAAGGTAACAAGTTTGATGAAAACTAAATTACTCTTGCATCCTCTATTTCTTTGCCCCTTTTCAATTTTCTTTGCTTCCTCTAAATCAAATATTTATTTAGGGTGCCTTTGTATTATTATTTATGTCAAAGATTCATGTTTAGGATAAGGACCATGCCATCTAAACCTCATGATTTGACATAGCAAGCTGAAAATTGGGATTTACCTTTCATGTCTAAAGCAACATCATGTAATGAAAATTAATCCTTGAATTATTTCTTTGAGAATAAAGATGATTTTATTATTATTTTTTGGATCTCTAGAAAGGCTCAATTCTCAAGATAATGGCAAAGGAAAATTGTACCTAGAAATAAAAGAAAGGAAAGATCAATCTCCAAAGACTTTTTTATACAAAGATATAGTAAAGTTTCCTTGTTCATACAAAATAATGAAACAATGAGGAAACATTAAGGGAATAATAATTAGATACAAATGTGGTACCTACAAACTTTTCTTCCATTATGTTTTCTCAGGAATATACCTAGTTGGCATATGGTGTGTCATTTAACAACATTAAGCAAATCAACATAACTAGTTTCAAGGTCTATGATTTCTAGATGTTGAGTAGTAAATTTTTGTGGATGTTATAACATATTTATTCATAAAGACTATGTAAAAATACAAAATGAAAATACAAGCCAATGAAAAAAATAATTCTTGCATCTTCTTAGCAATATTAGTTAAAAAATTTTGCAAGCATATAAAGAAATGAAAATAGGATAGTATTTTTATGATTGGTAGGGCTACCTATAGTTGCCTATAGTTTCCTTTTGATGAATTTTGAGTTTAAAGCATAAATCCAAACTCCTAAAGCTGTGACAGAATTTGACAAATCCATTGGGATGCTCATATTGACACACATCACATCCTTCATCATTCATATTGAAGTTTGTAACCTCTTCTATTGTAGTTAATTTTTTCTTTTGCTAGTAGTAGTCCTTGGATTTTTTTCTTTCTTTTATTCTTGTCTCTAGCTCTACCTTGCTATGGTTTTTATTTTATAGTTTTCAATGTTTTTTGAAACTTCTCATTAATTAATTCCTACATTTTGTCAACCTTTATCAAAATTTCAATTACTAACTTTTAGATTCACAATGTTTTCCTTTGAATCGCCTCTTGTAATGATACCTCATCTTCTAGTTTGCAAAATGAACCTCCATTTTAGGGAGAAAAATATCTCTATTGTACTCCTCAGAGCTCTCTCTCTTCTTTAGTTCTCAATCCTCTTTTGCTACCTAATTGATGAGTAGTGAGGTATCCCTCCGCTCAACCATACAAATACAAGCGTCCACGCATGATCTGATTGAATTCCAAGGACTAAGTGCTTATGCGCCTTTGTGGAACAAGGATGGGTTAGTCAATCGTTGTCTTCCCAAAATTACTTGTATAGCATGATTGTATGGTTAAGTAAACTTGAGGTATATGATTTTTATAGTTTTTTTTATGTTTTTATGTCTTGGTGCTACAAAGAGAGGAGAGAGAGATAACTAGGTAACTAATTTAATTTAACTACTCAACTATGCTTTAACTAGTCCTAACACTAGCATCCATTCTTACTTGTCGTACACATCTTGAACCAGTGTAACAGTACTAGGATTACCAAACGCTAATCATTACTAGATTACCAAGCATTACATGCATGCTCGAAGTGGTCATACTAAGTGTGATTACTTAGGAGAGTTGTAGGGTGAGAGAGAAAACATTAATTAACTAAGGAAAGCATTAATTAATAGTAATTAACATTAATTAATATATTCTAATTGCTACAAGGTTTATCACAAAGTTTGTCTTTATTATCATACACAAGGTATGCTTAGGTACACAAAGATCCATTCACTTCATGACTCCTACTACGGGCACACAAAAATAATTCTAACTCAGAGAGGAAGAAAAGGAAAGAGTTTGGGTAAGGGTATAACTAATCTATTTCCAAACCAAGTGTGCCCACCTATTATTTATAGGTAAGGAAACAGGTCTTAATATCGAGTATCCAACATCGCTTGGTAGGCTCTGATATCGCGGATGCAATATCGTGGCACCGATATCATGGTTCATCATAGCCCCATGACTAAATGAAAATGCATCCTCAAGTTCCTTACAAAATATTGGGAAGGTATGGGATTATTGACTGAATGAAAACTGACAGTGAAATGGGATGACAAACTCAAAGTGCCCGGTGAACGGATCGACAACACATTACAACATTGGTGTTCATACCCATGGTGGTGAATACCATACATAAATGACATCCAGACTCTTATTTGACAAATTAGAGTACAGAAAAGAAGATGAGGCATGTTGCTACTGATGTTGTGATTGCACCTTCCATTGTTTATCCATAGCCACATGACCAAACTTGTTTTCGGCATAAATTCTCTAACTCTAGAATGGAAAAATTTGTGATAGGGCTCCCATAACTAAGAGCAAACCTATGGTAGCAATAAGATGGAAAAAATAACAACGGCAAAGCCAATAAAATGGATGTCATGGATGGGGATGAAACAAGAAATGGTTGATTACAAGAAATGTTTAAGGGAAAGAGTTTAACAATTACACCAAAAAGGAATGCTAGCAAGTCCTCCCCAAAGTAGGCTCATGCCTTTTATGCCTTGACAAATCCACAAACCAAAGAGTCCATAGGCTCTAGGAATGACACATGGAACAAGGGTTAAAAGCTTATCCACAAGAATTTACCAAGGAAAAACAATGCATCAACCGAAATATAGACTAATCATAAAATTGGCAATGAGGTTGAAAATGGGAAGAAATATGGAGAGGAGAAGATGGAATGGAGTCCCAAGAGTAAGGTTGTGTAAAGTCCCTTGTGTATTTTATGGTTAAGGTGACTGAGTAGAACTCATTCCAAATCCAAACTCAAACCAACCACATCCAGTGACCTTGCATCAATACACTTGACTGATCCATCCTCTTGAAGAAACAAGAATGCTTCCCCAAAGAGTCACCACCATTCCAAGGAGAGAAAGATGGAGAAGCAAGAAGTGAGAAAGGGCCTTAGTTAGAGGGAACCTTCAGGCATGGGTAACATGTCTTTCCAATGCCATAACTAGTGCTTGTAGCCCTATATTTCTTTATTATGTCTAAGGGGTATGCCTTAAATTTTCACATTTTTTTCTTCTTGTGGTGAGAACCACACCATGTAAAGAATTATTTGATTCATTCGACTTCCTGATGGTAGGTCAATGGCGGAATGGCAGAAAACCCATAAAAAACATCCAAGTACCTAAGAGAATAGCCAACACAAGTGCATCAAATCCCCTTGAAGTCACACCCTTTTCAACCATTGAGTCCTTCTTTGTTTGAAGAATACGAAGCCACCAATTCATTAACAAGTTTATTTAAAAAAAGGGATAGTACAGTTCCAAGCCAAGGGAGACCACAGAGTTAAATGGATGAATGTATGACATGGACTTATTGCTTGTTTTATCAAAAGAACCATATCTTAGTATCAACATTGAAAATTAAAGGCAAAAACCAAACATTAGCAATCAACATCATTATAATACAATCCATCATCATGAGCACTTATTGTAAGATGAATAAAAGTAAATCAAACAAAGAAATAGTAAAAATGTGAATGATGGTGTAAAACAAAAATAAGAAAAATTGAAGGAATATGTAAAACAAAAATACAAAAGGAACTGAGGCCTTTGAATGTTTAGCATTGGTGGCCATCTCCCCCATGACTGAGGTGGTAGGAGGAAATTCGAAATAATGAGCATGGTTGTCCACCAATAGAGGTAGCATTCTTACTAGCTATTCTAGGCTCATGGAAAGGTTTGGTTTGCTGGACATTGACCAATAGTTTTTTGTCCAGGCTCTCAAGTTTGTAAATCATCATGGCCCATGAAGGAAAAGATGAATGAATGACATAAGGTCCTTCCCACAATGTTTGAAATTTGGTTCATTGTGGCACATGTGTGGGATTCTAGTCAAGAACCTTATCTCCTAGTTGATATTTAACTTTCCTAATCCTTAGGTCATGACATTGTTTATTGAAGGCCTTGTGCAATTCATTAGATGATGGGTGGCTAATCAGTTCTCACTAACAAGTTGAGGGTTAACCATTCCTTCTATGCTAAATCAAGGTCAAGGTTGAGGTCAAATTCCATAGATAGTGTACGAAGCTCGGCTTGAATAGGAATCATTGGAAGTTTACCGTATACTAACTCATAAGGAGAGTAGCCTATAGTGAGTTTCCATGTGGAGCGGTATGCCCAAAGAGCGTCATTCAGTTTGGTGCTCGAATCTCTCCTATACTTGCTAATAGTTCCTGTTAATATCTTTGTAATCTCCCTATTGGTGACCTTGGCTTGACCATTCGCTTGAGGGTGGTATGGTGTAGTTAGTTTGTGCTCAACCCCTAAGTGTTGCATCAGCTTCTGAAAAGTTGCACATATAAATTGTGTGCGATTTTCAGAAATAAGTGCACGAGGCATGCCAAACCTGTTTACGATTTCTTATTGAACAAATCATGCAGTGGTAGATGATGTATAATCCTTAAGAATAGCTGCTTCTACCCATTTTGTAAAGTAGTCAATGACAACAACAATGTAAGCATTTCCATTGGACATTGGTGTAATCGGCCCCATAAAATAAATTCCCCATATGTTGAAGGGTTCCAAAGGTTGAATCCATTGTTGCAGACCCTCCATTCTAGTAGTCATTCCCCCATCACATTGACAACGCTCACAAGCTTGGATAAAATGATGGACTTCCTAAAATAATGTAGGCCAATAATATCCTACAAGCAAGATTTTGATGGTTGTTCGTCTCCCAGTGTAATGACCCCCACAAGTACCCTCATGAGCATCTTGGAGAACTCTTAATTGATCTATATCCAAAACACACCATTTTTTGAGTGGCGAGATACCCCTACACTCAACCATACGAATACAAGCGTTACACACACAATTTGGTCGAACTCCGCAGACAGACTAGTTGTTGCATCTAGAAAGTTAGCCTTAGGTTGCAGTTCAATGTCTTCCCACCTGGACTAGTTTTAGCTTTTTCACGTATGGTTTAGTCCAGAGTGAGGTGTATGATGTGTTTCTAACCTAATGCTACTCTTGAAGGCAATGGAAGGTAATATTATCTAAGCTAAGAGAGGAAGGGTGAGAGAATATAAACTAGCCTAAGTGTGATGAGCATCTATTCCTTGACTATCCGTACACATCTTGGACTTTTTCCATGACTACCACTGGGATTACGAAGCACAGATCCTAGGTACGCTACTGGGTTACCAAGTAGTCACACTTAAATGCTCGTAATCAAGTCGTACTCATTCCACGTTTAACAGGAGTTTAAGGGTGAGAAGAGATTAACTATGAAAGCAGTAAATAACAATTAATTAAATGATTAAGTTAAGTGAATGCTGCAATGATAAAGTAATCTCGATCTTTATTTCCAATCATGTGCATGTCCAAGTATGTCACACTCAAATAAGGATGCCATACAATTACAATCACCACACTGGGGGCATACATTGAGAGGAAAAGGGTTGAGAAGAAAAGTTAAAACTAAAATTAAAACTAACTCTAAAACTGACTCTCCTTATTGGAACTTCCTACCTCTTATTTATAGATGAGGAGAAAGGCTACAATATTGCAATTAACGTGATATCGTGACCAAAAAATATGACTCATCATACCCCCATGACTGAGTGGAAACTCATCCTCGAGTTACAATGATTACATAGTGGATAGGTATAGGATTATTGGATGGTGAAAATGGGTTTATGCTACAATGTGAAATGAAAACAAAATGAAGACACAACACAAAGAATTTTCTACATCTACAAAAATGGGTGGAACTCATGTAGTTCTAAGTGGCCGTGGCTCCTCCATAGGTGCTTTCCCCTTGTCTTGTGCTCCAGGCCTTGAGGCCTGATGGTGTTGAAGTATGGCTTAGAGTTTCTCCTCTTTGGTTTAGGGATCCTATGTCATCCATGCTAATGTTCAGATGTTTGATGGAGTCAACACCTGCCATGGGTAGGGTAGTTATGGAAACATTTGATTGGCTTTGACATACCAAGCTGCAAACACTTGTGGTTCCTCTTCGTAGGCTCTGGCTTTATCTTTGTATTCTTGGAAATCTGTGAGCCGTCGAGCCAAATCTGTTGTAACACATTTTTGGCCTTGGTAGCTTTCCTTCACCACCTCAAGGTCAGAATTTACGATCTCTAATTTTTCCAACAACTTCTTGCGTTCTACAAATTTTGCTTCATATTTGTTGTGGCTGGTGGCTACCTATTGTTTGAGCTCTGTCCTTGAGTGCCCTACTATTAACATGGTAAGGTTGGCATACTGAAAGTTTTCCAACTCCATGTATTCTGTCAGATCTTGAATCTGCAAGTCCTAGTTCTTAACTTCCTCCTGGTGGGCAAAGGCATATGTGTCTAATATGACCCACCAGTTAGTGTGTTGAGCACTAATAGCATTGATGTGGGTCTTGGCCATATGGATCTCCTTCTCAAGGATCTGTTTGTACATTCCCACTTGGTCCCAGAAGTGCTCCTTTAGCTTTTCATGTCATTTAGCCTCATTTTTTCACATGCTTATTTTGATGGTTGTCTTTTGACGGATTGCGTGTACCTCCTCCATTGAGAAGATTCTATTCTCCCTGGCTAAACGGCTCATGTCTTGGTTGACTCGGATGAACTATTCTCACAACTGATGGAAATGCTCTTCGAGAACATTCTTTTGTTTTTCCACAAAGGTCAACCAAAGGTTGTTGGCAACAAGCTGTTTATTCGTGTAAGGCGTTGAGTTCCTTGAGATGTGCATGAGTTTGCACCTGTGCTATAGAGGCATCCCAAAAAACCTTCTCTTTTTCCTCTACCACCTTTTTATTCTTCATTAGTAACTTGGTTAGTTGCTCAGTTTTGAAGCTATTCAACTAGTCTGTGGGAACAAATTGCAAAGGGTCCCGTTGTGCTGCTTGTAGGGCCATGAGCTATTCTTGTAATTTCTACACCTTTACTTCAGCATGCTCGACCCTCACTTCTGTTAAGACTAGCTTCCCCTTAGTGGAAATGAGGTACGATTGAATTACTATGACATCTTGGGGGATGTCAAATAGGGACATCATTATTTTCTCTATTTGTAGCAATCGATCAAGCACATCCTCATGTTCCGCAAGAGTCATTGAGGTTTTAGCCAAATTTTGAGCATCTCGTGCTCCTATAAGATCTACCAATGGTACAAAAAGTACATTGAATGATTCCTTAATGTGATCCATGACCACTTCTATGGCTTCTGCTACATCCTAGTGTTGCATGACCACCATTGTGGCCCCTTCGCTAGTTTCTAATTGCACTTGAAAATATGCAACGTTTCTCGAGATCTATTGCAACCAAATACTTTCCCCTCCTCCTATATGAATAGACACTTCACCCCTTGTGCGATCCAAAGAAACTATGGGTTGCATGGCATCATCAATGACGTGGAAGAGATTTGCATCATCACAACTTCCCTAACTGACCGTCTTAGCGATGGCCCTATGGTGGCTCATCGATGGTCTGTAGTCTTGCAGCAATAGTGGTTGAACCTAGCCTATGCTAGGCCTTGCTTCCTATTGTTGGCTGGGTCCTATACTTGGAAATTGGCTGGGTCCTACAAGTTGAGTTGCAGTTGGTTCAGCCATTTGTTCTTCTTCTTGTTTTGGTCCCAGCATCTCACCAGTGATTTTCCTTGCGGCTAGTAGCTTTAACAATTCAGTGTATGAAGCATTTTTGGCTTTTCGGAGGACATCATTAGTGTATCCCCTGATACCAGCACATCGGCATAGCTTCCTGATAAGACAAGGAAAGGGTAAGACAAGCTTTCCTATCTTTCGTTCCTCGAACCACCTCAAGATCTCCATTAAGTATAGATGGAGCAGGTTAGCATTAACCTTTTCCATCAGCACTACACAACCTCTTGCTACATATGTTGATATTCTTTTTAAGCCCCTTGTGGGGAAGAGGTGATACGTTCCAATTTTAAAATAGATCCTTTCTTTCGTTATCAACTCACCAAATGTCTTATCTCTACCATATGCCCTTTCCAACCAATCCCATCACACATCGGGGTTTGAATAGGTAGATAATTGAGCAACATGGGGCCCTGTATTTGGAATGTTTAATACTTCCAAAATGGCTTGCATGGAGAAATTGACTGTCACACCACAAATATTGACGGTGGTGCCTTGTTCTTGGTTGTGCAAGAATTGGTACGTCTCCCATAGGTACCAGGCACCACTTTCAAAGAGGATAGGCCATAAGAGAGACTCTTCGAGGTGATCCCTAATAGCCTCAGGAGTGAACTCTGCAAAAGATTCAAAGTTCAATTCCACAATCATCACAATGAATGTGGACTTTTCATAGATGGCCTATACATAATCTTGGGGCAATGTGAGATGTTGTCCCTATTTAGGCACTGCAGCAAATCCTCCTTCTGCCTCCCCGGACTGTACGGTAGGAGGGTTTTCTTCATGAATGCTAAATGATTGTTCCTCCTGTTCTACAAGTTGTCTAGCAGGGACTTGTTCTTCACCTCTCCTAGGTCGTTTGCTTCCACCTTGAGTAGGACCTTTCTGTTGTCCATGTTTCGGGGCCATCTGCAATCACACAGGGCCAAACGTTAGTAAGGTTATTTTTGAAGTTAAGTTATACCTTACTACTTGCCTTAATTAACTAATTTATTTTATCTCCATGTGATTTTTCCCGAATTATTGTAACAGTGAGTCCTGTTCCATAGGTGGTTTTCCAATTTTAGTTTCGTGGTATACCTAGGGATGAAATGATTTTCGGCACAATTATCCTTATTATTATAATTAATTATGCCTAATGATGTCCTTTGGGCGATGAAAAATCCCAAAAAAGTTATGCGCTATTTGGCATATGTCCCTCCCCCACGACTAAGCTGAACATTCTGGGTTCAAGTAGGTTCAGACGGAATTAAAATCAGAGTACCAGCGAGCAAGATATGGATATGAAACCAAGGGTCACACAATCACAAGTCGTAGAGAAAAAATTCAAAAACTCCCCCACGTGAGGTGTGAAAATGAGATTAAGTGTTGTAGGGGGGCTTCGCTATTTATAGCTGGATGGGACGTGATATTGTGTACGTACGCAATATCGCTGCCCAAGTGATATTGTCCCAACAATAAAAATACCGAATTTTTAAAGGTTTTTTGGAAATGAACATTGTAAACTTAGGACATTAAGCTATGGTTAGAAAATTCTAGGATAATTTAGCTTGTTTCGAAGGCACAAATAATGATGATTGTATGTAATTGATCAATAAAAACTTGGGTGGTAAGAAAAAGGCTATGTGATGGTTCATAGGAACGTTGAATCGAAGAGATAGTAGTAGGGAAAGAATTTTATGAAAAATAGGCTGAGGGTAAGAAATGGTATATGTGAGCTGTGTCATAAGTGAGAATTACAAAAGATTACATAAGTGGGTCCTCCCCAAAGTAGGTTCTAACCTATAATGCCCTTGTGTAACCACACTTAAAAGTGTTCATGGGCACCTGAAGGGTTAAATGTAATCCACACTAATTCCACAAAACACATACATGTGAATATCATCGGAATGAGGTAGAATTCTACACTATACATGACATAAGCTACAATTACATGAATAGTGAGATGTGATGAATTATAGAAGGGATCGTAGAGATTGGGACAGGAGGTAACTAACCCAAGGCACAATGAATCTCGCGTGTAAAGCATGATTAATGTGTCATTAACCCGTCATTCCAAGATCAGGACCAAGTCCATTCCTCTAATCAATGACATCACATTGTTTCATCCCATGGTGAGCAACTATGAAAGTACCATAACAACAAGGCATATGATCACTTGGCATTTTATTCAAGGGAGGAGTGATTTTGTTTTGTGGCACTTTTTCTTTTTCTTTTCTTTTTCCTTTGTCTCTTTTTTTTTTGAACATTGAATCCAGAGAAGCCACCAACCTTCAAGCATGGATGCATGTCTTTCCAGTGGGACCCCTAGAATAGCATTAGATTTTTGAGTGCCCTTTTTGATTACTCTTACTCCCATTTTTGTTAGATCTATAAGGATCTTAGTATAACCACGTTGTATGACAACTCCCATAGACATCACCAAAGAGAATCCGCAAGTCCCCTTGATGTCATACCCTAATCATTCCCTCTTGGTCCATCCTTCTTCATTCTGGGTACAATGAATACCAAATTAATTTTAAGATTTAAGAATGTCAAGAATATCATTGTACCCTCAAATAGAACCTCTTATTTGTAGAATGGATGAGTGGGTGTAATGGGCTCACTGTCCACATAATTGATCACTCGAGACTCAATAACATAGAACACACCTCAACCAATGATCCACATGAGTGTTTTGTTCATAGACGAGATTACTTACAAAAACGTAAAAAGACAAAAATATAAAACAAGAAATTGAAATTTGAAAAATGAAAAATTGGAAAACAAAAAGTTGTGAAATTAAAGAAAATAAAAAGTGGTTATTAATCCTGCTTGTTGCTAGAATGAGGGGTATCCCCCATAACTAAACGGTTGAGCGTGGCAAGGATTAATAAGTGGAAGGTGAGGATCCTCACATGTTGGAAATATTTAGACTTGATCATATTTACCCCATTGGGCTCCACACACTTGGTTATAGTAAGCATAGTGGGGCAATTTTATGAGATGTGGTTCCTGGATAACGAGTTGACCAACAATGATGTTTGTGACCGTAAGATGGTGTGCAAGGATCGGGACATTGCTTGCCATGCTTGTGTTCATTGGGCCATATGGTTGTTGGGGTGTTAATTGGTCGCCCTAATGAAGTAACATGAGGCATTGGGTTTGAAGATGAAGGTGCACCACAGTGTTGGACTTATGCCGAGTTGGAGGATGCAATGGCCTTGGATTTGTGTTGTCCCTTCCTAGGGTCATTTCTAAAGAAGGGATGCCTTTGATGTTGCTGAGGTCTCTCACTGCTGTTGGCAATAGTAGCATAAGTAACATTTAGAAGTCGTTGTTGTGGTGTAGACACCTTAGGAATAGTTCGTGGCGATGTAGAAGGAGGGAAAGGATGAGAATGTTGAAAATTAGGAGAAGTGTAAGGTGCATAAGGCAGTGGTTTTGTTGAGGACATGGGCTGATAGTATTGAGGAGAATGGTACTGTGGTGAGATAGAGTATGTTGGCCTAGTTGGAGAAATAGGGTATTGGACTAGGTAAGCGTTTAGACTTAGATGATACAAAGGGTGTCTCTAATTTAGGAGTGGCTTCCCCCAAGACTGGGATTGTTGCCACTGTGATCGAACACAGTATCTCTATATGAACTCGGGATGTACTGTGCTTCCCAAATGCTCATATAAATGTAACAATATTGGGCATTGGTCGTTGGGGTGATCGTATAGGCAAATGTTACATTCATACATGTGATTGGAATTTGAGCTCTTATTTTCCTTATCCCTTCTTTTCGATTGTCTAATGATACTTGGTCTTGCTTCTTAGGTTGTCAAAACTCTATCTCCAATGATATTGATATATTCTCCACAATTGTTATGTGTCCATTCCAACATCTTATTGATCTTTGCCTCAACTTCCTGTAATGATTTTTGTACTGGCAAAGATGGTTCTTCCTCCTTGTGATAGGTTGATTTCTCCTTTTTGTGATTATGGACCTTTGTTAAGTTGAGATTTTGGTCATGTTGATGTTTTTCAACACTCTCCCATCTAGTCATTTCTCCTTCTTCTTTTGCTACCCACTTAATAAGCTCTTGGACTTGATGGGTTCGTAGTTCGTATAGTTAACCTTGGGCATACATCCCTAGGGTTTCTCTTGTGGCATCACAAAGCCCATCAATAATATGATACATTAGCCTTTCCTCAGAGAACCCATGGCCTAGACAGTTGTTTAACAATGCATAATATCTTTCTAAGGCCATGTCCAAGGGTTCATGTTATGCTTGTTTCCACTCTTGGATTTGTTTCCTCAAGGCTAATACTCTTGCATAGGTTTGATATCTTTCGTTAAAGAGTTCTACCATTGTTGACCAACATCATATTGAATTTGGTTTTAACAATCTATACCATACTTTTGCTTGTCCAACGAGTGTCATAGGGAAGAGCTTGAGTTTTTGCCAACTGTTATCAATGTTGTTCCATGTACAGCCATTGTAGAAGGCTTGTAAATGTTGATGCGGATCTAGGTCATAGCCTCCTAAAAAATTGAAAAAGTTGTTTAAATCAAGCCTAGGTAGATGGCTCTCTTTATGATGCCTATGTGAGATTCGAACAGCCTCTTGTATTTGCGTTAGGCTTGTAGTGGCCAATAGGGGTTCATTGTCATCGGGTAAGTTATGCTTTTGTGCATTGGGATGATGTTGCCTTCATTTATGTTTATAAGAAACTCCCACCTTGAGTTGCATACTCCAATCTTCATTGTCATATAATTCGTTGGTTCTCCAATGAACTTCCTCACTAGGTGTGGCATTATCATAGTCTTGTAGGAGAGCCATGGTTGTGAAATTGTGTGTGAATTTATATGTGACTTTTTATAATTATTTCTTCCTAAAATATATATCGTTAATTCCTATACAATGACCTTGTATGATATAACTAATCTAGATAACTAGCACCTTCCCTGGCAATGGTGCTAATGTTGAGTGGTGAGATACCCCTACACTTAACCATATGAATATGAGCATTACACGCTCGATCCGATCAAACTCCATAGATGGACTAATTGTGGCATCTAGAAGGTTAGCCTTAGGTTGTAGTTCATTGTCTTCCCACCTAGACTAGTATTAGCTTTGTCACATATGGTTTAGTCCAAAGTGAGGTGTATGATGTGTTTCTAACCTAATGCTACTCCTGAAGGCAATGGAAGGTAATATTATCTAAGCTAAGAGAGGAAGGGTGAGAGAATCTAAACTAGCCTAAGTGCGATGAGCATCTGTTCCTTGACTATCCATACACATCTTGGACTTCATACATGACTACCACTGGGATTACCAAGCACACATCCTAGGTATGCTACTAGGTTACCAAGTAGTCACACTTAAATGCTCATAATCAAGTTGTACTCATTCCGTGTTTAACAGGAGTTTAAGGGTGAGAAGAGATTAACTATGAAAGTAGTAAATAAAAATTAATTAAATGATTAAGCTAAGTGAATGCTACAATGATGAAGTAATCTCGATCTTTATTTTTGGTCATGTGCGTGTCCAAGTATTTCACACTCGAATAAGGATGTCGTACAATTACAATCACCACACGGGAATATACACTAAGAGGAAAAGGGTTGAGGAGAAAAGTAAAAACTAAAATTAAAACTAACTCTAAAACTGACTCTCCTTATTGGAATTGCTTACCTCTTATTTATATATGAGGAGATAGGCTACGATATCGCGGCTGACATGATATTGCGGCTAGCAAAATACGACTCATCACCATTGGACCAAGCCATCGGAACATACTTTATAAAGTTGCCCATTTATTTCCATAAAATACTTGGCTTGATGAAGAAACTATAGTTTCTTTTTTATTTCTAACTCTTCTGGTGTTTGTTGTGTAAAGAGATAAGTGAGAATACTACTATACCAATTTGTCTCTGGGGTTAATTGATTATTTACTACACTTGCAAAGAGGAATTCATCAGAGAAGTGGTCAGAAATTGGATACTCATCCTCTTTGTTGTCCCATTACTAAGATAAATGATTAGCCACTACGTTCTTGGTGCCCTTATGATCAATCACTGTAAGATCGAACTCTTGTACGATTACAAGCCATCATATGATGCAAGGGCTCATCGTTGGTTTATTCATTAGGAACCTTATTGCACTATGATCTGTGTGTATGAACACCTTATAGCTCAATACATAGTGCCTAAATTTTTCTAGTGCAAACACTACAACCATTAATTCTTTCTCTATTGTAGTGTAGTTAAGTTGTGCACCGGCAATACTTTTACTTATACAATGGATGTAATAAGGACATTTTTGATCATCTAACTGTGTAAGTATGGCTCCTAAGGCAAAGTTGGATGTGTTGGTCATTATGTGGAATGGTCTAAAATAGTCAAGAGTTTGTAGAATGGGTGTTTCTATGAGCTTCTATTTTAAAGTTTGGAAAGCTAGTTCGCATTCTCTGGTCCACTCAAAGGGCACATCCTTTTTCATTAGTTCAACTAATGGTTTTGCAACCTTTGAAAAGTTCTCAATAAAGTGTCTCTAATAGCCAATGTGTCCAAGGAATGATCAAATATCTTTTACAGTTTCAGGTTGCTAAGTAATTCCTTGGATAACTTTGATCTTTTCAAAGTCTACCTCTATCCTTGTTTGTGAGATCTTATGCCTAGTACAATGCCTTCTTCGACCATTAAATGACTTTTTTGCCAATTGAGCCTTAAGTTTTTTTCTACACATCATATTAGTACTTGCTCTAACCGATCCAAGGCTTGATCAAAGTTCACCCCGTAGGTGGAGAAGTTATCCATGAAGACCTCCACACCATTTCCTATTTACTGCTAGAATATTCTTAGAACTAATTGTTGAAACATTGCAGGGGCATTGCACAAGCCAACCGACATCTGTTTGTATGCAAATGTTCCCCAAGGACTGGTGAACGTAATCTTTGCTTAGTCTTCTAGGGCTATTTATATTTGGTTATAACCACTGCACCCATCTAGAAAACTATAGTATCGATGCCCTGCAATGGTGTCTAAGACTTGGTCGACGAATGATAATGGAAAGTGGTCTTTGAATGTTGCCATATTCAGTAGCCTAAAATCTATACACATACTCCATTTAATTCCCTTCTTGGGCACAATAACTAAGGGACTAAACCATTCACTATCAGCAATGGGGTATATGAACCCAGCTTTTAGAAGCTGTTCAATTTCTTCCTTAACCACTTACTTGAGCTTTGGGTTAAGTCACCTCTGCAGTTGTCGTCAAGGCTTCATGGAGGGGTCAGTGTAAATTCTATGTTGGCATATCCTAGGATCTATTCCTGTTAATTCGAGCTATGACCAAGTAAAGGCTTTTGACCATTTATTTATTACCTTCAACAGTTTCTATTTTTGTTGAGGAGCAAGCTTAACATTAATAATTACTGATTTTTCATTCTTGAGAAACGTGTATTTCATACCAGTGGGCAATGGTTTTAACTCAAGGGACTCCAACTTAAACTTATTAAGGATTTCCAACTTCCCCTAGTTGATATCTTCAATGTCAAGACTTGGAAGTTGGTGATGGACTTACTCTAATGTGTTTATGCTATCGATGTAAGCGCAAGTTAAACCCTTAATTAGTTCCATGCATATAGTTAAACTACTCTCTTGATCAATTGTCAACCACTGGGTGTCTTCCTGTCTTGTGGCTACTACATACAAGCATCCTTGTATGTTAGTCACTTGTCCACACTGGTTGCATGCAGGCAATTTTTAACTTTGTACAAACCATGACTTCTGCACCTAATTACACCCTGTGTCACTATATGAAATGCATGGAACTTTCTTCTTCTCGATCTTTCCAAATGTATTTTCCTTTGATATTTTCAGTGAAAGATCACAGATTCCTAGGCATGTGTCAATTGTGCTTAGCCATGCTCTTTCCATTATGATTGGGAAGTCCCCCTTAACATTGTTCATTTGAATCACTAAGAAGTCAGCTAGATATGACCACCCACAACATTCATAACAATGTCCTCCACTAGTCTCAATGGGATAGTGATGGACTGGTCAACCAACTCTAAATGGATGTTACTCTTTTTTAGTGGAGGCAGGTTCCAGGCTTTGTACATTTCTTGAGAGATTAAGTTGACACTAGAACTTGAATCCAAAAGAGCTTTACATGGTTCATTCCCAGCGATCTATACATATATAAGAGGACTCCCAGGATCAGAGAATTTCCTAGGAAGATGGTCAACTTTTATCCAATCGGTGACAACATGAGTTAACATGACCGTATGCGTTGGATGCGGTGTTTAGTTTGAAGGGAGTTCTGAATTTTTGATTGTTAATGAGATGTCTAAAAGATTAGCCGCTTGTGGTTGCAAGGACTTAGTTGGACTATTGGTTCTAAAGAAAGGTCTTTTCTTCATGCAGTTGTTAGAACCAACAGTAAATTGAGAGTTAACAACCCTTGTAGTATTACGTTGCTGCAGCTAGGCAGGGAGTTCACCCTGCATAGCTGGAGTAGGTGGTAATGGAGCTATGGATGGAAGAGATGTGACCAAATGAGAAGGATGGTATGTTTGTGGGACATCTTCCCTAGGAAAGGGAGTTCTATAATACTCATGTGCTTGGTAGTGAGGTTGAGGGGTGATGTGAGCAGTAGAGTCATGTGGAGAGATTGGCTACTACACGTAATATCCATATGGGTCAGGTTGACGGTAAGGATACTATTGCCGTGGTGGTGGCATTCCCCATGATTGTGGGTGCTACCACTGTTGATAATATTCACTTGGTTGTGGTGGAGTTCCACTTAGATAATATGTCAAGGGTTGGTGGAGTTGTCTTGGGTTACCTTGAGGATAAGGTAACCTTTGGGGTGTTTGCCTTCTATTTACTCATGGGTTGAGTGCATACACCCCAGACTCTTGCAGATGTGAGATTACAGGGTAGCATCCCTTAGGATGGTCATATTGGCACATCTTGCATCCACTATCATTGTCCATATCCAAATCCACAACCTCTTCGATGATGGCAACTTTGCCCTTACCCTTGTTACGTGCATATTCAACTTCTCTCTTTTTTCTCTTTTCACAATCACTACCTTGCTCTCTAGAATCCTCTACTATTTTAATAACTATTTGAAATATATTATCTAGGAAGTCCCACATTTGTTCTACCTTTTCCAATACTTCCAATGCCAACTTTTGAATGGGCAAAGTTTTCCTATTCACCATCTCTTTGAGTGGTGACTCTTCTTCATCCTCACAAAATCTTACTCCCTTCTTTCAAATGGAAGGATCTTTGTTATATTCTTTTGCACTCTCTCTTTTCCTTAACTCACCTTCCTCTTTGGCAACTTCCTCTAATAATCTTTGTACTTGATGGACCATAAGCTCGGATAGTCTTCCTTAGAGCATAAGCCCCAAGGGTTCTTCACATTTCATGCCTACGCCCATCTACGAGATGGCATAGTTGATTCCTCTGCGAGTAACCATGGCCCAGGAAAGGATGTAACAATGGATAATATTAGCCCATGGCAACATCCAAGGGTTCATGTCCTCCTTGTTTCCATCCTTGGATTATCTTTCGCAGGTTGGACACTCAAGAGTACGTTTGGTACTTATCATTGAACAATTCTAACATGGTACTCCACCTATGAATGGATTCCGATTCTAAGGATTGCTACCAGCTTTCTACTTCTTTGATCAGTGTCCGTGGAAACAATTTTAATTTATACCACTCATTTTCTATGTTTTGTAAGGCATTTGCATCATAGAACGCTTGTAGATGATTTTAAGAATAAGTGTTGTATCCCCCTTCAAATCTTCGGATATTATTCATGTCTAATCTCTTAATCCTACTATCTTTTTGGTGCCTTGTTAGAATTCTAATGACCTCAATTATGTCTAACATACTTTGTGTGGTGAGTAGGGATTCATCGTGATTGTTTTTTCTATGGCATCTATGATGCTTATGTTGTTCCCTACTCTCCCTTCTTCCATGTTGTGATTCTCTAGAATGCCTTCATCCCCTTTCTTGACTATTTCATCTATGACTCTCGTTTCGGTTACCCTTATCCTCATGGTCTTTTCCTCTATGACTACGTCCGGATCCTAAAGGAAAGGGTGAAGGAGATGATGAAGGTGAAGAAGAAGGAGAACCATCACCATGGCAGTGCCTGCTACCTTCTCTTCAGTGATCACGACCTCAATCATGGTTATGATCAACATGTCCACCCTTATCATGCGTGTGTGTTCCTTTTTTGGATCCTTTGTGTTCGTTGGTATCAAAACCTGGGTTATGAATGGTTGAATGAAGGTTCTGATACACAACCCCTTGACCAAAGTCAATGGGAGAAACATCGTTTTGTGGGAAACTCCTGAGGCAAGTTCACCACCCTCATTTTCACTTGGGACATGTGGGATATCCTGAGACCACTTACCCTTCATAAACTTATGATGTCTCT
>MNCI01012448.1:118554-138805 GCA_015680685.1 Gnetum montanum | reverse complement strand
CCCCTTTTTTGGTGCTTATTATGTCTTCTTTCAACTCTATGTTGTATTGCTTGGTTACATCTATCATCTATTCTTTCATCCCTATGATGACCTCTCTAATCATCTATGCTAGGTCATCTTCCATTACCCAGTCTTTCTTAGTTACATTCACCTTTATCATAGCTAGACAACAATGAGGATGAGGAAGATGGAGAACTAGGAGAGTTGTGCTAACTTACTCTCCTTTCATGATCCCTTTAGTCATCTTCACCTAACCTACTAGAAGACCTGGCCTAGGGGTCTTTCTTATGTTGGATCCAATCCTTTCTTTTCCTTGGTTGTTAGCCAACATTAAATGTAACTATGAATTTATCATGTCATTTGTAGTAGGGATTAAATAATTTTGTGATGAGATTTGTGCCATTAATAATCAATGTCCTCCTTCTCATATTGTGATGTTAGTGGAATGGTAGCCTCCTTTCCCTTTGCAACTTTATGGTGTACTTCCATGAAACAAACACTTTGCAATTACTAGTAACCACTTCCCGTCTAACTTTCATTACTACTACCATGAGCATTGATGGAAATGAGCAGTTGGATGATCACACAATATTTCCTTTCATGTTCCTTCATTGCAAATGATAATCTTTGTGGAGGAAAAAAGTAAAATTTTGATAATAGGTGTTTGAATGCAGGTAGATCATTTTAAGTTGATGGGGTGTATCATCTGTATTCTTTACTCTTATGTTACATCTCCTTGTGGAATCGTCAACAAGTGAGAAATCAATCCTATGAAAAGAAGCCATCTTTTAATTACTTGAGTATGATTGAATAGAATTAAATAATATTATTTTAAAATAATAAATCATTAGGGCTCTAAAACCAATCCTTATATGATTATGGCTATTTAAATCACAAGGACTAGTCCTTGATAATAGTACCAATGATGAGCCATAGAGTAGATCCTATACCCAACCATACAGATCACAAGTGTTCACATGTAACGTGGTCAAATTCTATGGACTAGACTAGTGTGGGTATCTAGATAGCTAAGTGATTGGTCACTATTCATTATTTTCCCAATCACACTTGTATGGACTAATTTTTATGATTAAGTGTGACTAAAGCATATGATGTTGATGTTAAAGCAGCTATGTTTAAAATTTTCTTAAACTATTAGAAGATTAAAAATCTAAATTATTTAACCTAAGTGTGAAAAATAAATCTAGTATAGCCTAAGCATTGAGCATCCATTCCCACCTTATTGTACACTTCCTAAAATTACCTTAACACTATAAGGTTACCAAGTGTCCACTGTTGAGCGTACAAAGTAATACACTACTAGGATTACCAAATATTAATGTATTTATGCTTGAAGATAGTTGTACTAATGGGGTGTGATTAAAGTGCAATGAAATATAAAATAATTAACTAAATGCATTCAAATTAACGGAACAAAGAAATTAAATTGCACTTAAGTAAATCATGGAGCTAGGCCAAATGGTACAATGAGGATCAACTAATTTCAATTTTATTGCCGTCATAAAAATATGTCCAAGAATATAGTTACTTAAATAAGATTTTAGATAATCATATTTGTATGTTGCAGGTATTCGGTAACAAATTTTGACTTCTACGAAAACAAACTACAAGAACTTTGCTATGCTAATGACTAAACGATGTCATATATACACTAGATGTGCATATTTATATAGACATTTATTATCTTTTTGTCAATGTATCTAACCCTACATTAATGCTGTAGTGTTAACACTGTGCTACATTGACATAGCCAACTAAATTATGACTCAAGTATTATAAGAAATGCTGTGAAAGATGTTCACCTCATCCACACCAACAACATTATCTAATGCATACATATTAATCTTGACATCATGATAGTATTGATTACTTTCCTTTTTAAATAGCAACACATTATAAACCCATCTTTTGTTAACTATGAAGTTATACTCTAGGCTCATTTGATCCACTATTTTAATAACCAAAAAGGGGATATCTTTAATTCTAAGAAGAAGTCTCTTAGTAGTATTAGGATGTTTTGAGGAAAGCCTAATTTGAGATAATTTTTCTTAACGTAAGATGTTTTCAACTTTACTCTTTTGAATAGTTAGAAATTCTTGGAATTTTCTTTTAATCTTACCACGTTAGCTTTATTTTCTTGGTTTTAAGATTAATTTTAATATGTTTGCTACAATTTAATCATATACGCTAGAAATCCAATGTATTATTACTTATTTAAACTAAACAATAAGAAATAAAGATTTTTTTTTAATTTAACATGTTTTCACCTTTACTCTATCAGCCTTACCTTTAATTTCTCATTGTCATTTTTTATTTTAATATATTTGATTTAATTTAAAAAGTTGTTTTCAAAAACAATTCTACGGTGAATTTCCTTTAACAAGCACCCTAGCCTTCAATTTTCAACCGTCACCATACACATCAATTTGATATCCGATTTGGTGGAGAAAGTTTGATGTGATGGGCGGGGAAATCAAAAACTCATTAGACCTGGTAAATTTACATACACCACGGCTACGGCGATGAAGCAGACAATAGTGAATGGATCATTGATTCCGACTTTGGGCACAAAAGTCTTCAAACACTGTTGATGGTCAGTAACGTCCAATGTCCGTCAATACCATCTGTCACGGCGTGCCTGTAAATTTCACACCCCCGCCCCGCTGTTTAAGGGATTATGACTTGTCGCAATCCACTTTTGCGTAGCCAAAATTTAGCCCTCTCTTATCCACGATTCCGACCTGTCACAATCAATTTTTTTTCCACGAAATGGAAATGGACCCGTAAGAACCGGATTTTAAGTTGAATGTGATGCCTATCAATTAAATATAATTGTTAAGAGCATCCTTTAACGTTTCCTCTGCCAAAGATGATGATGCAGCAGAATAAAGCAACAGAACTATGACAAATGCCGTGGCAAATGGAGCAGTAGTAGAAGACAAAACATCATAATTGTTAATGATGTCTCTCGTTTGAGAGACTGCAGACAAACCGTGAACGTCTTAATTCCTTTCGTCAAAGTTTTTAACTTTCACGAAAATTTAGGACCATTTTTAACAATGGAACTTTAAACACTTACACATCTGCTTCACTTTTGCTTATATTTACCTTATCATTTCTTTTCCCTTTTCATGAGCACAGAATTGTAAATATTAGGTAGATTTCCTATGACCATGCAAGAAAAAAGGGTTTAAGATTGCTTATAAGTTGCATTTCTTGTTTGACTGTATATTTTTATATTAATATATTAAGTAGCTTATATATGTGTGTGTTTATGAATTGGCCAAAAGAATTTGTTAGGCTTTGATTCTTTCTTTAAAACTCAAGTGTTGGACAAGGTAACAATTTTAATGAAAACCAAATTACTCTTGCATCCTCTCTTCCTCTACCCCTTTTACATTTTCCTTATATTACAAACCATTTTTAACAATGGAACTTTAAACACCTACACATCTGCTTCACTTTTGCTTATATTTTTTTAGGAAAAGGTCGAGAGTATATATTTCCAAAAAAAAAAGAGCTACACCTGCGCGTAGCGCGGACCAGCAACCGCGGCCCCAAAGCGCCCATGACTCAAAGAACGGGAAGACAGGGGGGAACAAAATAATCAGCGCCCCCCGCCCCAGGACCGACAAGCAACCCCACTGGCGGGCAGGCCGCCCCCCCGCAGGGGGACCCAGCCAGCACCCCGCCCAGCAGACGCCACAAAACCCAAGAAAAAAGGAAAAACCCCTGCAGCACGGTGCGAAGTTCATGACACAGCAACCGCGCGTGATCTGCTTGTGTCAGCGGCACCGAAATCGGCGCTGGAATTGCTTATATTTACCTTATCATTTCTTTTCTCTTTCATTAGCATGAAATTGTAAATATTAGGTAGATTGCCTATGACCATGCACGAATAATGGGTTTAAGATTGCCCATAAGTTGGATTTCTTGTTTTACTGTAAATATAAGCATGAGGTATATTTTTATATTAAGTAGCTTATATATATGTGTGTTTATGAATTGGCCAAAAGAATTTGCTAGGTTTTGATTCTTTTTTTAAAACTCAATTGTTGGACAAGGTAACAAGTTTAATGAAAACCAAATTACTCTTGCATCCTCCCCCTACCCCTTTTACATTTTCCTTACACCCCGTAAATCTAATTTACTATTATTTATGCTAAAGATTGTGTTCAGGGAAAGGACCATGCCACATAAAGCTTATGATTTTTTTCTCAAATTTGACTACATATTTTGCAATATACTTTATGATAACATATTAGGACACAACAAGCAGAAAACATGTATTTACCCTTCACGTTTGAAGCAACATCATGTTATGAACATGAAGCCTTGAATCATCTCTTTGAGAACATAAGTGATTTCATTATCATTTTTTAGATCCTTACAAAGGCTTAATTTAGTTGCATTTTGTGATAACTATCCTTGACACCTACACAGCTATTTCATATTTCCTCACATTTACTTTTATTTTGTCTTATAATGCAAGCAAAATGGTTTTGAGATTTCCAACAGGATGGGCTTCTTGTTGTGTTGTAAATATAAGCATGATGCATGTTTTCATTATACATATATATATATATATATATTCTCTTTTTGAAGCCCAATCGTTGGACAAGGTAACACATTTGATGAAAACTAAATTACTTTTGCATATGCTCTTCCTCGACCCTTTTCCATTTTCCTTGCACCCTTTTAATCCAATTTGTTGTTTTGATATTTGTTCAAAGTATTCTTATAATATTATTTATACAAAATATTGATATTTAGGGAAAGAAGCATTCCATGAAAAGCTCATGATTTTTTCTCAAATTTTGTTACATATTTTGTAATATATTTTAAGACAACATATTAGGACAAAATAGACTGAATATATAGATTTGCCCTTCATGTTTGAAGCAACATCATATTATGGACATTAAACCTTGAATTATTTCTTTGAGAACAAAAGTGATTTCATTATTATTATTTGGATCTCTAGAAAGGCTCAATTCTCAAAATAATGCCTAAAGAACATTATAATTAGAAACAAAAGAAAAGGAAAATAAATCTCTAAAAAAATTTTATACAAAAATATAGTAAAGTTTTCTTGCTCAACAAAATAATGAAACAGTGACAAAACATTAAGGCAATAATAATTAGATACAAATGTGGTACTTGTAAACTTTTTTACCATTATGCCTTCTCAAGCATGAACCTAGTTTGCATATGGTGTGTTGCTGAACAACATTAAGCAAATTAGCATAACTAGTGTCAAGATCCATACCTTCTAATTGTTGAGTACCAAATTCATATGGATGATGCAACATATTTATTTGTATAACCAACATGAAATAACAAAATCAAACGATAAGTCAGTGAAAAAAATAATTCTTGCATCTTCCTAGCAATATTAGCAAAAACAATTTTGCATGTACATAAAGAAATTCAAATAGGATAATATTGCTATGGTTGGTAGAGCTACTTATAGTTGCCTTGAGGTAAGGTAACCTCATAGATAATTTCCTTTTGGTGAATTTTGGATTTAAGGCATGAAACACAGACTCCTTAAGGTTTGAAAAAACTAGACAACATCCTTTCATATGCTCATATTGATATACATCATATCTTTCATCATTTGAATTAGAGTCAATAGCCTCTTCTATTGCTATTATCTTTTCCTTTGACTAGTAGTAGTCCTTTCCTGCATCTTTTTTTCTTCCTCCTATCCTTGTCTCTAGCTCTACATTACTCTGCCTTTTCCTTCATAGTTTTCAATATTGTTTGAAAGTTTTCATCAATTAAGTCCCACAATTTATCAACCTCTGTTGAAATTTCAATTGCTAACTTTTGGATTGTCAAGGCTTTTCTTTGAATCACCTCTTCTAATCATGTCTATTTTTCTCATTCATAGACATGAATCTCCTTTTTATGGAGAGAGGGATCTTTATTATATCCCTCAACACACTCTCTTTTTTAATTCTCATTCCTTCTTTGCTACCTAATCAATCACCCTCTGAATTTGATTGGCTCTCATCTTTCAAAGTCTCCCTTAAGCATAGGCTCCAAGAGTTTTACTTATCTTGCTTTGAGTCCATTTATAATGTGACACTTTTATTCTCTCTAAGAGAAGCCACAACCTAGGCATCTATGCAACAGTGACTAATACCTACACAAGGGTTGATGAATCGTGGGTTGCCAGGCCCTAATATTAGGTACTTGATATTGCATACGCGATATCGCAGCCTGGATAATGATATCGGATACATGATATTGTGATTCTTGTGTAAGCCTATAAATACACATTCCAATGCACAGGAAGAGAGAAAAGTCGATAAGTCTTAGAGTAGAGTCTTTTTGTCAGTTTTTGGTAAATTTCAATTCTTTTCCTAGTGCATGCCGCAATGTGATGATTGTAATTGTATAGAGCCTTTATTAGAGTGTGACGTACTTGGACACGCACATGATCGGTAATAAAGATCAAGATTACTCCATCATTGCAGCATTCACTTAGCCTTAATTACTTTAATTATCAATTATTTATTATTGTCTTTTTAGTTTATATTTCCTTTACTATCATTTACTATTCCTATTTTTAAATGCGGAATGAGTACGACTTAATCACGAACATTTAAGTGTAACTACTTGGTAACCTAGTAGCGTATCTAGGAGTGCTTAAGTAATGTGCGCTTGGTAATCCCATAAGTAGCACACGAGGTCCAAGATAAGCACGGATGATTAAGGACGAATGCTCATCGCACTTAGGCTAACTTAGATTTTATTTCATATTGCCTATTAGCGTAATCAAGATTATTTCTCATTGTCTCTAGGAGTAGCATAGTGATAGAAACCACATCATACACCTCACTCTGGACTAAACCATACGTGACAAAGTAAATACTAGTCCAAGTGGGAAGACAGTGAACTGCGATCAACGTGTAACTATCTAGATACCATAACTAGTCCGTCTACAGAGTTCGATTGGATCATGCATGAACGCTCATATTTGTATGGTTGAGTGTAGGGGTACCTAGCCACTCATTAGGGGTTGATTAAGGGACTTATGATTTCCTTACCTTCACACTTAAATCTAATTCCTTAAATTGGACACTTTTGAGTATTTGTCATTAAAAATTTCCAACATCATACTCCATCTTTTGATGGATTTTAGGTTTAAGGACTAGAACCAACTTTACACTTCCTTGATGAGTGTCTTAGGAAATTATTTTATCTTTTGCCATTTATTTTCTACATTTTGCAAAACACAAACATCATGAATGGCTTGTAAAATGGTGTTGTGGATCAACATTACAACCTTCCTTGAACCTAAGAATGTTATTCATGTTTAGTCATTTGATTCAACTATTCCTCTAATGCCTAGTAGGAATGTAGAACACCTTTCTAATGTTAATTATACTGGAAGTAGCAAGAAAGAATTCATCATAATTATCTCTATTCTCATTGTCTTTGTTATGACTGTGCTCCCTTCTATGATGCCTACTATTTTCTAACCTTCAAAGCCTAAAGTCCTAAATCCTTACACTTGTTTTTGAAAGCATATAAAGCCTTGAAACCTTATGCTATTTTTACTTTTATGCACTTCCCCCACAAGTAATTGTCCATATAAATGAGACCCAAATATTTAAAAGAATCTACTATTTGAAAGCTCCAAGTCATATGTTTGATTTTGGTGGGTAATGTTGAGTTATAAAGTTCTAATTGGACTATATTACAATTAGTTTAGGTTCCAACACCCAAAAGAATTTACTATTTGCACATTGATACCTCCAAAATGGAAGTCATAATAGGCATTTTTTGTATTTCAAATCATCAATTTGGTTTTATCTACATTCACTTCAAGACCAAATGAAAGATCATAATTTTTGAAAATATGCAACATATATTGCATACCTTTTAAAGTAGTAGAGATTATTGCACCTTTTACTATATATAAAAGAAGATTCACTGCTGGGATTTCAATTTTAAGAATATGACTATAATAAAACATTTTCATTTGCAAAGTTGCTTCACAACACTATGCCACTATGCATTGTACTCTTTAGAATATTGGGATTAGGTTTGGTGGAAAAAATACTAATTTAATGTCAAGAAAATTTCAAGTTGGAGGATCTCTCAAAAGCACAAAATTTCATGGCAGCACTTGTTAGAAAACCCATTCATGAACTTACTTGTGATTCATCCTGACTCATGATTGCTTGCTGGTACTTTGTATATTGATATAATCTTGTATTTGATTCCTCGTCATTGTTGTTTGTTATAATGAGTGCTTGCTAGCTAACTTGGCCCATTGTGGACCATGCAAGTTTGCTTTTATCATTTTTATTTTAAATTTTTTTGTTAACATAGCCTACATTTTAAACCTTTCTAGGAAGTGGCCGTGAGAATTTTCAAAGATAGCCAAATAAGCTGCAGTGTAGAATTCTTGGTAGAACTTGTCTATTAAAAAATTATATTTTGTAAGCGGAATCCACCCACGACATTGAGTACCATTTTGCTGTTTCTTCCACTCCACACCTCACACGTTATTGACTTGCAGTCAAATTTAAAGTTTTCATGTGTTATGATGACGTTGCTATTCTAGTGCAGCTAATTCTTAGAACCATAGTAGTCGTATTGCTTTCATGTTCTTAGAAGAATAGTCATATTTTTGTTGTGTTCTTTCCATTTTAATGAAGGATGACATTTAAACTTAAAATTGCATTTAGATTTGTGATGGTTGGATCATTAAATTTTCAAATGAGTATGGGATGGATTGCATCATCCACACTATTATGATGAGAGAAAAGGAAATCAGATGCTTACCATGACCCATTTTCTTGTTATTCTTATATCATGAGGTTTGGTTATTGAAAGCAAAATGTGGAAATCAAAGAATGTGGGAAAGCAATTTAAGAAAAGTATATATATAAAAAGATATATATGGTATTAAAACTTTCATGTACAAATTCTATTTTCACCCAAATTTATATGTACTATGTTTTAAGCCATTTCAATTGAATGTGGAAATTACAAATCGAAGAGAATGAATCAAGTTAAGATAGGTTCTTACCTGGAAGAAGCTAGGAATTTCATACTTACATAGCCCCACATTTGTTATAAAACCTTATTAATGAATGCATTCTTGTTAATTTGTGCCATTTCATCCTTACCACTATTGTTATCTAGTTAATTTAAAATGTTTAACATTTCACTTGCTAGAAGAGTCATGGTCTTAACATCTCTTTAATTACTTTATTTATCACACATCACTTTTAATGGCATCATTATCTTTATTGTTATCCTATCAACATAGGGTCAATTATTTAATATAGAAAAATTAGGATTAGAAAATTCTTTATTCCAATTGCCTTATACCCTGCACTAGTTTTAACTTTGTTCTATATTACTTCATATATTATGTTATATTCAATTTGATCATTATCATCTTTACCATTATCTTATCTTTATGCCCTATGCCATGTTCAACTTTCTACCATATTTCTTTCTATATCACATCATATTCAATTTCATCATCTTTACTATTATCTTATGAATATAAAGTCAATTATTATTATAGTTGGGCATCTAATTAATTTACACCAATAGCATGTGCTTTCCTCAGTCTAGTGTTTTGCCTGTTAAATGTAATTTCCTAAGGTATCAAGATCACTTTAAAGTTTGATTGCCAATGCTGAATTTTACAAATCTCTACATGCACATCATGGCAGTTGAAGACTTTAACCAAAGCAATTAAGACTTTAACGTTTTCTCTGTTCTAAGACTGAAAGACTTTTTGACCAATATACTCCACTACTGCTCCATCCCCCACGGCAAATATAAACCTCAAAAATTTTCCAAACCAAATCTTAGAAGGAATAATTTATCCTTTTCAGCTTCATCACTGTATATGGCTACACCAGACTTCCTATGGCAATGGCATTAACATTCATCATAAAGCCTTGTTCAAAACTTAGTTGAAGAAAATGCATGGCAGCATGGGTGCATGAAACTCTTAGGAAGTTGCTCAATACAATGAATTGTGAGTGGGTATGGAAGTGACAAGAACGCCGTGTGGGGTATACTATCCTTCATTTTCATAATAATTTGCTTGAAAATCTTTTGGCATGGCTTGCAATCCATCGTATGTGAACGCGTTGGGGGTTCAAGAAACTTGAATGAAGTTGCTTAACCAAATCGATTGGGATTGGGTGTGGAAATTGCCAACGCAATACCAGAAATCAAGTCAAGTCAAGTTCCTTCTCGATCTCTTGGAAGAATCAGGAATTTCTTGCGTATATTCGGGGGTGGAAATTGCCAATGCAATACCAGAAATCAAGTTTCTTTTCTTGCGTATATGGCCTCGCACTTGTTATAAAACCTCGTTCATGAAGTTGCTCGTGATTCATGAATCAGGGATCTGGGTCTGCGTATTGATATAATCTGTATTTGGTACTGCATATTGATATAATCTGTATTTGTTTCCCCTTTTTCGTTGTATGTTTCTCGAATTCCGAGTAGTGAACCATGGCAATGGCCCTGAGTCTGAGTTTGAGTTTGGTTTTGTCATTGGCCACAACTCTCACACTGGCTTTCCTGTACTCTGCTGCGTGTTTGCCTCTGTCAAATGCTCTTCCTTCCCCACATTCTGCTCATTTTCCTGCTGCAGCGCTTGACGTAGAAATTGAAGCCTTGCTGAAGGTCAAGAAAGGATTCACGTATGTTTATGAAAACAGTCTTAGCAATTGGACCTGCGCCAATTCTGGCAGACTCTGTAATGACTGGTACGGAGTCATTTGCACCAACGTGAGTAGTCGGAGAGTGGTATCGCTTGATCTCAGTTATCGAAAGCTCGAGGGTTTCATTTCGCCGTTTGTGGGCAATCTCACCTCTCTAACGTCATTGTATTTGTTTGGAAATGGTCTTAGTGGCACCATTCCCACAGAGATGACTCGCTTAACGCGGCTGATAACGTTAGATCTTAGTTTAAATTCCTTAAAAGGTTGATTTTCTTTTCCTCGTTACCTTTAATCCGTGGTTTGTATTCTCATTTTCTATTTTCATGGATACATTGTACATGTTACTGACAGATATTATTATTCTTCTTCTTCGTTGGATTGCAGGTTCCATACCTCTAGAGATTGGTCACATGCAGCACCTACAAATGCTTAGTCTCTTTGGTAACCAATTACTTGGCCAGATCCCTTTCTCCATATCCAATCTTTCAGCTTTGCAGAGGTTAGATTTAAGTCAGAATGAACTTTCTGGCCAGATCCCTTTCTCCATATCCAATCTTTTAGCTTTGCAGAGCTTAGATTTAAGTCAGAATGAACTTTCTGATGCAATTCCCACCAGAATTGGTGAATTGAAGCATCTGCAAGAACTCCGGCTAATGGACAACGAATTGCATGGACCCGTTCCCTTGTCATTAATTAACTGTTCATCACTTGAGGAGCTGGACCTCAGCGGAAATGCATTGAATGGCTTTGTGCCGGCATGGCTGTCAAGTCTCACTCAACTCCAACAATTATATCTTGGAGACACTGAATATGGAGAATCCGGATTTAGTAGGCTGGAGGGACCCATACCTTGGCAATGGGGAAACTTGTCCAAGCTTATTACCCTGGAGCTGGCAGGAAATCAGACACGTGGCTGCATTCCATCCGAATTCGGCAATTTGAAGCAGCTGTTGTCACTTCGTCTGCGGACGATGGAAGGGCGTAGGTCATGCAGTTTTCCACAGCAGTTGTGGAACTTGTCACAGTTGCAATGGCTGCGCTTAGAAGGTGGAATAGTTTCAGGAGCTATTATACCTCCCCAGATCAAAAGCCTCAACAATCTATATTATCTTGTGCTAGATGGAAGTAATCTTAGGGAAACAATGCTGCAAGAGCTGTGCGGGATGACAGGGCTGACTGAGCTCTATTTGATGGGCAAATTTGAGGGCCACATACCCAAATGCTTTGCAGGCATGCACAATCTGTCGTCACTGGTCTTGGTGGGAGATGGTTTGCGAGGAGAAATCCCCATTCATATTTGGAGGCTTCCAAATCTCGGCTATTTGCAAATATCAGCGGCAAACACAACGGGAGTGTTACCCACAGAGATGTGTCGTATGAGGGGTTTGTTGGTGTTGAAAGTGAATGCTCATCTCAGAGGCCACATTCCGGATTGCATTGGGGAGATGGAACAGTTATATGTTCTGGATTTGGCTCGCAGTGGATTAAATGGTTCAATTCCAACAGGAATTAGGATGCTCGAGGGATTGCAATATTTAGATGTGTCGGGAAACAGACTGTCTGGAAAACTTCCCCAAAGTTTAAGCGGTTGCAGTGAACTGGCATATTTAGATGTGTCCCAAAATAGGCTATCCGAGCTTCCCCGGAATTTGAGCAGTTGCGTCCAGCTGGATACCATGATAATTTCGGGTAATAGTTTCAGCGGAGAGGTATCTGTGATTTTCCCATCTTCTTTAAGGATTTTCTCTGCATATTCTAATGCATTTTCGGGTTCGCTGTCCAAATCCTTTGCTGGTTGCAAGCAGCTGACGTGGCTGGATTTCAGAAAAAACAGGTTAACTGGTACCCTTCCAGAATATTTAAGAGATATGGTAATGCTCAGGACCTTGAATCTAGGTTCAAATCAATTAGAAGGAGAGATTCCAGAATGGATGGTGAATTTGTCTAAGTTGCAGATCCTGGATTTGTCCAGCAACCGTTTTCATGGCCGTATTCCGTTGCATCTGGAAAAGCTGAAAGGATTCGGCAACGTGTGGACCAGATCTTTTGAATCTTCCGTCTTAGATCTAAAAGATCTAGAAGATCATGACAGTTCAGTGTTGGTAGCAGTTCCACTGTCAAAGTTGGTATCATTGGATCCTTCAAGTGTGAAAATGTTTTTTAGGCAAAAGGGGTTAGAACTTATGAATCCATACATGATATCGCACAATAATTTGATAGACCTGTCGTGTAATAATCTCACGGGCAAGATTCCAAACAGCATTGGTGAACTGCGTAAATTAAGGCTGCTTAACTTATCTCACAACATGTTAAGTGGCCATATACCAGATAGCATAGGAAAGTTGGTAACATTAGAACAAATTGATTTGAATTCAAATAGATTGACTGGTGCAATTCCTGAGCAGCTAAGTTCCATAGCATCTTTGGAGGTCTTCAATGTTTCAAATAATCACCTTTGTGGTAAAATCCCTTGGTCTACCCAGTTTTCTACATTTGATGATAGTGCATTTGCTGAAAATGATTGTTTATGTAGAGTTTTTCCTCATAATGATTGTCAAACAACTACTAGAGGAAAGCAAAGTATACAACCTAATAATTCAAAGGATTGGTGGGATTGGGTAGAAGATCATGTATCATTGATAGCATTTGGATTGGGTTTTGGTTTATCCTATGGAACAACCATAGCACTGTATTGTCATTGGGATGCTTTTCCTCGCTACTGTGCTACTTATTGTTTTTAGATTGTTGTGTTATAGGGGCTCATGTTATTTTTGCTTTACTTGTTACTCTTTAAAATATGTTCTTCCCAATGTAAAACCATAGTAGTATATGATAGCATCTATTTCTATAGGCAAGCAATAAATGGTATTATTTATAGATTGCAAATCTTAAATAAGCTTATAAAATATAAAAGGTTAAAATGACTTTGAACATATTGTGTAATGGGTGAAAGAAAATAGGTTCCTTATGATTTTCCCCCTTGGGGGCTTGTGGCTTTTTTTGTTAATGTGGTGAGAGAGTTCATTGCAAGTGGATACAATGTTGACTTGTGATTTAAATGCAAAAAGGTTTTTACAATTTGCCCATCAAAAACGATTCTAATAATGTTATTTGAAGCAATTTTCCTAATTTATTTTTTATCTTTCAAGCCATCATTGTGTTAAGGACTAATTGCAATAACAATGTTGGCAACCAAGCGTATGTTATTCGTCCCCTTTTTTTCCATATGACCATTTATAACAACTACAGGTGCTGAGAAATTCTTGATATAACTTGTCTGGTAAGGAAATCATATTTTGCACACAGATTCCAAAGCCACCAACAAATTCTATAGTGTTCCTTCCACCCATCTCAGCGGTTGTGACATTATTGAGTTGCAGTCAATATATGAGGGTCATTGTGCATTTCAATTCCACGTGCACAACTCTTACCACGGTATTCATATTTGCCATTTGCTTGTAACGACGTTGTTACTTGAAATTCGATGGACTAATTATTAGACTTGTGGGGCAGTCATTAAATTCTTGAATGAAAGTATGGCACAAATGGCATCCTCCACATGATTATGATGACAGAAAATCGGATGCTTACCATGACCAATTTTTTTTATTATTCATATATCATGAGGTTGGTCTTTGAAAGCAAAACGAATTCAAAGACGGTGGAGAAGAAATTTTCAAAAAATTAAATAAAACAAAGATACATATAAAATTTTAGCTTTGATGTACAAATTCTATTTTCAACTAAATTTATATGTATGATATGTTATGCCCTTTTGCTATGTTGCTATGGCTCAATATCAATTGCATTTTATCTTTAACACTCACACACCCATTTCATATTTCCTCATATTTAGGTTTATTTTCTCCTATGATGTAAGTAAAATGGGTTTGAGATTGCCAATGAGCTGCGCTTCTTGTCTTGATGTAAATATGAGCATGATGCATATTTACATTGTAAATTATATATATATATGAAGTGGCTAAAACAATTTTCTAAGTTTTGATTTTTTCTTGAAAGTCCAATTGTTGGACGAGGTAACAAGTTTGATGAAAACTAAATTACTTTTGCATCCTCTCTTTCTTTGCCCCTTCCATTTTTTTTTGCATCCTCTCAATCAAATATTTATTTAGGGTGCCTTTGTACAATTATTTATGTTGAAGATTCATGTTTAGGATAAGGACCATGCCATGTAAAGCTCATGATTTGACATAGCAAGTTGAAAATTGGGATTTACCCTGCATGTCTAAAGCAACATCATGTTATGAAAATTAATCCTTGAATTATTTCTTCGAGAATAAGTATGATTTCATTACTATTTTTTGCATCTCTAAAAAGGCTCAATTCTTGAGATAATGGCCAAGGAAAATTGTACCTAGAAATAAAAGAAAGGAAAGATCAATCTCTAAAGACTTTTTATACAAAGATATAGTAAAGTTTACTTGTCCATAAAAAATAATGAAATAGTGAGGAAACATCAAGGGAATAATAATTAGATACAAATGTGGAACCTACAAACTTTTCTTCCATTATGTTTTTTCAAGCATACACCTAGTTTGCATATGGCGTGTTGTTTAACAACATTAAGCAAATCAACATAACTAATTTCAAAGTCTATGCCTTCTAGATGTTGAGTAGTAAATTTTTATGGATGCTACAACATATTTATTCCTAAAGACTATGTAAAAAGACAAAATGAAAATATAAGTCAATGAAAAAAAATAATTCTTGCATCTTCTTAGGAATATTAGTTAAAACTTTTTGCAAGCATCTAAAGAAATGCAAATAGGATAGTATTTTTATGATTGGTAGGGCTACCTATAATTTCCTTAAGGCTAAGGCAATCTCTTGGGTGCTTGCCTTTTGGTGAATTTTGGGTTTAAAGCATAATTCCAAACTCCTAAAGGTGTGACAGAATTGGACAATATCCATTGGGATACTCATATTGACACGCATCACATCCTTCATCATTTAAATTGGAGTGTATAACCTCTTCTATTGTAGTTAATTTTTTCTTTTGCTAGTAATAGTCCTTCCTTGGAATTTTTTAAATTTCTTTTGTTCTTGTCTCTAGCTCTATCTTGCTATGGTTTTTCCTCTACATTTTTCAATGTTTTTTGAAGCTTCTGATCAATTGAGTCCTACATTTTGTCAACCTATACTGAAATTTCAATATTGACTTCTAGATTAGCAAGGTTTTCCTTTGAACCACCTCTTCTAATGGTGCCTCATTGATGAGCGGCGAGGTACCCCTACGTCCAACCATACAAATCATGAAGTGTTCATGTGTGACTTGGTTGAATTCTATGGACTTTGTTGTTTCTGGCGTAATAGTCCTTTAGGAAGTGAATCTAGCCTTAAGGTTAATCGTTGTCTTCCCAATTACACTGTGATGTTCGTTGGTATGGTTAAGTGTAACTGAGGTATTCAATTTTTATCATTTGTATGTTTTATAATTGGGTGCTTAAAATGTAGATGAAAAGGAATTTGATTAACTAATCATTTAACTAATCCTAACATAAGTATCTGTTCCCACTTTTTGTACATGTCCTAAACCCACGTATCCATCGCTAGGTGATCAAGCACTACACTACTGGGTGTACCAAGCGATAACGTTGTTGGGATTACCAAGTGAATACATGTTACACTCAAAGTGGTTGTACTTATGTATTTAATCTATCTAGCTTATTTACTTCATTAACTCAATTGTTAAAAAATATTTGCAAAATAATTGAAAACATTTAACAAATAACTGAAAACATTGAATGCATAAATGAAATAGCTAATCTATCCAAAGTGCTGTAAGGTTTATCAAAAAGCTTGTCTTTATTGTAGCACACAATGTCGTGCTCAAGTACAAAAATGCTTGAATAAAGATCTGTATGCGGGCACTCAGGGGAAAAATTCTAATTTTTGAATGGAAAAAAATGCAAGAGCTCTGCTACAACTACAATCTCTACTTATGCCATAAATGCAACTGCAAGCACGTATTTATAGTTGACACACGACACTACATCAATGGGCCTCCTCGATGCATGGTAAGATGAATCGACTAGACCCTTGTCAACATAACCAACTTAACGTGACTCATCATACCCCCATGACTAAATGAAAACTCATCCTTGAGTTCTGTTACAAAATTGGAAAGATATGGGATTATTGATTGACTTTTCTTCACACAAAACAAACTGATTGACTTGACAAGAAATGGAGTGTATAGATTAACACATTACAAAAAATAAAGGTGTTTAGAACACAAAATTAAACACATGATTCAATTCTTCAAAATCAGACAACATGTTTCTTGATGATGTGAAGCTTGTTGGAGAAGATCAAATGGTCCTAGGCGGTGGTGGTTCCTAGGCTCTGAGGAACCTTCATTGGCTTCACACACTAGTGGTGGTTGAGGTGGTTGTGGTTGTCCTACTACTGCTACAACTTCAGGCAGAAGGCAAAAAGCATCCAGTAGTTCTTTCATTTTCTCCTCCTTACTTTGGGGATTATGCATCATCCACACAACTTCCCTAATGTGGGTTGGAACAGGCACATTCCAAGGACATGGAATTACTAAAAATAGCTCATTTACATTGACGAACAAGATAGTGAATTTTTTGCATTCAATATCGAACACCCTCACTGTGTTCTTCAACTCCTAGTAGTCATTCATCCATCTAGCTAAGTTTTCACTGATAGATTGTTGATCTCTAAATCGCCCTCTATGAACTTCGAGTTCAATGTTTGTAGTCTCAAGCTTCTGCTTGGCTATATGATGCTTAAATTCTGCCTCATCTAACAAATATGAGCTAGCCATTTATTTCTCTCTAATTCTAACCGTGGCCTTCTAGCACTCAGCATTACCAAGTTTGCATAACAGAGATTGGCCAACTCCATGTACTTTATCATCTCCTTGATTTGCAACTTCTTTAAGCAAATTTTTGCTTTGTTGTAGGCATTGATCCCATAAATGATGAGCTGCCACATCTCTCTTCCTTGTTGGAGTTGCTAGAGGGCTTCATTCAGTTTTACCTTTGCCATCTAGTTTTTTTTTTAATTCACTTCCTCTTGCAAATCGACCTAGTCCCTGTAGTTCCCTGTAGTGATTTTTCACTTTCTCAAATTTGAGTGCTTTGTTCTTTCATGTGACAATCTTGATGGTAAACTTTTGATGCAAGGTGTGTACCTCCTTCATTAACAGATTGTAGTTTTCCATGGCCAATTTCCTTAGTTTAATGTTTACCCTAGCAAGCTGCTCTTTCTATTGATAAATGAGTTCTTGCATTTGATCTTTCTGTGCATCAACATTTTGCAGATGATCATTTTGTGTAATCAATGATTCATTCTCTTGGCACATCTGATTCAAGCCCTTTTTGATTAAGTGTGTTTTGCCTTCAACTATAGACTATTTAAAGATGGCCATCACTACCTCCTCCTCATCCTTTTGAAATCTTTCTTGAATCTATTTGATAGCTTCATCTCTTATCACTGCTGGGCTGATCTACAAGTCAGACATGAAGTTCAGCAACCTCTATAGACAAGTGTTGATTTTGCTCTTGGGATATTTCTAATTGTCCCTCCAAAATAATGCATCTACCCCTTGTATTTAGTAGCTTTGACTGGGTTGCAGTGATGTTCTCCAGAAGATCAAAAATGTCCAAAGTCAGTTGCCTGGTTCCTACTAGTCATTCTAATAATTCTTTGTGCTAGGCTATGTTCAATTTTTTGCTGATCATGCCTACAGATGTCTGCACATCTTGAAGTGTAGATATATCTGGTGCAAACACCATGGGTGCATTTGATGCTTCTATTACATGGTTAGCAACCACTTCTACTGTTGTCTCCTGTCCTTGGTGTTGCATCACTAAGATAGTTACATCTTCTCCTTCATCCAACCTCATTGAGAAAGTGGTGGCATTCCTAGAGATTTCTGGGAATAGATGATGTGTTGCTAGTGATACCGTTACCTCTTGAGCATTGGGACTTGACCTTGAAGGTAGCTATGTTCTTTGGGTAAAGAAAATGGAACAATCCCTCTCCATCTTGGTTATTGTTTGAGCATCTCATTAAGGTGACTCATCGTTGGCTAGTACATAGATGGATTAGCCCCATTCATTCTTGCTTATTGCTCTTGTTTAATCAAGAGCTATTCTTGAATTTGATGTAGATGCTTAACGACCGTATGGGCCTTTGGTGTTGTTTCCTAAGTGGGTGGTAGTTGTAGAAACTCCTCTTATTGAGTTGTCGTTGTCATTTTATCCTTCATGATTTCTACCCATGAGGCCAAGGGAGTATGCTTGAGAGTGTCATTAGAGTAGTGAACAATGCCTGCCCTTTTGCAAATTTTTTTAATGAGGCACAAAAAAGGCAAGGTCTTCCTTCCACATTCATTTTCTTTGAAACATTTCTTAATCTCCCAGTATAGCAATTGTGGAAGGTTAACGGGGAACTTCTTGCTTAGAGTGGTGCATGCTTAGGCAAAGAAAGTAGTCACCTTGCTTGGCCTCACCATTTGATTGAGGTGATAGGCTACAATCTTGAAATAAATCCACTTCGTCTATGTGAGCACACCATACTCCTTATGGTAAACCCCATAGCATCACTAGGTCCACTTCCTCTTGGCCTCAAGGTCACCTTTTGTAGACAATACAACCAATTGTGTTCTTATGTCAAGCAACCCAAGTGCTTGTGTAATGGATTCTACTAAGTAGGACACTTGAATGTCCTTGATCTTGATAATGGACCTTGACCTTTATCTACTCTAGAAGAGATAGGTCTCTTCCATGTACCATTTCCCATTGGACATGATGATTGGCCACATGGGAGAGGTTTGCAGTTGTGTCTTGACATCCTCTAGAGATTTCTCCAAAACTAGCCCGAAGTTGATCTCTTAAAGAACCAATCTTTGAATGTCTCGAGGCCAAATGATGTCTAGGAAGGCTTGAGTCAATGTGACCTCAAGCCTTGGTGTGGGTCTAGGCACTTCTCCTCTTTGTAATTATTTGGTTGGCACTTCTTCCTTTGGAATCTGTTGGATAGATTTCACTTCGGGCTTCTCTCGAAGAGCTCCTGTTGCATGGGTCACCTCTAGTAGTTCTTGGCCTTGTTCTTGTTGGCTCCTTTCAACTTTGGGTCATTTCTCCCATGGTTGTGAGGGTTGTCCTTCCTACAGACGTTTTTGTTTAGGTGCCATTTGTAATCACAATAAGACCATGGATTAGCAATCATTGTGTAACCTTAAAACAATTGGGATACCTTATCTCTTAAGGATGGTTATGCTTTGGCTAAGCTATGATTATGGTTGATTTAATTAAGCCAATTATCATTTATTTTATGTCTTGATATGAATAATTCATCCTAAAGGTTGTTGGAGGGGTTGACCATTGAAAAAGTTGATGTTTATATGTGGTTAATGTTAGTAACCTTGGGGGAGTTAGAAAAATTTTCAAAAATTTTCATAAAAAACCTTAAGGTTTATGGCTCCATGATAAAGATCTTACCTCTAGTAAGTGCAAGAT
>MNCI01012448.1:102488-113049 GCA_015680685.1 Gnetum montanum | reverse complement strand
GGATCGTGTGTGCACGCTCGTATTCGTATGGTTGAGTGTAGGGGTACCTTGCCACTCATCACATTCCAAAGTGTTCAATAGGATCTAAGCACCATGTTGATGAAGCCTAGTTGATGAGGCCTCATTGATGTGGTTGGCTACGTCGACGAGGCCTCATTGACATAGTCAACAACCACCATTGACTTGGTCAAAATTTTAAAATACAGGGAATTTTTGGATGAAATTAGGATCAAATGAAAGCTCAAAAGACCAAGAATAGTATGAAAACATGAGAAGAGGGTATTGAAGCTTATAAATTTTGGAAAAAGGAGAAAATTTGATTTATTGGATGAATTAAATAAAAGATTAAGGAGCACTAAGTGATTTAGTCAATGGAAAATGTGAAAGATAGGATTGTAGTGATGTCAAAGATAATGAACCTTAACTAATCAAGCCAAGAGCTATGCAAGTAGGTCCTCCCCATAGTAGGCTCATGCCCTTTTTGCCCTTGCATAACCTCAACTGAAGAGTCCATGGGCCCCACAATTAATTAATGGTCATGAAAAGTGAAAGACCAACCCAAAAGAATCTACTTAAGAACCCCAACACATTAGACTAAGACATAGAGCATAACATAGAACCCAACAGTGAGGTGAGTTATGGTAGCATGGATGGATGATAGAGAAGGTGAAATGGAGTTCCAAATTGAGGTCATAAAAACTCCCTTGATGAATTTGTGGTTAAAATGACCTAGGAAGTTTCATCCTCAGTCTAGACCAAAACAATATGCTTTTAGTGACTTTGTATCACCACTCTAAGACCAATCCACCCACTTAAGACACAAGAATGCTTCCACAAAACAACCATCATTCCACAACGAGAAGAGAAAAGAAGTAGAAAGTGAGAGGGAGAGCCTTAGAGGGGACCTTCAAGCATAGGTACATGCTGTTTGAGTCCCATAACCAGTGCTTGTAGCTTGTTTATTTGTCCAAGGGATGTGCTTTGAATACCCATTTTTTTAATTTTTATTTTGAAATGCGAACCACACCATGTGAGGACTTATTCATGTTGAAGAGGTGTGCTTTGAATTCCCTTTTTTTTTTGTTTTTCTTCTTTTATTTTTTACTTTTTTTTCCTTTTTGGATGGGAACCACACCATGTAATGATGTTATTTGACTTCCTATTAGTGGTTGGTGTGGAACGTTAAGAAGTCCATGAAAGACACTTAAGCACTCAAGTAAGTAGAAGAGTACAAAGAGTAACAAGTCCCCTTGAAGTCACACCCTTTACAAACCTTTGAATCCTTCCTAATTCCGGAACTACCAAGGTCACCAATTGATTAAAAGTTTCTCAATGGAAGGGATCTCAAATTTCTAGAATAAGGAAAACCATAGAGTTCTTTGGGTGGACTAATGACATGGAATCACTACCTGTTCCATGAAAAATAAATCACATAAAAGTCATCAGACATCAAAATTTAAAAATAGAAGCCAGACATCAACAATCACACATTAAGCATAAACCATCATTAGTAAACAACAATAGCAACACTATCCTGTGACAATAAAGTAGTTTTTATTAGCAAAAATGAGGAAATATCACACTTAAATCAAACCAAACAAAGAAAAATATATAAGAAAATGTAAAATAGCTAAGAAAGTTCAAAAGTACCAAAGATGGTGTAAAAATAGAAAAATAAAAAAATAAAAAATGTGTAAAAATAAAAAATTTGAAAACCAAAAAGTAGAAAAATTAAGAGCAAATTTAATGGTTAGCATGGATGACCATCTACCCCACAACTGATTTTGAAGGAGGAGATTCAAAAAATAAAATGTGGTTGTCCATGTGTTGAGGCAGTGTTTGCACTGGCTTGTCTTAGTTCTAGGAAAGGCTTCACTTATTGGATATTGACCAGTTGCTTTTTATTCAAGTTGTTAGGTTTGTAGATTATCATGGCCCTAGAGGCAAAGGTTTGATCGATTATATAAGGTGCCTTACACAATGTTTGGAATTTTTTCTTTTGAGGTACATGTGTGGGGTTTTAGTAGAGAATCTTATCTTCTAGTTGAAGTTTTACTTTCCTAATTCTAAGGTCATGATGTTGCTTGTTGAATGCCTTGTTCATCTCATTCAAGGATAGGGCCACTAATTGATTTTCATCTAACATGTTCAAGTTGATTAATCTTTCTTTCTATGCTAGACTTAGGTCAAGATTTAGTTCACAAGCTATTGAGAGTGTGTAGAGCTCAGATTGGATTGGGAGCATTGTAGGGAGAATAGCCAATAGAAAGTTTCCAAGTTAAAAAATAAGGCAAGAGAGCATCGTTAAGCTTTTTACTCCAATCCTACCTATATTTGCTAATGGTTTACATTAGTATTTTTGTAAATCTCCTAGTTAGTTACCTCTACTTGATCATGGGCTTGGGAATGATAAGGTGTTGTTAATTTATGTTCTACCCCCATGCATTGCATTAATTTTCTAAATGTGGTACCTGTGAAATGACTTCCATTATCAAAAATTAGTGAATGTTGCATCCCAAACCTATTCATGATATTTTGTTGTATAAATTTGACAATAGTGGATGATGTACGATCAGTAATTGCTACTACATCTACCCATTTTGTGCAATAGTCAACTGCTACTGTAAGATACACATTTTTATTGGACATGGGTGTGATGGAACCCATGAAGTCAACGGCTCATATGTCGAAAGGTTCTAGTAGTTGAATCTACTGTTGAGGACCTTCCATGTGAGCAATCATCCCCCCATCACATTGACAATGTTCATAAGACTTGATGAATTGGTGAGCATCCCTAAATATTGTAAGCTAATAGTACCCTGCCATCGGGATTTTTATGGTTGTGCATCTCCCTGCAGAGTGACCTCCGCAAGGCCCTTTGTAAGAATCTTGTAAAACATACAAGTGATCTTCATTAGGGACACACCAATGGATCAGGCCATTAGCATACACCTTGGAAAGGCATCCATTGATTTCCATGAAGTATTTGACTTGATGAAGAAATTGTTGTTTTTTCTTAAAATCCAAGTGGCATTGCTTGAGTAAGAATATATGTGAGGATGCCATTATACCATGTTTCTTTTGCAAGAATTTTCTCACTTATTGCTCCTGTAAAAAGGAGTTCATCTGAAAACTGATTAGAGAGTAGTCTCTCCTCCTATTTGTAATCCCATTGTAATCAAGAGAGGTGGTCAGCAACCACATTCTCGGTTCTTTTTTGATCTACCATAATGAGATCAAATTCCTTCACGATCATAAGCCACCGTATAACACAAGGGCTCATTGTTGTCTTGTTCATGAGGAAGCGAATTGCACTATGGTTCATATGCACAAATACTTTGTAACTAAGCACATAGTGCCTAAACTTTTCTAGCATGTATACCACTACCATTAACTCTTTCTCCGCGGTGGTGTAATTTAAGTGTGCTTCCACAATGCTTCGACTCATGCATTGGATATAGTATGGACATTTCTTATCATCCATCTATGTGAGTATTACTCCCAAAGCATAGTTAGATGCATTTATCAAGATATGGAAAGGTCTAGACTAGTCTGGTGCTCATAGGATTGGTGTTTCTACGAGTTTCTCCTTTTATTGTTGGAATACATGGTCATATTCCTTAGTCCAAATGAACGATGCATCTTTCTTTGTAAGCTCTACCAATGGCTTTGCAATCTTGGAGATATTCTTAATAAATTGTTGGTAGTAGCTAGTGTGTCCAAGGAATGACCGAACATCTTTAATGGTCTCTAGTTGATGTGTTATTCCTTGGATGACCCTTATCTTTTCTAGGTCTACCTCAATCTCTTTTTGCAAAATTTGGTGCCTTGGCACAATGCCTTCTTGGACCATGAGATGGCTCTTTTGCCAATTGAGCCGTAGGTTTGTCTCTACACATCTCTTTAGTACTTACTCAAGTTAGTCCAAGGCTTGCTCAAAGGTAGTTCCATAGGTGGAAAAGTCATCTATGAAGACTTCAATACCATTACCAATTTGTTGTTGAAAGATGCTAAGGACTAAGCATTGAAATGTTGTAGGGGCATTGCACAGACCAAATGGCATCTTACAATATGCAAAATTTTCCTAACGACTCNTCCTAAGGACTCGTGAATGTTATCTTGGCATAATCCTCTAACGTAATTTGGATTTGGTTATAACCACCATAACCATCCAAGAAACTATAATAACAATGCCTAGATATGGTGTCTAATACTTGATCCACAAATGACAAAGGAAAGTGATCCTTAAACATTACCATATTCAATAGCCTAAAGTCAATACAAACCACCATTTTCCATCCTTCTTTGGTGAAATTATGAGTGGACTAACCCACTCACTATCTGTGATTGGATAGATGAACCCCACCTTGAGGAGTTGCTCTATCTCCTCCTTAATGATTTGCTTCAATTTGGGGTTTAACAGCCTCTACGACTATCTTCAAGGCTTCATGGCTAGGTCGGTGTAGAAGTGCTGCTAGCATATCCTTAGATCAATTCCTGTTAGCTTTGGATATGACCAAGAAAAGGTTGTTAACCATTTATTCACACTTTCAACTTTTATTTTTGTTCAAGAGCAAGTTTGGCATTAATTATGAATGGTTTACCATTCTTTAAAAATGCATACTCCATAATAACCAGTAAATGTTTTAGCTCTAAGGGCTCTTGTTTGAAGTGATCAGGGATTTCCAACTCTCCCTAATAGGTATCATCATCTTCATTAGAGAGTTAGGAATGAACTTGTTCAATTTTTTCCATGCCTTTAACATATGCACATGTTAAGCTCTCAACTAGCTCCATGCATATTGAAATGCTATTTGAATCAGCCATCAGCCACTAAGTGCCCTCTTGTTTTGTGGCTGCTATGTACAGACACCTTTGAATGTTAATTTCTTGTGTACACTGATTGCATGCCTTAATGTATGTACTTGTGATTGACCAAATCTTTTGCACACAATTGCACCCATTGTCATTGTATGCAATGCATGGAACATGCTTCTTCTTAATCTTTCCTAGCTCATTTTCTTTAGATATTTCTAAAGATATGTCCCTTATACCCATTCGCATGTCGATCGTGCTTAACTAAGCCCTTTCCATAATGATGGGAAAGCTAGTTTTACAATTTTCCATCTTGATTACTAGAAAATCAACAAGATAGGGCCACCCATAGATTGTGGTCACAATGTTCTTTACTAATCCTAGAGGGATAGTAATCAACTGATTTGCTAATTCTAGATAGATTTTGTTCTTATTGAGAGGTGGTAGGTTCCAACCCTTGTACATGTCATGGAAGATGAGGTTAACTCTAGAACCAGAGTCAAGAAGAGCTTTGCATGGATCTTGTCCAGCAATCTATAGATAGATGAGTGGACTTTCCAAGTTAGATCTTTTCATAGGAAGATTGCCAGCCTTAATCCAATCAAAAACAACATGAGTTAGCATTACAATGAAGATCCTAGGTGGCACTTCATTTGAAGGGCACTCGAAGGTATTTGGTGAGAGGATGAGGGTGATGGAGATGTAAGACGATTAACCAATGTAGTTTGCGAGGGTTGGAGAGGACTGCTACGCCAAAAGAAAGGTCTTTTCCTTGATCAATTATCTAGACCACTTGGTTGAAAAACTAGTTGTGAGTGTACAACCCTTGTAGCATTTTGTTATTGTGGAGGAATCTCATCCTACATAGACAGAATAGGAGGTAATTGGGTTGAAGGTGGAGGTGTAGGTGTAGATAAATGTGAAGGATGATAAGAATATGTTTATGGGTTTTCCCCTTGAGTAGATGCCGAATGTGTTCGGTGGTATTCTAGAGGAAAACAATGATGCTAGAATGATGCATGAGTTGCAGAACTTCTAGGGGAGACAGGCTGCTGAACATAGTACCTGTATGGATTTGGTTACCTATAAGGGTACTTCTACCTTGGTGGTGGCATTCCCCACGATTGTGGTTGGTACCACTATTGGTATTGGTCGTAAGGTTGTGGAGGAGTTTCACTTGGGTAGTAAACTTGTTGCTGTTGGTGAAATTGCCTTGGATTGCCTTGAGGGTAAGGTAATAATCTTGGATCTTGCCTACATGCTAGGTGAGGATTTAATGCATACACTCTAGACTCTTATAAGTGTGAAACTACAGGGAAACATCCCTTGGGATGTTTATATTTACATATATCACATTTAGTTTCATCATTAGAGTCAGATTCCATAACTTCCTCTACTGCAACAACTTTGCCCTTACCTCTTTGGTAGGCATGTTCAGCTTCTTTTCACCTCCTATGATTATGATCACTATTTTTCTCTTTGGATTCTTCAACAATCTTCAAAGTAGTTTCAAAATTTTCATTCAAAGAGTCCCATAAATTATCAACCTTGGTCAAAATGTTAGAAATAGATTTTTGAATAGGCAAGGTCTTTCTGTTCACCACTTCATCAAGTGGTGGTTCCTCCTCATCACAAAATTGAACCTCTCATTTTCTAATGGAAGGATCCCTATTATACTCTTCAACACTTTTCCTTTTTTGTAGCTCACCTTCTTATTTTTCTACTTGCTTGATTAACCTTTAGATCTGATGAACTTTCAATTCCGACAATCTTCATTAGGCATACACCCTAAGGGTTCTTCTAGTTTCTGCTTTAAGCCCATCTATGATGTGGAAAAGTTGTTCCCTTTGAGAATAACTGTGTCTAGGGCATTGGGGTAGGAGTGAATAGTATCAACCCATGACATCATCAAAGGGTTCATGTGTTCCTTATTTTTAGCCTTGGAGTTGCCTTCTTAGATTAAACACTTTGGAGTATGTTTGATATTTATCATTAAATAGCTCTAACATTGTACTCCATTTGCAAATAGATTTCAGCTTTAAGGTTTGGTACTAACTTTCAGCTTCCTTAATGAGTATCCTTGAGAAAATTTTGAGTTTCTGCAACTCGTTTTCTATGTTCTATAAGGCATAGGGATCTTGAAAAGCTTGTAGATCTGTTTGCAGATCATAGTTGCATCCCCCTTCAAATCTTGGGATATTATTCATGTCTAGGTGCTTGATTCGACTATCCTTCATATGCCTGGTTGAGATTTTCACTACCTCCGCAATGTTAAGCATACTTTGAGTCACTAATAGAGGTTCATCATCATCACTGCATTTACGATGCCAATGATGGTTTCAGCCATCCCTTTGATTTTGGTAGCCTTCATGGTCATTATTATCTCACTGATCACCTTCATCATGGTTGTTTCAATGGTGGCTTCCATGAGAACTGGTGGATGAAGAGGAATGTTCAGAATTGGATGAAGAGGATGAAGTGAAAGGTGGACTGCCACCACCACTCTTATGTTTATTACGATCTCCATCCTTAGATCCCTTATTTTTTTCAATGTTTATCTGAGTCCCTACCTTGGCTATTAATTTTTCTTAAACCTAATTTATGGATAGTGGATCATAGGATTAGGTTCACATCCTTATCACTAGTATCAAGGGATGGAGAATCTTCATGTTAAGAACCTTCAATAGGAGGATCCTTAATGTCATCTTGATTTAGTAGGAATAAGGGATTGGTATAATGTTTTTCCTTTGTAGCTTCATGGAGTTTCTTCTAATGTTGATCTCACTTGTGTTGTGTTTCAATGGGACAGTAGTTTTGAGTGTCATATCCATCCATAACATATTCTTCGTGATGATCTGAGATGCCCAACTTCTTAAGAGTTTTAAATAGCATCCCAAGCACAAATTGATTGGAGTGCGATGGGGTGGTGAGGAAGACGACGTTGCCCTCCATATCACACCATCTCATCTATTCATCCTAATGTAGGATGAAGGTAAAATTTGGTACAAACTCATCTAGATGAGTGTATACCACTTTGCATTCTTATGGGAGCGGTGATTTGGTATCTTTGGGATTGCAAGAAGAAGAAGACATTTTGCAAAATAAAATAAAATTTTCAGTGTGCCTTTATAATTTTATGTATAGTGGAAATGATATTGACCTTGAGGTTCGTACAATGATATTAATGGTATTCACTTAAACCTAAATAGGGCACATTCCACAAACAAAGTCTCTGGCAATGGTGCCAATGATAAGCTATGAGGTACCCCTATGTCCAACCATACAAATCATGAAGCATTCACGTGTGATTCAGTCAAATTCCATAGACTTTGTCATTTTTGGCACACTAGTTCTTTAGGAAGTGAATCTAGCCTTAAGGTCAATTGTTGTCTTCCCAATTGCACTTGTGATGTTCGTTGGCATGGTTAAGTGTAATTGAGGCATTCGATTTTTATTAATTTTTATGTTTTATAGTTGAGTGCTTGAAATGTAGATGAAAAGGAATTTGATTAACTAATCTAAATTAACTAATCCTAACATAAGTATCCATTCCCACTTTTTGTACATGTCCTAACCCGACATATCTATCACTAGGTGACCAAGTGCTATGCTACTAGTCATACCAAGTGATAATGCTACTAGGATTACCAAGCAAATATGTGTTACACACAAAGCAGTCATACTTATGTATTTAGTCTATCTAGCTTAATTACTTCATTAACTCAATTGTTAGAAAATATTTTTGAAATAATTGAAAATATTTAACAAATAACTGAAAACATTGAATGCATAAATGAAATAGCTAATCTATCTAAAGTGCTGCAAGGTTTATTAGAAATCTTGTCTTTATTGCTACACACACTATCATGCTCAGGTACAAAAGTGCTCAAATAAAGATCCATACACTCAATTACTCCTGTTGCGGGCACTTAGGAAAAAAAATCTAACTTTTGAATGGAAAAAATGCAAGAGCTCCACTACAACTACAATCTCTACTTATGTCGTAAATGCAACTGCAAGTGCATATTTATAGTTGACACATGAAACTATGTTAATTGGGCCTCATTGATGCATGGTAAGATGCATTGACTAGGCCTCGTTGATCAGGCCTAGTCGATGAGGCCACGTCGACAAGGCCTCATCGACGCAACTAACTTAATGCAATTTATCACTCATCTTTTGGTTCACAAAATGAACCTAAATTTTAGGAAGAAAAATATATCTATTGTGCTTAAAGCTCTCTCTTTTCTTTTGTTCTCAATCCTCTTTTTCTACCTAATTAATCAATCCCTAAATTTGATGGGCTCTCATCTTTGAAAGTCTCCATTGAGTATAGACTCAAAGAGTTTCCCTTGTCCTATTGAAGAGTCCATCTATAATATGTTGTAGTTGTTCCCTTTGAGAGAAGTCATAACCTAGGAATTGGTGTAATAGTAAGTAATATCTACCTAGGGTTTCATCAAGGGACTTATGATTTTCTTACCTCCATCCCTGAATCTACTTCCTTAAATTGGACACCCTAGAGTACCTTTGATAGTTCTCATGAGAGATTTTCAACATCATACTCCACCTTTTCATGAATTTTGGTTCCAAAAACCAATACCAATAGTTCACTTCCTTGATGAGTATCCTAGGAATTAATTTTAGTTTTTTCCATTTATTCTGTACATTTTTCAAGGCACAAACATTTTGAAAGGCTTATAGATGATATTGCAGAGCATTGTAGCCTCCTTCAAACCTGGGAATGTTGTTCATGCCTAGTTGCTTTATTCAACAATTCCTTTGATGTTTAGTAGGAATGTAGACTATCTTCTTGATGTTAATCATGCCATGAGTAGCAAGTAAGTGTTCATCAGAATTATCTTTGTCCTTATGGTCTCCTTTATGACCATGCCCCCTTTTGTGATGCTTGTTATGTCTTCTTTCAACTCTATGTTATATTGCTTGGTTACATCTATCATCTATTCTTTCATCCCTATGATGGCATTTCTAATCATCTCTACTAGGTCATCTGCCATTACCTAGTCTTTCTTAGTTACATTCACCTTTATCAAAGCTAGATGACAATAAGGATGAGGAAGATGGAGAACGAGAAGAGTTTTGCTAGCTTACTCTCTTTTCATGATCCCTTTAGTCATCTTAACGTGACCTACTAGGCCTAGGGGTCTTTCTTGTGTTGGGTCCAATCCTTCCTTTTCCTTGGTTATTAGCCAAGATGAAATGTAACCATGAATTTATCATGTCATCTATAGTAGGAATTAAATAATTTAGTGATGAGATTTATGCCATTAATAATTAGTATCTTCCTTATCATATTGTGATGTTAGTGGAATGCTAGCCTTCTTTCCCTTTGCAACTTTATGGTGTACTTCCATGAAACAATCCTTTTGTAGTTAGGCTTTAGTAGGTTGGTAAGACCTGAACATTTCGTCAACCACTTTGTAATTACTAGTAACCACTTCTAGTCTAACTTTTATTACTACTACCATGAGCATTGATGGAATTGAGTAGTCAGATGGTCACACAATATTTCCTTTCATGTTCCTTCATTATAAATGATAATCTTTGTGGAGGACAAAAGTAAAATTTTGATAATAGGTGTCTGAATGCAAGTAGATCATTTTAAGTTAATGGGTTGTATCGTCCTTATTATTTACTCTCATGTCACATCTCCTTGTGGAATCATTAGCAAGTGAGAAATCAATCCTATGAAAAGAAGACATCTTTTAATTACTTAAGTATGCTT
>MNCI01012448.1:52765-84390 GCA_015680685.1 Gnetum montanum | reverse complement strand
AAAGATATCAAACCTATGCAAGAGTGTCATCCTTGAGGAGACAAATCCAAAAGTGAAAACAAGGGCAACATGAACCCTTGGACATGGCCTTGGAAAGATATTACTCTTTGTTAAACAAATGCCCAAGCCATGGGTTCTCTGAGGAAAGGCTAATGTATCACATCATGGATGGGCTTCGTAATGAAACAAGGGAGACCCCAGGGATGTATGCCCCAAGTCAACTATATGAACTCCAAACCCATCAATTCCAAGAGCTTATTAAGCAGTTAGAAAAATAAGAAGGAGAAATAGCTAAATAGGAGAGTGTTGAAAAATCTCAATAGGACCAAACTCTTGAAGTAACAAATGTCCATAATCATAAAGAGGAGAAATCAACTCACCTCTAGGAGTGAAACCATCCCTACCTTTGCCAATACTAAAATCACTAGATGAAATTGAGACAAAGATCAACAAGATGATGGAGTGGGTTCATGAAAAATGTAGAGAATATGCAGACATTATTAGAGGAAGTCCCATGCAAGATAAATTTGATGACCAAAACAAACAAAGGATACCAAACTTAGAAATAGGAAAAAACACCATTCGACAATCAAAAAGAAGGGTTGAACAAAATGAGGATAGGGGCTCAACCACAAAACATAGGTATGAATGCGATGTTTGCCTGTACGATCACCTAAAAGGCCAATTCCCAATCTTTTCACATCTACATGAGCATTGGGGAAGAATGTTACATGCAGATTTCATATAGAAGTACATGGTCGGGTGCATTCCTGTTCCATAATTCTATGGACAATCCCACAACTCATCGTACTATCCATGGGCAAATTCTTACTGGCCTTAGTATTGTGTTCAATTGTAGGGGCAAAACCCCCAATCATGGGGGAGGCCATCGCCAAATTGGCCACACCCTTCATACCATCCAAAACCAAGTTCTTATCATGTTCAACATCCTATTTCTTTAACTAAATCAACATCCTCTGCTTCACCTGATTATTATCACTCTTTCAAGTATCATCAACCCATGTCCTCTTCTATGATATCACCACCTCATGTTCCTTATACTTCTCCTTACTCTCAATACTCTCATCCCTCACCTCCTCCTACATCACCATCAGTAGTACCAAAAGGTTTTGTGCCACAACACCAACCCATGAACATTAATTGTGCTAGTACAATGTTAGAAGCATCCTTTCATTAGGCATGGCTGTAGAAAGAGATAGCATGGTTCTAAAACCACTGCATCCTCCAACTTAGCACAAGCCCAACACTGTGATGTAACTTCCTCTTCAAACTCAACACCTCTTGTTACCTTATCTAGGCCACTAATTAATACTCCAACAACCATGCAACCCAATGAATATAACCACGAGAGGAGACATATCAATCCTTGCATGTCATCTTATGTTCATGGGTGCCATGGTGGGTCAGCTTCTTATCACATGACCACATCTTATAATCTACCCTACTATGTCTACTTTAATTAAGTGCATGAATCCAAATTTGGGTACATTCCTACTAGCATACCAAAAGATGCCCAATGGTTTGAATATGACCAAATCCCAATATTTCCAACATGCATGGATCCAAATTTTCTATTTATTAATCCTAGCCATAACCAAATGTTTAGTCGTGGGGGTTACCCCCCATTCTAATTTCTAGGATTNTGATTTGATTGTTGATGTTTGGTTTCTGACTTTGAATGTTGTTACTGATAACTAGGACATGGTTTCTTTTCATGTAATAGGTAGTGAGCCCACATCATCCACCCATCCACATACTCTATGGTTTTTCTTATTTTGGAAGCATGTAGTCTCTTCTCCATTAATGCAACTCTAATAAATTGGTGACTTGTGTAGTTTCTAAAATTGGGAAGGAATTAAAGGTTTGGACAGGGTGTGGCTTCAAAGGGATGTGGTATTCTTTGTGCTTTTCTATTTTCCTATGTGCAGGAGTGTTCTTGTAAGCTTCTCACCATACTACGTCATTTCATAATAGGAAGTCAAATAAGTTCTTGCATGGTGTGGTCCTAATCATTAAAAAAAAAACAATAGAGAGAAAGATGAGGATTCAAAGCACACCTCTTGGACAAAATAAATGCAAAAAAATTAAAAAAAAATGCATGGGTCTTTGCATGGTGTGGTTCCCATTGAAAAAAAAAAACAACAACATGGGAATTCAAAGCACACCCCTTAGACCAAATAAAAGGGCTACAAGCATTGGTTATGAGACTTGTCTTATCTCCTCTAACTAAGGCCCTTTCACACTTCCTACCTTCTCTCCTATTTTAAATGGTGGTTATTTTATGAGAGAATTCTTGTGTCTCAGGAGATGGACTTACCTTAGAATGTTGATGTGAAGTCACTGAAAGTGGTTGGTTTTGATATGAACTGAGGATGGATCCTACCAAGTCATTTAATCACAAACTCCATAAGGGGCTGTATGTGACCATAATTAGGAACTCCATTCCGCTCTCTCTATCATCCATCTATGCTTTCCATGTCTCACCTTGTTGCCAGTTTCATGTTTTGATTCACTGTTCTGGTTTGATGTGTTTGGTTTCTCAGTCAGTTACTTTTGGGTTTTTGCACTTAACTTTCTGTAATCATTAATCATCCATGGAGCCCATGGACTCCTTGGTTTAAAGTTATGCAAGGGCATAAAAGGCTTGTGCCTGCTTTGGGGAGGATCCACTTGTATATCTTTTGGTTTGGTTGAGTTAAGTTCTTTACCCTTAGACATTGTTACAATTAAATTCTTTTTATTTACCCCATCCATGTCATCCAAATTGTATGCACCTTCACAACTGTTTGTAATGAATTCCTTTTTATTGTTGTGAATACCCTCTTTCCACTACTTCTTGTGTCAAAATTTCTCTAAATTGTATGGATCGCCTCTATTATTTAACCCATTTTTCAGTCTTTCCACTAACAATATCAAGCAAGCAATCTATCACAATCATAACTTGGCTAGATAAAATCATTGACAAGACAAGGTATTCAGCCATTATTTATGTACTATATATACTAATCCTTGGTTTTGTTGTGATTTTAGTGGGAAGCATGGATTAGAAGTAGGACTGTGGTCACAAAGGAGGATGCAACCATATCACTCACAAGAGATTGTTCATGACCATTGGATCTCTTTTACCTCTCCCTCATTCTATTACCAAGAGGGGTTGGATGTCCTTTGGATCCGTTGGTGTTCTTTCCTAATTGTCATGAACACTAATTTTTTACGTAATTTTAATATTGTATGCTCAGGCACTTCTATATTTGTCTATTTTCTCTATGTCACTCTGCATATCAGTCAAATAAGTCCACATCCCCCTAATATATTTTGTAAAGAACTTGTTCCTCTTCTTCTGTACATGAGGATGAGTTTTCAATCAATCGTGGAGGTATGATGAAGTAGTTACTCTAATTATTAGAGTGGTTATTATCAAAGTGGTTACTCTAATTATTAGAGCAGTTACTCTAATTATTAGAGTGGTTATTATCAAAGCGGTTACTCTAATTGTTAGAGTAGTTACTCCTTAGTCTATAAATATAGTGCCCAGGCACACAATTGGGAGGAAGTCTTTTAGTAGTCAAGTAGCGAAACTCTTGCAATCTGTTTGAAAGTTAGAGTATTTTCCAAGTGCCCACAACAGGAGGTGTAAGTGTGGATGGATCTTTATTCAAGCATTGATGTACGTGAGCACACCATTGTGTTGGCAATAAAGATGAGCTCTTTGATTCATCCTTGCAGCACTTGGGATTTTTTTTCTTATGCATTTCTTTTATTTTATTTGCTTATGCATTTATTTTATTTTATTTTTTTATGCACTTTACATTTATGTTATTAGCACAGAAATTCATTTTCATCAATTAAGGAAATCATTAAATTACACAAGCACGACCCCTTCGAGCATACATGCGACACTTGGTAGCTTAGAAACGACTAGTGTTTGATAGCTTAGCAGTGTTTGCACAAAGTTCAAGATGTGTTTGGGAAGTGGGAAAAGTTACTTGTGTTAGGCTAGATTAGACCATAGTCTACTTAGAAATTAATTACTGTCACTTTCATTCTTATTTACGTAGCTTTTATTTACTTTAATTGTTGATTATTTATTATTGTCTATCTAGTTAATATTTCCTTTATCATCATTTACTATTATTATTGATTAAATGGGGAATTAGTACAACTTAATCATGAACATTAAAGTGTAACTACTTGGTAACCCAGTAGCGTATTTAGGAGTGCTTAAGTAGTGTGTGCTTAGTAATCCCAAAAGTAGTACATGAGGTCCAATATGCGTACGAATGATTAAGGATAGATGCTCATCGCACTTAGGCTAGCTTAGATTTTACTTTATGTTGCCTATTAACTTAATCAAGATTATTTTCCATTATCTCTAGGAGTAGCCTAGTTTAGAAGCACATCATACACCTCACTCTAGACTGAACTATACATGACAAAGCAAATACTAGTCCATGTGGGAAGATAGCGAACTACGATCAACGTATAATTGTCTAGGTGCCACAACTAGTTCATCTGCGGAGTTTGACCGAATCATGCATACACACTCGTATTCATATGGTTGAGCGTAGGGGTACCTCACCACTCATCAATGAGAAACCTTTTTTGGCAACTTGAAGCATGCTAAACGTCATAGAGGTAGTTAGAATTCTAACCAAGCATGTGAAAGATAGTAGAATCAAGAGGTTGCATATGAACAATATCCCTAGATTTAAGAAGGAATAAAACTTAAATCTACACACCCATGTGCAAGCCTTTCATGTTGCCTATGCCTTATACAACATAAAGAATGATTGGTAGAAACTTAAGTATTTCCCAAGTGATGGATTTTGTTTTGCTAGGCCCTGATATCAGATTCTCCATATCGGGTACACGATATCGTAGCTTGGATAATGATATCAAATACACGATATCGTGGGTCCTATGTAAGCCTATAAATACCACATTTAGGTGCACAGGAAGGGGGGAGTCGATCAATATTAGAGTAGGATCTTTTTGTTAATTTTTAGTTCATTTTAATTCTTTCCCCAGTGCATGCCCATAGTGTGATGATTGTAATTGTATGAAACCTTTATTCGAGTGTGACGTACTTCGACATGCACATTTTTTATAATAAAGATTGAGATTACTCCATCATTGTAGAATTCACTTAGTTTTTAATTATTTAATTATTATTATTATTTATTATTTTCTTAGTTAATATTTATTTACCATCATCTTCTATTCATGTTGTTAAATGCGGAATGAGTACGACTTAATCAGGAACATTGAAGTGTAACTACTTGGTAACCTAGTAGCATATTTAGAAGTGCTTAAGTAATGTGTGCTTGGTAATCCCAGAAGTAGTACAGAAGGTCCAAGATGCATATAGATGATTAAGGACAGATGTTCATTGCACTTAGGCTAGCTAGACTTCATTTCCTATTGCTTTTTAGTTTAATCAAGATTATTTCCATTGTCTCTAGGAGTAGCCTAGTGTTAGAAATCATATCATACACCTCACTTTAGACTAAACCATACATGATAAAACAAATACTAGTCCAGGTGGGAAGATAGCAAACTACGATCAACGTGTAACTATCTTGATACCACAACTAGTCCGTCTATGGAGCTTGATGGGATCATGCGTGAACGCTCGTATTCATATGGTTGAGTGTAGGGGTACCTCACCACTTACCATTGACACCATTGTCAGGGACGGTGCTAGTTATTTAGATTAGTTACATCATCCAAGATCACTATGATGAAGCCTTGACAATATATTTTTTAGAAAGAAGTAATTGCAATTAAGTCACACACAAATTCACAACAATGTCTCTCTCACAAGACTATGATAACGCAACAACTAGAAAGGTAATTCATTAGAGAACCAACAAATTATATGATGATGAAGACGAAGTTGGGAGTACTCAATCTTATGTAGGGGTCTCCTATGTACATAAACGAAGACAAAATCATCCCAACTCACAAATTCATAACCTACCTAGTGACGATGAACCCCTGCTAGCCACTAAGAGCCTAATGCATATACAAGAAGCTATTCAAATATCCCACAGGCATTGTAAGTAAATCCTTCTACCTAGGCTTAATTTAAACAACTTTTCCAAGTTTTTAGGAGGCTATGATTTAGATCCACAACATCATTTACAAGCCTTCCATGATGCCTATGTATGGAACAATATTGATAATGGATGGAAAAAACTTAAGCTCTTTCCTATGACACTTTTTGGCCAAGAAAAAGTATGGTATAGGTTCTTAAGGCCAAAATGAATTCAACGTTGGCCAACAATGGTAGAACTCTTCAATGAAAGATATCAAACCTATGCAAAAGTGTCAGCCTTGAGGAGAAAAATCCAAGAATGGAAACAAGGGCAACATGAATCCTTGGTCAACTCTACGAGCTATGAACCCACCAATTCCAAGAGCTTATTAAGCGGGTAGCAAAAGAATAAGGAGAAATTACTAAATGGGAGAATATTGAAAACTCTCAACAAGATCAAAATCTTGAACTAGCAAAGGTCCATAATCATGTAGATGAGAAATCAACTGACCTCAAGGAGGTGGAATCATCTTATCCAATACTACAATCACTAGATGAAATTGAGGCAAAGATTAATAAGATGACAGAAAGATGTGAAGAAGATGCCAACACTATTAGAGGTAGAACCATGACAAATAAAGAAATAGGATAGAACACCATTAGACAATCAGAAAGAAGGGTTGAAGAGAATAAGGATAAGAACTCAAATTCTAATCTTACGTATCAATGTAACATTTGCCTATGCAATCATCCCAAAGGTTAATGCCTGATCTTATTACATTTACATGAGCATTAGGAAGGAATGTTACATCCAGAGTTTGTACAAAAATACCATGTTCAATCCTAGTGGCAATAATCCCAGTCATGGGGGAGGCTACCCTGAAATTGATCATACCCTTCATACCATTCGAACCCAAGCACTTATCAGGTTTAGCATCCTGTTTCCCCAACTATGTCAAGATCCTCTATCTCACCACTTCATTATGATTCTCCTAAATACTATCAACCCATGTCCTCTCCCACAATATCACCACCTCATATTCCTTACACTTCTCATCACCCTCAATATTCTCATCCTTCACCTCCTTCTACATCGCCACTGGTTGTGCCAGAAGGTTTTGCACCATAATACCAATCCATGAACATTACTTGTGCTGCTATGGTCAACAGTAGTGGAGGTCCTCCACAATGTCAAAAGCATCCTTTCTTTAGGCACAACCAAAGGAAGAAATAGCATGCTTTTGAAACCACTGCATCCCCCAACCCAACGCAAGTTCAACGTTGTGATGCATCAGCCTCCTCAAACATAATGCCTCCTATTACCTTATTAGGACCACCAATCAATACTCTAACTAACATGCGGTCCAATGAATATAACCACATAGGGAGACATATTAATCCTTGCATACCATCTTACAGTCATGGGTGCCATAGTGGGTCAACTTCTTATCAATTAACCACATCTTATAATTTACCCCACTATGCCTACTTTAATTAAGTGTGTGAACCCCAATTTGGGTACATTCCAACCACGACATCGAAGGACACCCAGTGGTTTGGATATGATTGAACTCCAATGTTTCCAAAATGGTTGGATCCAAACCTTCCATTTATTAATTCTCTCCATGATGAGAAGTTAGTTATGGGGGATATCCTCCATTCTAACGAACAGAATTAATAAATGTTTTTCCTTTTCTTTAATTTTACAATTTTTTGTTTTCCAGTTTTTTATATTTCACTTTGTTGTTTCATCTTTTTATTTATTATTTTATCTTTTTATCTTTTATGGGTAATCTCACCTATGAATAAAGCACTCATGTGACTCGTTGGTTGAGGTGTTGTTCTATGCTATCCAACCATTCTATTAATAAGAGGTTCTACTATGGGTATGATGATATTATTATCATTATAAAAGAATCTTAAACTTAAAAGTAATTTTTGTGCTCATTATGCCTAGAGCAAAAATTGATGGACTAAGAGGGAATGGACAGGGTGTAACATCAAGGGGACTTGTGAATTCTCTTTGGTGACATTTGTAGGAGTTATTATGCAACTTGGTTGTGCGAAGATATTTGTAGATCTAATGAAAAATGGGAGTAAGAGTAATAAAGGCACTCAATACTGTTTCAGGGGTCCCACTGGAAAGACATGCATCCATGCCTAAAGGTTGGCAGCTTCTCCAGTTCACTATTGGAAAGGACAAAGTGCCAAAGTCACTAGAAAAAAAATGGGCAGCAGAGAAGTTCCAAATCACTCCTCCCTTGGACAAAATGCCAAGTGATTGTATGCCTTGCTATCATGGTACTCTTATGGATGCCCATCATTGGATGAAACAATGTGATGTCACTGATTAGAGGAATGGACTTGTTCTTGATTTTGGAGCGATGGGCTAATGACATATTAATCACACCCCACACTCAGGATTCATTGTGCCCTGGGTTAGTTACCTCATGTCTCGATCTCGGCAATCCCTTCTACAATTTGCCTCATCTCGCTGCTCATGTATTTGTGACCTGTGTCTTATGTAGCATTACATTCATACCTCATCACGATGGTATCTACATGTGTATGTTCTATGGAACTGGTGTGGATTACATTTAACCCTTTGAGTGCCTACAAACATTTTTAAGTGTGGTTACGTAAGGGCATGATAGGTATAAACTTACTTTGGGGGGACCCACTTGCATAACTTTTATCATTTGCACTTATTGCACATCATCGTCACATCATTTTATATCCTTTGAGTATTCCATTGCTAAAGTTATTCTTTTCTTTATCATCATTTTCATTCAAATGTTTTGGTGCACCATAATATGTCCTTTCTCCTCATCCTATTGATGAATTTCATTAACAAATTCCACGTCATTACACTTTTGGTGCCTTTAGTTCTCTTCGATGTTACCTTAGCTCTTTCACTTCAACCTTAAATCCTTCATTTTTGACCTTGAAAATTTGAAAATTCTTCAATTTTTTCAAGTACCCTATTTTCAAAAGGACACGATATTGAGTCCCTGCTATTGGGTACGTGATATTGTGTCTATAAATAGTATATATATGAAACCCCCTTCCCCCGTCACACGTCAACATCATTCTTCATTATTCATGTGAGGGAAGTTGTTGAAATTTTTTTCCTTGAATTATCTAGCTTGCACACCCAGAATTCAAACATCCATAACTTGCTCATTAATACTTCGATTCTCATTCTGATCAAACCTGCTTAAACTCGAAGTGTTTAACTTAGTCGTGAGGGAAGGGTATGTTCCAATTTGCATGTAGTTTTTTCAAAATTCGTAATTTCCCAAAGGATATCATAAGGATAAGTGACCTTAAAATTGTTAAATATGGTTGCCAAATTAATTTTATGTCTTTACCTAGACCATGAAAATTATTTTTTTGGAATGACCTAATCAAAATGGGGTCCAATATCAAAAATTTTAGGGAAATTTTTGTGAAAATATTTAACCTTGAATCACACTAAGTAAGAAATGAATCTATTTAGGCAAAGAGTAAGGTATAAATTAAATTTTGTAAATAGCCTTACTAATAGACGGTTCTTTAAAAGTGGTGATTGGTACCTAGGAGAGATTTATCAATTTTGGCACAATAAAGAAGAAGACACCACCATTGATATTGGTGGTGTTACTACTTATTTCTCTACCAAAGCCATTTCAAAGGTGTTGAATCTTCTGAATATAGGGTCAAAAGTTGCTCACTTGTCCACTCGTTCCAATGCTAATGTGTGGAAGATATGGTTGAAAAGAACATATGGCAAGGAGGACAAAGCATATGGAGAGTTGACACTTGAAGAGAGTATCTACTTCAAAATTGGCAAATATCACATCTTTCCCACAAAATGTTTAAATATAATTTCCACATATGTGACTAGAGGAAGTGCTATCTTAATGGGCAAGGTTAATGCCAACCTACCCCATCTATATCTTACAAAACTTTTGAGGTGGTTTTAAGAATGCAGGATAGGGAAGTTTGCATTGCCCTTCCCTTGTCTCATTAGGAAGCTGTGCCGATGTGTTGAAATTCTATGGTACACTAATGACATCCCAAGAAAGGCCCAAAATGATTTATTTGATGAAGCCACTAGCCCCAAGGAAAAGTGCTAGTAAGATGATGGAGCTGGGGCAAGAACAAGAAGCGGGGCCCAGCATACAACTTACAGGCTAGCAAGATTAGCTGCCAGCATCGCCGTAGGACTATTGATCATCAATGAGCCATCTCAAGGCCATCACTAAAATGATTAGTTGGGGAAGCTGTGATGAGGCTAATCTCTTTAGGGTCATCAATGATGTCGTATGACCCATGGTCTCAATTGATCATGCATGGGGTAAGGTATCGATCCTAACAAAAGGAGGGGAATCACACTAGTCAAAAAAGATCTCTAGAAACGTTGCATCCTTTTAGGTGCAATTAGAAACTGGTGAAGGTGCCACAATAGTGGTCATGTAACACTAAGATGTATTAGGAGCCACAAAAGTGGTCACAGACCACATAAAAGAATCATTCAATGTCCCTGTTATGCCACTGATAGATTTTATAGGAGCCCGCGATACTCAAACATTGGTTAGTCCCTCAATGACTCCTGTGAAGCATGAGGATGTTCTAGATCAGTTGTTGTAGATAGGACAAGTGATGAAATACCTATTTAACATCCCTCAAGATGTAATAACAACTTAGTCAGACCTCATCTTCACAAAAGGGATGCTGGTCATGGTAGAGGTTAGGGTTGAGCATGTAGAGGAGGAGTTAAAAAGACTTCAAGAAAATCTTGTCACCTTGCAAGCTGCACAATGGGACCCATCCGAATTCATCCCTATAGACTGAATAGAGTCCTTTTGGATAGAGAAACTAAATAAATTGCTAGTAGAGAAGAAAAGAGTGGTGGAGGAAAAAGAGAAGGCCAATTGGGATGCTTCCAAAGCACAAGCTCAAACTTATGCACATGCCAAAGCACTCAAGGCCTTATAAGAAGATACTAAATATCTTGTCACTAATAATCTCCAGTTGACTACAGTAGAAAAACAAAAGAATGTTTTCAAAGAAAATTTTCAACAATTGTAGGAATAATTAATAAGGGTAAACCAAGACATGAATCACTTGGCCACAGAAAACAAAACCCTCTCAATGGAGGAGGTACACATGATGCATCAGAAGATGGCAATTGAAATAAACGCATGGCAGGATGAGGCTAAGCAACATGAGAAGCTCAAAGAGCACTTCAGGGATTAGGTGGGGATGTATAAATAGGTGGTTGAAAAAGAAATCCATATGGCCAAAGCCCACATTAACACACTCAGTGCTCAAAACATTGACTGGCAAGCCATATTGCATACTTATGCCTTTGTTCACCAAGCATAAATAAAAAGCTAGGACCTACAAATACAAGATCTCATAGAATACATGGAGTTGGCAAACCTGCGATATGCCAACTTGGCCATGTTGATAGTAGGATGCCTAAGAATAGAATTGGAAAAGTAGGTAGCAACCACCTATGCAAAGTATGCAATAGAATTTGTTGAGCATAAGAAGATGTCGCAAAAATTAAAAGTGGCAAATTCTAAATTAGAGGTGGTGAATACTAGCTACCAAGGACAAAAGGATATCATGGGGGATTTGGCTTGATGGCTCATAGACTACTAGGAATACAAGGACAAAGCTAGATCCTATGAAGAGGAATGATGACTGGTTGTGGCTTGGTATGTCAAGGTTAACTAAATGTTTCTACAACTGTCTTGTCCATGGGAGGTGTCGACTCCATCAAACATGGGAGCATCAGCATGGACATCACAAGATCCCTCCAATCAATGAAGAAAAGCTACAGGCACTCCTTTAGAGACATTAATTTCCAAAACCTGGAGCACAAGATAAGAAGAAGAGACCCATGGAGGAACCACCACCATAAGGAAGCACATGAGTCTAATAAATTTTTTATTTTTTCAATTATGTGTATGTGTCCCAATTTTGTTTTGTTCAATTCCACACTATGGCATGAGTAATTCCTAGTTAGTCAAATAATCCCATACCTATCCACTGTATAATTAATCAAACTAGTTCTCATTTTGTCTAACTCGAGGATGAGTTGCTGTTCAGTCATGAGGGTATGATGAATCATGTTTTGCCAGGCCCCGATATCAGATCCTCCATATTAGGTATGCGATATTGCAACTTGGATAATGATATCAAATACATGATATTGTGGGTCCTGTGTAAGCCTATAAATACCACATTCAGACGCACAAGAAGAGGGGAGTTAGTTAGTATTTGAGTAGGATCTTTTTGTTAGTTTTTAATTTAATTCAATTCTTTCCCCAATGCATGCCCACAGTGTGATGATTATAATTATATGGAACCTTTATTCTAGTGTGATGTACTTGGACACGCACATGATCAACAATAAAGATCAAGATTACTCCATCATTGCAACATTCACTTAGTTTTTAATTATTTAATTGTTATTGTTATTTATTTTTTTCTTAGTTAATATTTCTTTATCGTCATTTCCTATTCCTATTGTTAAATGTGAAATGAGTACAACTTAATCATGAACATTGAAGTGTAACTACTTGGTAACCCAATAGCATATTTAGGAGTGCTTAAGTAATGTGCACTTGGCAATTCTAGAAGTAGTACATGAGGTCCAAGATGTGTACAGATGATTAAGGATGGATGCTCATTGCACTTAGGCTAGTTAGACTTCATTTCCTATTGCTTATTAGTTTAATCAAGATTATTTTCCATTGTCTCTAGGAGTAGCCTAGTGTTAGAAATCATATCATACACCTCACTCTGGACTAAACCATACATGATAAATGAATACTAGTCTAGGTGTGAAGACAATGAACTGTGATCAATGTGTAACTATCTTGATCCCACAACTAGTCCATCTGTGGAGTTCGACTGGATTATGTGTGAATGCTCATATTTGTATGGTTGAGTGTAGGGGTACCTCACCACTCATCACTAAGATACTCACAAAAGAAGCATAAATTTTGTATCACTCTTTGAAGTTGGATCTATTCGTAGATGGAATACGATGTTTGAGCTGTTTAATGATAAATATCAAATGTACTCCATAATGTCAAATTTGAAAAAGAAAATCCAAGGTTGACATCAAGAAACACATGAACCCTTGGATGCAACCATGGAAAGGTGTTACTCTCTGTTACATAGATGTCTTGGCCATGGTTATTCTTAGCGGGAGTAGCTTTGGCATATCATAGATGGGCTTTGATCATAAACAAGGAGAACCATTGGGATCTATGCCCAAGGGAGACTATCAAAACTAAGGGTCTATTAAATTCAAAGGTTGAGTAAGTAGGTTGCAAAAGAAGAAGGTGAATTGAGGAAATGAAAAAGTATTGAAGAATATAATTTGGATCCTTCCATTAGAAAAAGGGAGTTCTGATTTTTTGATAATGAGGGGGAGGCACTACTTGATGAAGTGGTGCTGCAAAAAACATTGCCAATTCAAAAATCGATTTCTAAAATTTCAGCCAAGGTGGATAAGATGTGGAAATCTTTGGATGAAAAGTTTTGAACTACATGAAAAATTGTAGAGGAATCCAAAGAGCAAGGAAGTGATCATGATCATAGAGAAGGAAGGAAGTTGAACATGCCTACCAAAGGGGTAAAGGCAAAGCTACTATAGTAGAAGAGGTTGTGAAGTCAAAATTAGATGATGATTATGGGTGTGACATTTGCCAATATAAACATCCTAAGGGATGTTGCCTTGTTGTGTCATACTTGCAAGAATTTGGGATGTTGGAAATCCTTAACGATTTTAAATAGGATCTCTTAGAGTTGAAAACTCTACTTGTCAACATGGACNTTAAATAGGATCTCTTAGAGTTGAAAACTCTACTTGTCAACATGGAGTATGCATTCCTGAAAATTGACAAGTTGGTAATAATCAATGCCAACCTTGCTCCTGAGTAGAAAAAAATGCTACTGAATGTAGTTAACAAATGGCCAATAGCCTTTGCTTGGTCATATCTTGAACTCACTAGGATTGATCATAGGATATGTTAGCATTACATTTATAATGATCCTTCCATTAAGCCAAAGAGGCAGCCATAGATGCGACTAAACCTTAAATTGAAGTAGATCATTAAAGAGGAAATTGAACAAGTCCTAAGGTGGGGTTCATTTATCCCATTGCAGATAGTGAGTGGGTTACCCCACTTATGTTCATGCCAAAGAAAGGTGCAAGTGGTGGGTATGTATTGATTTTAGACTATTGAACATGACAACGTTCAAAGATCATTGTCCATTACCATTTGTGAACCAAGTGTTGGACACTATCTCTACGCATTACTATTACAACTTTCTAGATGGTTATAGTATCTATGACCCAACTTAGATCATGTTAGAAGATTAGACCAAAACAACATTCACAAGTCCCTAGGTAACTTTTGCATATAGAAAGATGCTTTTTGCTCTATGTAATGCCCCTGCAACATTCCAATGCCTTGTCCTGAGTATTTTTCAATAGTAGATTGGTAGCGTGATGGAAGTCTTCATGGATGACTTCTCCACCTATGATGCTATATTTAAGCAAGCCCTAGAATACCTTAAGTAAGTGCTTAGAAGGTGCATGGAGACCAATCTTTGGCTTACTTGGCAGAAGATCCATCTCATGGTCTAGGAGGGCATTGTGTTAGGGCACAAAATCTCACAAGTAGGGATTGGGGTGAATCTTGAAAAGATTAGGATTATCCAAGGAATAACCCACTAACCAAAAATGATTAAATATGTTCATTCATTCCTTGGACACACTGGCTACTATCGGAAATTCATAGAGAATTTTTCTAAGATCGCTAAATCATTGGTCAAGCTTACAAAGAAAGATGCTTCATTCATATGGACTAGGGAATGCAAAAAGACATTCCAGAAGCTTAAGGAGAAGCTTGTAGAAATTTGAATTCTACAAGCACTTGATTGATCTCGTCCATTTCACATCATGATGGATGCATCAAACTGTACCCTGGGAGTTATGCTTATGTGAAATGTCCTTATCATATCCACTATGCTATTTGAAGTAATGTGGGTGCATAGCTCAATTACACCACTATAGAAAAAGAGCTGATGGTGGTGGTATATACCTTGGAGAAATTTAGGCACTATGTGCTTGGATATAAGGTATTTGTGCATATTGATCATAGTGTCATTTGCTTACTTATGAATAAGCCGATGGTGAGCACCCATGTTATATACTGGTTGGTGATCTTACAGGAGTTTGATCTTACAATAGTAGATCAAAAAGAAACTAAGAATGTGGTCATTGATCACTTGTCTCAGTTAGCATGGGACAATAAAGAGGAGGAGAGCCTATTTTTGATGGATTTCTTAATGAACTCTTTTTCGTTTGTATAATAAATAAACAAGTGCACATTAAACCTAAGTGGTAACATTCTCACTTATCTTCTCACTTAGGAGATGCCACAAGAGTTAGATCATTAGAGGAAATAACAGTTTCTTCATCAGGCCACACATTTCATGGAGATTAATAGACATCTTTACAAGGTGTGTGCTGATGGCTTGGTTCATTGGTGTGTCCCTAATGCTAATGAATTGCATGCTTTACAAAATGCTCATTAGGGCCATTGTGGAGGCCACTATGTAGGGAGATTCACAAGCATTAAGATCCTAATGGTAGGGTGTTATTGGCCAATAATCTTCAAGGATGCTTGCTAATTTATCCTCTCTTGTGAATGTTGTCAATGAGATGTTGGGATGACCACTTGAATTAAGGAGCCTCAATAGTGGATCCAACCACTAGAACCCTTCGACATTTTGGGCATAGACTTCATGGGTCCCATCATGCCCATGTCAAATGGAAAGGTGTATATAATAGTTGTTGTTGACTATTGTACCAAATGGGCAGAAGCAATAGCTATCATTGATTATACTTCTTCCATTGCTACTCTATTTACACAACCAAATATTGTAAATAGGTTTGGAATGCCATGTCCACTAATTTTTGACAATGTACTCACTTTATAGATGCTACCTTTTACAAGCTCATGCAATGCTTAAGGGTTGAACATAAACTAACAACATCCAGTCGCCCCCAAGTTGATGATCAAGTTGAAGTCAGTAATAAGGAGATCACAAAGATCTTAATGAGAATAGTTAACAAATATAAGAGAGACTAGAGCATGAAAGTCAATGATGCCCTTTAGGCCTACGGCTTCACATGGAAACTCCCTGTAGGCTACTCTCCCTATGAGCTGGTGTATGAAAACTTTTTAACTCTTTCCCTTCAATCTGAGCTTAGTACAGTTTCAAAAACATGTGACTTAGATCTTTACCTAAGCTTAGCACAAAAAGAGAGATTGATCAACCTCAACATGCTAGATGAGAATCGATTAGTAGACCTATTTTTGAATGAAGTGCATAAGGCATTCAACAAAAAACACCATGAACTTATGATAAGGAAAGTTAAATTTCAACTTGGATACAAAGGTCCTCTACTAAACCCCACACATGTACCTCAACAAACTAGGTTTCAAAAGTTGTGGGAAGGGCCTTACATTATTTATGAAACCTTTCCTTTTAGGGCCATGTTAATTCACAAACTTGAGAGCCCAAATAAGAAGGAGCTGGTTAACACACAATAAGGCAAACCTTTCTGTGAGCCCAAATAAGCCAGTGGAAGTAACACCTCCTCGGATGGACAACCTCACTAAATCTTTTGGATCTCCTCCTTTCGACTTAGTCGTGGGGAAGATGGCCATCCATGCTAACCACACCACTAGCTCATTAGTGTTTCTACCTTTCTTTTGTTTCACATGTTTTGGTTTTACACTTTCTTTGTTTTTATACCTTTGTGTTTTACACTTTGTTATTTTTTCAATTTTTATTTTACAACATCACTAGTACATTTTGACTTTCTTGAATATTTTATAATTTCTTTTGTATTTTACCTTATTTTGGTATGAATTTTTCTTCTTGAATAAAATTTTTTGTATTTAATGTCTTTAATTGCTAATACCTTGTTTCTATTTTAAAATTTTCATGACTAAGGACTAAGACAAAGTTTCTTTTTCATGGAATAGATAATGAGTCCATGTCATTCACCCATCTACAAATTCTATGATCTTCCTAGTTTTGGAAGCATTGGGTCCCTTTTTCATTAATAAAACATTAATGAACTTGTGACCTTGGTAGTTTTCAAACTTGGGAAAGATTCAAAGGTTTGAATAGGGTGTGACTTCAAGGGCATTCAAAGCTCTTTATACCCCTCTACTTACTCAAGTGCATGAGTGTTTTCATGGATTTCTTACCATTTTGCGTTGACTAATAATATGAAGTTGAATAAGTATTTGCATAGTGTGGTTCCCATAAGAAAATCCATAAAAAACATAAAATTAAAAAAATATGAAAAAAATATGAAAAAATAAAAAATGAACAAAATGATTGGAATTCAAAGCACATCCCGTAGACAAAATAACAGGCTACAAGCACTAGTTATGAGACTAGAGAGACATGTTACCCATCCCCTCTAACTAAGGCCCTTTCTCACTTTCTATTTCTTTTTTCTTCTGAATTAAGAAATGGTGATTGATCTATGGGAGCATTCTTATGTCTCAAGGGGGTGGATTAATCTTAGAGTGGTGATGTGAAGTCACTGAAAGTGGTTGGTTTTGAATAGGACCAAGATTGAACTTTATAAGGTCATTTAATCATAAAATCCACAAGGGACATCATGTGACCATGATTGGGAATTTCATTACATTTTCTCTCTCATCTATCAGTACTTTCCATAACTCATCTTACTATTGGTTGTCCATGTTCTTGTTTACTATCTTTGTTTGAAGTGTTAAAATACTTGGTTAGATTCTTCCAGATTTGGTCCTTAACTTTCCATAACTATTAATCATCTATGGGGCTCACAGACTCCTTAGTTGAGGTTATGCAAGGGCAAAAAGGCCATGTGCCTACTATGGGGAGGACCCACTTGCATATCTCTTAGTTGGGTTAGCTAAGTTCCTTATCTTTAGGCATTTTAGCAATCAAATCTTTTGTACACCCCATTGATGCATCCAACTGTGCACTCCTTAAGGCATTTTCTCCTTAAAATTCATTCTCCAATTATTTCTCTAATTTTTGTGAATTTTTGAGCCCTCTTCTATAATTTCATCATATTTATGACTTTTTTGGATCTCCAAAAATGTTAATTTCATCTTCAAATCCTCTCTATTCTTTATATTTTTAAAAGTGAAAAATTTTGGGCATAGGCCTCGTAGATAGGTACCCATCAATGGAGTCCATACATAAACGAGACCCCATATACGGGATCTTGTCAATGTAGGGTTCCACTCGCCTATAAATAGGTAGCAAAACTTAGTATTTTTCACATGTTTTCATAAATGAGGTGGAAGTTTTTGAATTTTTTTGACCCCAAAACCTTCCAATTATCATATCTTCCTAACCATTTGTTTGATTTATTCTGTTCTTTAACCTTGTAGCTATCGAAAGTAAGCTCTTTGTCGTGGGGGCTACAAACCTTAAGTTTTTGATGAAATTTTTTTTAGAAAATTTCTAACTACCACAAAGGTTTAACAAAGAAACCAACATTAAAACATTAAATTATAAGAGTTAAACCCTTCCAACAAGCTCCAGTAACATTCTATATTAAAATTCATCAAAATAATAATAAAATAATCAATCTACCATATTCCAAACTTAGCCTAAGGTGTAACCACCCAATGAGAAAGGTACTTAAATGTTAAAAGTTATACATTGAATGCTAATTCTTGGTTATGTTGTGATTATAGACGGCACTTAAGGGAAAACATGCACAGGAAGGAGAATTATCCCAACCAAGGAACAAACGATCAAGAATGGGAAAGGGACAAGAAGAAGCCCATGAGCAAGTAAACACCCATGCAATGGGACCTCTTTGGAATGAGTTCAAAATGGAATTTGTCTAATAGATTCCCAAAGAACCTATGACAACAAAATAGTCTCATTGAGATGAGGCACCCAAACTAAGAATAAAACTTGAGGTGACCTTGATAGAAGTCAGCCTTAGGCAAATTGTGAATAGGGAGGTCTAGAAATTGGTGCTCTAAGAATTAATCTTTGGACCTTTCTTGGAGTTCACACTATTAGAAGTCAAAGCTTAGCTTCAAAACTCTCCCATGTGGTCCATAATCACTTCTAGTAAGGAGTGGTACATGGGAAAGACATATCTCTTTTGGAATAATTGGCAAGCTAGTTCAATGGTCAAAATTAAGGACATTTTTATGTCCTACTCATTGAAAGCCATTGCAGAGATCCTTGGGTTACTAGAAATTAGGGCCAACCTTGCAAAAATTTCAATGCAAGTAGATCTTGGCATTAAGAAGGAATGGATGCTATGATGTGCATACTTTAAGATTGTAGCCTTCAACCTTAATCCAATGGTGATGCAAAGCAAGATTATTACCTTCTCTCCCTATGCATGTGTTGGTCTAAGTAGTTGATTCTCTATCAACTTTCCACAGCTGATCTATCTTAAGATAGAGAAGCAATTTAAAGAAAATGAACATGGAAGGAAGGCACTCTACTTCCCATGCATCATTAGAAAATTATGCAAGAGGGAAGGCATAACACACTACACAAAAAATGCCATCTTATGTGCTTTATCTGCTTCTTGGTTTAAGATGATAAAGAATAAGGAGCCTCCTAAGATCATCCAAGAAGAGTAGTGACCACCACCTCCACTGCCCACTCATGAAACGATGTTAGAGGCCTGTGCCACCCTTGAGTGCATTCATGAGATTTGAATGCAGCTCTTGGATGAGCAAGAGTAGAGAGTAGGAATGAGTGGTGGTGATCCATCTATGTACCATTCAATGATGAGTCACCTCAATAAAGTGGATCAGACCATACACTAGATGGAAGGAGGTGGACCAATTTTCTTTGACCAAAAAATGCAACTATCTGTGAGATCGAATCCTAATGCTTAAGAGGTAAGGGTATCTTTCTTTAAATAGTAGTAATTCTTAAAAATATCTGAGAGTGTTGTTACTTTTTTGGTGTGTCTAGAGGAGGGCAAAGGAATAACTATCTTGGTGATTTAGCATCACAGATAGAGAGAAAATAGCAGAGGTGGTTTCTAATAGAATTTTTGAGGCCTTAAATGCACATGTGGCATATGTATTAGAGATTTCTACACTCAAATATGTGGAAACATCCATAGGAATAGTTAGTAGAAAATTAAGTGTAGCCTAGGATGAGGAGTTACTGGACTGACTAGTGGGAATCAGACAACTAATTCTACATATCTTTGATCTTTCGAATACGATAATTGCAACCTAGTGAAACCTACTTAAAGCGAGGGATAAGTGTAGGGGAAACTTAAAATAACCCAAGCTCACAACTAATGCTTGGCTACAGAGGTTGTTGAATTAAGAGCTTATCTCATAGATCTTGTGTTTATCAACCCTATGTTAACATGTGATGAAGACGTCCAATAGCTTTAGGATAGGCTCAAATAGGTTGAGGACACAAAGTAGATAACCATATTTGACCAATCTATGGACAATTCCAAGACATATACCATTCATAAGGACTCAATCTAAATGTGTCATGAGAATGAAATCCTAACTACAGAGAATCATCACCTGTAAAATGTTGAAGTGCAGAAGTAGTAGATGCAAGAATTTATCCATTAACAGTAGGAGCAGCTAGTTAGAGTGAACATTGAACTAAGGAGATTAATAGCCAAAAATAGAAATCTCTCCATGGAGGAAGTTCAAGCCCTTCACCAAAAATCTACAATAGAGATAGTTACCTGGAAGAGCGAGGCTCTCAAATTTGAGTGAGTTAAGAACCATTATATAGATCAAGTCAGTCTACAGAAAGAAATTAATTAAAAACACATCCAGATGATGAAGGCAAAGGTCAATGAGGCCCTCCAACAGTTTAAGAATGAAGGTGATGTTTAGAAGGCTATCTTTGATGGGCTCAATGAATACAATAAAGAGGAGATCAATATGAAAGAGCTATAGATTGAGGAGATGACAGAGAATATGGAGCTTGCCAATATTCGTTATGCAAACCTAGCAATGCTAATTGTTGGACAACCATAGTTAGAGTTGGAGAAGAAAGTGGCTAGCTCATACTTGCCAGGGCACAATTCACCAATCAGATATCCACTACCAAGATCCTTGCCAAAAGGATGAATGACTACCAAGAGTTGTAGAAAACTCTCAAGGCATTCAATGTCAAACAAAACTTTTTGCTGCCTAGTTTATCAACATGAAGGAGCTGTTTCCAATAATTTCCTATCCATGGAATGTTCCCACTTCAACCCATATTTGAGATGCTATGTGGACCATGAATGATACCAAGGGAAAGGAGAAAAAGATGAAGGCAATTTTGGATGCCTTTTATCTTCCACCAGATGTTGTACTTGTTGCTGAACAACCACAATTGACTTAAGCACCATGTGTGCTTGAAGTAGGAGAAGGCCCTTTGGAGCCTCAAGAGCCTCCACCGCTAGGGACTATTTGATCTTCACCAATGTCTTCATGCCATCTAAGGAATTATGTTTGTCAACTTTGTCTTGGTGTTCAATTTTATCATCCTGAACACCAAAAAGTTAGTAATCATTGTAAATCGTAGAATCTAGGCACTCTTTAAATGTCACATTTTACAAAACATCACATTGCTCTTCCAACTAAGACTATCCCTAGGTTTCCATACCCATATGGAAGGCACCCTAAGTAATAGTCTATCTAAAAAAGTTTTGTGGTTGTTGCTACATTAAAATTTATGCATCAACACAAACAAAATAAAATTAAAACAAAAATCAAATAGTAGTACATAGGACATGAAAACCTAATCTTTCCCAACTTTTATTTTGTATTTGTATTTTTCATGTTACTTAAAGAGCCATGTGAATATTGTAATTTAGTACAAAAAATTCATAGTATTTAATGTTGGGCATTTTATCCTTAGTTTCTACACCTAATACCACTTTTGTTTGAAAACATGAGCATGATACACTATAGAAATGACAAGCCATAATGATGATGGTAGAATGATGTTGTATCAAGATTTTCAATTTGAATCTCTACCTCGTAAGAAAGAAACAAACAACCTTACTAATCGTCTACCTTCTACACCAAGTGTGCCAATATATATATGAATTTTTGTCCTTATAGATTCAAAACTGCTTCCTCTAGAATTTTAGTGTTTTAATTCTCTCTTAAATCTTTTAACATAAAAAAACATCTACATTAAGTTTCTCTAATTCTTACCATAACAATAAAGTGTTCAACTTTGTATGAAGTCTCATTGATGAAATATCCAACCATTCTCAAATCTTGAAGAGAAAATTTTGCTTCATTATTTTTGTTTAATAAGAGTATTCTAGGCAAAGTAGGCATAGTAGTTCGAATGTCTCCCATGTAGAAGTTGGTAATCTTGGAAATATTGCATGCCATTCTCCTTTCCATGCCTAGAGTGCTCTAGAATGCTCTTGAAAACCAAAAGCTAGTGGATCAATATACAAAAGTGATCCTCCAACCACATCTTTATTTATTTTATACATATCATTAATACTACCCTAACCTTAATAAGATGGTGATTTGTTGTGATATCTTAATATGCTTGTTTGTTTGAAGCGCAATGACTATGCCCACATTTCAAGAATGATATGGTGGTAGCTTTTTGTGGCATGCCTACCACCGTAAAGTTAGCTCCAAGGAAAATTTTCCACTAAGAATGATGTGGAGCCAGGACTTTGGTGTTGAGGATAGTTAATGGAATTGCAATAGAAACTTTTTAGCATCTCTTTCCTTACCAACAGTCATGTAAAATTTCTAAATTGTATTTTTTATTAATTACTTTTATTTAACATTTATTTTTCAATGATAGTTTTCTTTTACATTTCTTGGATAACTTTAATTATACAAAGATCATTTAAGCTATTATGAGAAAACTTAACACATGGTCTATTAATTGAACAAATTCATCATCATATATCTTTTGTAATTATATTGCTCATATTTTGTAGTCACTCTTGGTATTTGGCAAACTCATTACAAATCTTTTATTCTTAACATATTCTTATTGTTTCTTTCTTTGGCTATATCCTAACAATATTTTCTTTGCCTATTACTCATAACAGATCTTTTGGCAATTTTCCTAGTTGGTCAATCTTATATGGGTTGGGCCCTCTTGAACTCCTTTAGTAATCCATAGATTGGTTTAGTATGGACTACTACCTCAATTTTAGTCTATCCCTCTTTGTAGTCATTTTCTTTACTCTATCATAACGTTTTGGATGATATTTTCCTCCTCTTTATAAACTTGGACCTGATTACGAATGGCTCATCTTGGATCTTCTTTTCCTATTTAAAAAACTATATCTTTTTTACTTCTTTAGTTTAAGTCACTTCTTTAAACTTTTGGTTCTTAGATTATCATTGTGAATTCTATTGATCATAATGACCACTATGTTTGATTATATTTCTTTTATGTTGACTACTTTCTTGCTTTGGAGATGTACCTTTGATTCCTTATGGTGTTGACTCTAATTGTCTTATGTATAATACTACATCCAGTAGCTTTTATTATGATTTATCATTGCTTGCACATATTTTTTTCTTAATCTTTTATTGTTTCTTACTACATTTCTCTATTTTCACACTTCTTCATGATTGATTAAAGGATGCTTATATTCCATGGATAAGGTTGAACAATTTATGTAATAAGTCATGCCTTTTTGTTATAACTTGTTTATAAGTGATTATGAACAATCTTGAATAGTTACAAAACTGATGATTGCACCTCGTATGATGATCATATTCTATCATTTACATATTTTTTAAAATTTTTTATTACTTTTGTTGTGTATCTTTTCCTTGGCAAACTTTAGAATTTTTTACATTCTTTATTTTATTATTTTTATTGTCTCTTTCCTTATTCGTAATTTTTAAATTTTTAAATTTCCTTTTCAAAAAAATTTTATTAATTTTCTTTGTTTTTTACCTTTGTTTCCAAATTTTTAAAATTCTTTTTCTTATAATCATCATTACAACAAACTACATTTTTTTGAAGCTATAATTCCAAGTGATAGTAAGGTGCTTATTTTTCATGTCTTACAACTTGGGTTTTGGTGGGATGAACATTGAGTCTCCCATCTAAGTTAAATATATATAAACACCCAAAAAATCCATTACATTAAAATGTTTTATTTCATTTGCTTTAACTTAAAAATTCCCATAATATAGCATTACTACTATTAAATTACCTAACATTAGGTATAATCTTTTGGTTAATAACCTTTATTATCAACTATATTTCAATACATACTTATAATTGTGTTTCATAAAGGAGATTAATAGTTGCATTATTGGTTTTTAACTCTGTTTAGAATTCTTCATCATCAAGATCATCCTAGCCTTGTCCCAATAAAAAGGGTTCAACTATTTTAGTTTTGTTAGAATTATTTTAGCTAATCAATATAATATTTAGATTTTATGAAAACAATATTATACAAGTCACTTAAAATTAAGTAACAAATAGCTAATTTTGTTTCTAAATGTTTGATTTGTCAACAAGCCAAAGAAGAACATTGAAACTAAGAGGGTTATTTCATGTTCATGAAATACCCCAATGGAAATGGAATGTCATTAGCATAGACTTCATTTTGGGATTACAAAAGGCTAGGAAGAAGTTTATTGCTATATTATTTACCAAAGAATAGGAAGAAGTTTAATGCTATATTAATAGTGATAGATATGTTGACAAAATCTTCTTGTTTTCTTGTTAATTGCTTGTGTGCTATATTATTTCATAAAGAAATTGTGAGTTGCATGGGATCCCAATTAAGATGATATTTGATTCGAATGTCAAGTTCACCATGAGATTTAATAAGTCGTTCAAGCAAACATAGGGACCAAAGTAAATATGAAATGAAATGAAATTGAAGCTTTATTACATTCAAAGACCTATAAGATCTATTGGGAATATATTATATTTTCATGAAAAATAAATATAAACTCTACAAATTGACCAAGTATCAATAAGGGTAATAAAAACAAAACATAAAGTTTTTTTTTTGTTGTAGCATTATAACATTGTCTCAAATGGATAGTCGTAATGTAAGAAAGAAACACACATAACTCATCTTCGAGGGCTTCTAATCTAGAAAACCTACAAATGTGCTCTTCTTAGGAAAGCTTGCTAATAGCATTCTAATACTTGATTAGAATAGAAGTTGAAATATAGAGAGCTTCTACATCTAGTTTATTAGATAATTTAATGTAAATAAAATTATTTTTTGCCTTTTATACTAGACTGCATCTATGCAAAAACTTTCTGCTTGACTAGTTGGCAAATATGCTTAGGATTTTGCTACATGTCCTCCCAAGAGATATTTCATTTTTCCAACCATTACATTTCCTAAAAATACCAACCATTACCTTTTGAATCCTCAAGAATTGCTTTATATAATTTTTCTTGCCTTGCATATGCAAGCTATGAGTGTATGTAATGAATTTACATAATCCTTCTATTTCTAAAGGTAATAAATCACACTCATGTAATAACATTGACTAAGGTGTTTTCATCTTCACCTTTAACTCATCAAGAAGAAATGTTTTTTGCACTCTTTCAATATCTTTCTAGAGTTTAGCATCGAATCTAGGTCACCAAACAACACATCCATACAATACAGGATGGTAGATGATAGTTTGAAAACTTTTGTTCTATGATCTTCCAAGCCTAGTATCCTAAATCTTCACATTTGTTTTTGAAAGTGATGAGACGCAACATGCACTATGCCACGATATCGCGTCTTTCCCTGCGATATCGCGTACACGATATCGTGGTCCACCGCCATATCTATAAATAAGAGGTGGCACTCCCTTCATTTCCCAATCCTGGCTAGAAGTAGCGAAGCTCTGGCAAATTGATCACTCCAGAGTTAGAATTTTTCCCATGTGCCCGCAATAGGAGTCCTAAAGTGAACGACTCTTTATTCGAGCAGCTTGTAACCTGAACCCAAGTTGTGTACGGCAATAAAGACGAACTTGATTGGATAAACCTTGTAGCACGTGGCTTTATTTACTGTTGTTTATTTACTTCTTTCCTAGTGCGTACAAGTATGACTTGATTACGAGCGTCTACGGACGTGTACGGCTAATCAAGGAATCAGCTGCTTGTCGCAACGCATGAGTCCGACTTAACTATGAGCATTGGCTGCTTGGTAACCCAGTAGCGTATTCCAGGGTTCTGCACTTGGTAATCCCAGTGGTAGTTTGATGTGTATGGCTAGTTGAGGAATTGGCTGCTCATTGCTAGGCTAGAACGTGTGATAAGTACGACTTAGTTACGAGCACCCACGGGTGTGTACGGCTAGCTAAGGAATCGGCTGCTTATCACACTTAAGCTAAATAGGTGCCTCAGTACGACCACTTCGAGCACTTGCGTTACGTGTGGTGATCCCAGTAACGATTAGCGTTTGGTAAGCCACAGTTGCATAGTTCAGGGTGTGTCCGGTAAGTGGGAACGGATGCTGACGCTAGTTAATTTAGACTTAGGACATTAGTTAGAGTTAGTTAGTTTCTCAACCCTTTCCCCTGATAGCATAGAAGATAAACCGAAAAATACCAAAAAAATCACATACCTCAGACTTGCTTAACCATACACCGTGACACTTACAAGCAAGCCTGGGAAGACAACGAACGATTAACCCCAAGTGTTTCTTGTGGTGTTAAGGCATTTAGTCTGCGGAGTTCGACCGGATCGCGCGTGCACGCTCGTATTCGTATGGTTGAGTGTAGGGGTACCTCGCCACTCATCATTGGCGCCGTTGCCGGGGACTAAGTGTTTTTTCGCCAATTTAACATAAGGGATATCACTCACATCGTTGTGAGCTTAAAACGAACCTTAGGGTTAATCAGTTAATCAAGAACATTAAATAACGGTGAAAATTACACACCAATAGAAATGGCTTCTTCTCACGAAATCAACTCACCTAAGGACAATACAGGAGAAAGTCAGCATCATACGCATAACCGAGATCAACCATGTCCTCAACAATCTAAGGTCACATATACTCATCCCGATGAGTATGTGCCGGATTTTACCTTTGTTTTCCATCAAGATGAGCAACTGCGGTGGAGAGACATGCAAGGTAACATCGTGTTACCCCCAGATCGCTCTGCTCCCAACATGCTTTTCCGTGCCTTGGTACAGATTGGCATGCATGAGCTGTTCGCAGAATACGTTTTGGATGACCATGATACAAGGGACTATCAACCCACAAAAGCCCAACGTATTCGGGATGCAAGGCAGGAGAGCCAACATTCACTACTGAAGGGCAAGGTTCCCCACGTCATTAGTGAAATAGGAGAAGAGGAACCCCTCACGATGGGTTTCTTAGAAAATGATGTTCCTCCTCCTCACTCTAGTGAAGAGGTTAGGCATCAGGGCCTTAGATCAACGATACATATTCCAGGCTCTGATCCCCGTGAGCACCAGCTGTTCACGGCAGGAACAACTACTCACACTAATGACGGACTCGTTGATCGTCACAACGATCGGGGCCGAAGCAGCCGAAGAGAAGGCAAGAAACATCACCATGGTGATGGATCCCCTTCTTCTTCTCCTTCATCTCATCATTCACCCTCTCCTTCCACATCTGGGCGCAGCCACCATGAGCATAACGCGGAGAGTAAAGGTAAAAGAGATGAAATGCCTCGACAGGAAGGTCGAGAGGAGTTAGGACAAGGGCAAGGACGTAGGGAGAATAGGGAACCACCACGTAGACATCACAGACGTCATGAAAGAGATGATCATGATGAACCCCTATTCGCAACCCGAAGTATGCTTGACATTAGAGAGGCAGTTAGGATTCCCACAAGGCATTTAAGGGACAGTAGGATCAAGCGTTTGGAAATAAATAATATCCCACGTTTTGAAGGGAAATACAACGCTAATCCTCAACATCATTTACAGGCATTCCACGATGCTTGTGCCTTGCAGAACATTGATAATGAGTGGCAGAAACTCAAGTTGTTCCCAAGGACACTCACTAGAGAAGCAGAGAGCTGGTACTGGTCCTTAGAACCGAAGACCATTAGGAGGTGGAGTATGATGCTCGAATTATTCAACAACAAATATCAAACGTACTCCAGAGTGTCCAATTTGCATAAGCAGATCCAAGGCTGGAAACAAGGAACTCATGAATCCTTGGATGCTGCCATGGCCCGTTATTACACATTGTTACATCCTTGCCCGGGCCATGGGTATGCTAGATGGGATCAACTTCGCCACCTCGTGGATGGGCTACGAAATGAAACGAGAAGGACCCTTGGGACTTACGCCCAAGGGAGACTTTCCCAACTAAGAGCCCATGAAGTTGAAGTTTTGTTGGAACAAGTAGCGCAAGAAGAGGGTGAGCTATGAAAAAGAGAAAATGCGGAGGAATATAACCGTGATCCCTCCCTTCGCAAGAAGGGAGTGAAATTCTGTGATGAGGAGGATGAGTCACCACTCAAAGAGTTGGTGAACAGGAAAACTGTGCTGATCCAGAAGTTAACAACGGAGGTATCGGCTAAGGTAGACCAAATGTGGGATTCCTTAGACTCATGAATAGAAACAATTTTGAAAATCGTCGAAGAGTCTAAGGATGAGCAAAGTAGTGGCAAAGGAAAAATCAAGCGGAGAAACTCTAACCCTGCACATAACAAGGGTAAGGGAAAAATTTCTAACTCCGATGAGGCTGAAAATTCGGATTCAGACAATGATGGTGGATGTGAGGTCTGCTACTATGACCATCCTAAGGGATGTTGCCCAATTATCTCACATCTGCAGGAGTCTGGGGTGTATGCATTAAATCCAAGACTTAATCAATGGCAAACACCCTGAAGGTTACCTTATCCACAAGGTAACCCAAGGCAGTTCCACCAACCCTTAACATATTATCCAAGTGGAACTCCTTCGCAGCCCATCGGACAACATCAGCAGTGGCAATACCCATAGTCATGGGGGATGCCATCGCCATCACAACAATACTCTTACTGGCAGCCTGATCCTTATGGTTATTATGTGTAGCAGCCGGTTTCTCCAAGTGACTCTATGGGTCACACTACCCCGCAACCTCACTACCACGCTCAAGAGTACTTCAGAAGGACTCCTTCTCCTCCGGGAGACGTCTCACATTCCGTCCATCCTCTAACTCCACCCACACCACTTCCTGAAGTAGTTCCCATAACACCTCCTACACCAACAATGCAAGGGGAATTGCCTACCCAACCGCAGTAACACCATGCCGCAAGAGCTGTAAATATTCAGAGTGTAAATATCCAATCGGATCCTAGTTCTGGCGACAACCGTACAAAAAAGAGACCCTTTTTCAGAACTAGGAGCCTGGATAGACTCTTGCAACAACAAGCGGACGGGTATATGTGTAGGCCTCTAACTACTAATGCTTCGGAGCACCCTTCAGTCCAAGGGAATGTAACACATACGGTTATGTTAATACATACCATAACTGACTGGATCAAGGTAGGCCACCTTCCCAGGAAACTAACTGACCTTGGGAGTCCCTTTATTTACTTGCAGATTGCTAGGAATGCATCACATCGGGCTCTTCTTGACTCAGGTTCCGGAGTCAACTTAATTTCACGAAAGATGTATCACGCCTGGAACCTGCCACAACTTAAGAAGAGCAATATTCAACTGAAGCTGGCAGACCAGTCCATCACCATCCGCTTGGGTTTGGTGGAGGACGTTATTACCACTGTGTGTGGTTGGTCTTACCCAGCAGATTTCCTAGTGATTGATGTTAACAACAACGAAGGGGACTTCCCAATTATAATGGGAAGGGCATGGCTGAGTACAGTAGATGCATGCCTTAGGATCTGCGATCTTTCCTTGGAAATCTCCAAGATCAACATATGTGGAAAGATCGAGAACAGGATAGTTCCATACATCACATACAATGATTCATCGGGTGATGACATGGAGGAAATGTCTCCATGTAACAGGTGTGCCCATGAGACTCTACAACAAAGATGCCTGTATGTAGCAACCACGCAAGAAGTAGTAGACACCCCGTGGTTGACAGCTTGTCGTAGAGGCAAACAAATATGCATGGAATGAACTGAGGAAACTCATGCCAACAACTGTGGCATAGATACATTGGAACGTGAGCGTCGCCAACTTCCACCCCTAAATCTAAGGTCATCATTTGGGAGAAGTTGGGCACTGCTTAGAAATTCAAATAGGCACTCACTTTTTCGGATCTCTCCCTTACAATTTAGTCATGGGGAGATGGCCACCTATGCTAATCATATGGGGCCCTCAGTTCTTTTTCAGTTTTTGTTTTACACGTTTTTGTTTTACAACATTTTTGTTTTTCACATTTTTGTTTTACAAATTTTTTAACTCTTCTAGTTTTTGTTTTACAAATTTCTTTAACTTTTCTTGTTTTTGTTTTACAACATCGTTATACTTTTTCCATTTTTTGTGTGTGTGTGTATTATCCATCATGTAAGTTTGTCATCCAATAAGTGTTCGGGCCAATGGGATGAACTGTTTTTCATTGATTGCTAATGTTTGGTTTTTACCTTCAAGTTACATTGTTGATACTAAGGTATGTTCTTTTGANGGGTGTGACTTCAAGGAAACTTGATTTTTTGTGTTGGTCATTCACTTGGGTGCTTGGATGTTTTCTTCTTGGGTTTTCTTACCATTCCAATGTTACCCAATAATCGGAAGCTGAGGAAATAAAAATAAAGAAGTCTTTGCATGGTGCGGTCCCCACGCATAAAAACAAAAAACACAAAAAAAAAAGCAAAAGTGAGGATTCAAAGCACACCCCTTAGACAAAATAAAAATTTGGGCTGCAAGCAGTGGTTATGGAACCAGAGTGTTCCCTCTAACTAAGGCCCTTATCGCTTCCCAGTCTCTCCTCTGTTTCGTCGGAATGGTGGTGGCTCTTTGAAGATGCATCCTTGTTGTCCAAGTGGATGGTTCAACTGAATGCATTGATGCGAAGTCACTGAAAGTGGTTGCTTTGAGCCCGGAGTTGGAATAAGATTCGCCAAGTCACATTAATCATAAAACACACAAGGGGCTGTATACCACCTTGTCCTTGAGATCCCATTCCACTTCTCTCCTTTCCATCCTTCTCTCCATTCTTCACCTCATTGCCAGTTGTATCATTAGTGTATATTTTGGTTGATGCTTTGTTTTCTTTTTGGTAATTTCTTCCGGTTAAGACTTTAACCCTTGTTCCAAAGGACATTCCCAGAGCCTACGGACTCTTTGAATGTGGGATTGTCAGGGCATTAAGGGCAGGAGCCTGCTTTGTGGAGGACCCACTAACATTCCTATTTGGAACATTAGTTAACTTCTTTTCCTTAACGTTTTGCAATTAATTAACCTTTTTGTTCACTTCCATCATGACATCCATTTCACCGATGCCATAGTTGTTCTTTTTACCTATCTTTCTTACTCCTTTTCTTTCTCCATTCTAACACTACCGGAGGTTCGCGATTAGTCATGGGGGTATGGGGCCTGATTTTTCAATTTTTATCCTAAG
>MNCI01012448.1:13497-51741 GCA_015680685.1 Gnetum montanum | reverse complement strand
GCTAGTTAATTTAGACTTAGGACATTAGTTAGAGTTAGTTAGTTTCTCAACCCTTTCCCTGATAGCATAGAAGATAAACCGTGAAAATACCAAAAAAATCATATACCTCAGACTTGCTTAACCATACACTGTGACACCTACAAGCAAGCCTGAGAAGATAACGAAGGATTAACCCCAAGTGTTTCTTGTGGCATTAAGGCATTTAGTCTGCGGAGTTCAACCGGATCGCACGTGCACACTCGTATTCGTATGGTTGAGTGTAGGGGTACCTTGCCACTCATCCAAAAGCATACAAAGCGTTGAAACCTCATACTATTCTTTCTTTGATGCACTTCACCCACATATAATTATTCATATAAATCATACTAAGATATTTAAAATAATCTAATATTTGCACATTAGTATCTCCAAAATGGAAATTATAATAGGCATTTCTTATACACTAGTTCATCAATTTGGTTTTATTCACATTCACATGAAGATCATATGAGTGATAATAATTTTCTAAAACTTTCCTTCCTTGTGGAAGTTTTACCAACTCCAAAGTATTGTTAAAATGTGAAGCTATGATCTCCTCAACCATAACCTCTTGTCATTTATTAGTAGCAGACCAATGTACAACTTTCTAAAAAAAATTCAGGTTCATCAACATTGGTAAATAAAGCATAATACAAAGAAGATGAATACCTTTGTGTTGCTTTATGAGGACATGAAGATCTCCTAATTTGCAGTATAGGAGTTATTGGAAGTTCATCAACATTTGCATCAGATGCAATAACATCACTTGTTATTATCTCTATCTTTGTATAATCATCAATATCAACATCAATAACATCATTATGAATATATGGCGAAATTTCATGATTAAGTTGCTTTGAAGATACATAATTAGAAACATTAACATCCACAATCAATTTTTTTCATTTTTCTTTTCCTTCATTCTTATGAGAAAACATCTCACTTTCATTAAATAAAACATTCCTACTTCTAATAGTTTGTTTTATAGAAGGATCCCATAATCTATAGCCTCTATCATCTTCATTATTACTAAGAAAAATACACCTTTGGGATTTTGCATCTAACTTACTCCTTGGTTCTTTTGGAATTAAAACATACACCTCACATCCAAAATTTTTTATATGATTATATGAAATATTCTTACCTTTTTATAAAACTTAAAGGATCTTACCATTTAAAAGAAGGCTTGGAGATTGATTAATTAAGCATACTACCATATTAGTAGCTTGTACCCATTGCCAAGATTAGATTTTGATAACATACTTCTAACTTGTTCCATGATGTATTTGTTCATCCTTTTAGCAACATTTTGTTGTGGTGTTCTAGGAATAGTTCTTATTTTTTGAATACCATTTTCTCTACAAAAATTATTAAAAGTGATAGAGTAGTATTCTCCACGATTATCAGTCAATAAACATATAATATATTTTTTAGACTCTTTTTCAACTCTAGCTTTAAAGCTTTTAAGAATATCAAAAATCTAATCTTTAGAAACCATGGGATATAACCAACACTTTCTAAAATAATCATTTATAAATGTAATAAAATAAAAAGCTCCATCATGAGATTGAACATCCACTAGTCCAAACACATATAAATATACTATCTCCAATACCTTACCTTTTGTAAAATGCTAATCTCTTTTAAAATTCTTCCTATGTTATTTTCCCATAACATAGTGGTTACAACATTCAAGAGATGCATCCTTAAAATTTGAAATAAAATTTTGATCTTGTAGTAATTTCATACCACATTCAGTTAAATGACCTAACCTACAATGCCAAACTTGCAAATTACTCTACTTACTAATAAAAGAAAAATCTTTTTCAGCCATACCACACAGTGTGTACAAAATTCTATCTTTTTCCCTTTTAAAAGAGTCATGCATCCTTTAGAAATCTTCCAAGATGACTTTCTAATAGTTACAACATAACCTACATTATCTAATAAATTCTTTGCAATTTGAAGAACATGCCTTACATTATTTAATGTATACCTTCTATAATTAGATTTCAAAATGGTAACATCTTTGATGCCCAAGATTTTACAAGAGCCATCATCACTGAGATACAAAAAATCATTCTGATTATCTTTATAATTTGAAAGAAAACTTTTATTAGGGCAAATATGAAATGATGCACCAGAAATCTAAAATTTAAATATATTCATTAGTAGAGATAACACATGCAACACTCATTGTAACACCATTATCAAATGTAATCTTTCCTTTAGAATAATTATCATCGTTACCTTTTTCTGTATATTTCTCTTTTTGTGAAATGAAAATCTCTACATAAATGACTTAGCTTTCCATAATCCAAGTCAGGACCTTTTATTCCTTTTAATTTTGATCTTCCTTTGCTCTTAGATTTTCCTTTACTTAATTTGTAGATTAATCCCTAAATCATGTCCTTCCTCTTGCTTTTGTTGCCAATGCTACATTTGTTCTAGTTGATAATTACGTTGAAGCTTTTCTAGTTTCTTCATTCAACAATGAGTTAGAAAGTTTAAATTTATTGCACATAATATTAGTAATAGTTGTAACAAGAGCATTCTAGCTTGGTGGTAATGAACATAATAGCAAACACAACACCTCTTCAACTAAATTAATTTTCAGAGATCATAATTGTGCACGATAGAATTAAATTCACTCACATGCTTTCTCATCATTATACCTTCCTTCATGTTAAGGAGAAACAACTTGTACATCACATCCATTTCATTTGCACAAGAGAGTCACTCATAAGATTGTTCAAAAGATTTCCATAGTTCTATAGATGTTTTATAGTAGTAGCATCAAATGAAATTGATAAAGAAATCCAAGGAAAATTGTAGCCAAACACTATCAATCAAGGATAGCTCATTCCCAATCTTCCATACCAACAAGTTGTGCAGTCTTCCCTTAATTTAAAAAATTTAGCTCTTTCTTAAGTAAGTAACCTTCTGTCATAATTTTCCATATGTACCACTTGTTCTCATTTAGCTTTTCGAACTACATTATTGTTTCCATCATGTTATCATAGCTCCGATACCAATTATTACTACTAAAAAAACAAATAAAGTTGATAAAATAGTAAAACACACACAATAGAATTTAAGTAGAAAACCTTTCAATGTGTAGGTAAAGACTCATGGTAAGTAGTGTCGAGCTTTATCATTTTCTTGAAAAGATATAGTAAAAAACAAGGTAGAATAATGCCTTTTCAGAGCACAACAACGTAATTACAAATTTTTTCATACTTGTACATTAATACATAACCATATATTTAAGATAGAATTTCTAACTCAAGAATACAAACTTTCCAATTACAAAGTAGATGTTACAACAACAAGTTACATTTCAAAGATTAACACCAAGTGAAACACCTAATTTGGCTTCAATTAGCTAATAATTTTTAAACATTGATGAAATTAAATTTAAATACAACCCTATTTAAGTGAATCTAACAACTTTATTAGTATGTTTTCTTGTTTCATTATTGGTTTGGAATTTATGCTAATAGTGCATGCTAAGAAATGGAAAGATACAACCATAGTGATAATGTATTCATCTTTACTATTTGAAATTTGAAACATCAGTAATAGCTGGTGATGAGCAGCGGTTAGTGCCTACGCCCAACCATATGAATCACAAGCATTCATGTGCAATCTAATCAAATTTTGTGGATGGGACTATGTGGTATCTAGATTGTTAAGCATTGATTGTAGGTCATTGTCTTCTCACTTAGACTAGTGTTAGTTTTATCATGTATGATTTAGTCCAAAGTGAGGCATATAATTATGATGTTGTTGGGGCCTTAAACTAACTTTAACAATAGTATATAAATCAATTATTTAATCTAATTAATAACAAGAAGATAAATTCTAAAATAGCCTAAGGGTGATGATTGTCTATTCCTAGCTTGTTGTACATGTTCCAAACTCACATACCCACTACTGGGATTACCAAGCGTTATGGTACTAGGCAAACCAAGCAATAACACAACTAGGATTACCAAGCAAATACATGTTTACACTTAAAATTGGTCATGCTCATTTTGCCGATTGATTAATGTGCATGGAAATGTAAATATTAACTAAGTACATGAAAAGTAAATTACATTGAAATTATATCTATTCTAAGTTAATGTGTTCCATTGAATATGAATTAATCTCAATCATATTATTGTTCATGGAATGTGTCCAAGTACAATGCCAATTGAATAAGGTGTTGTACAAATAACTTAAATTCACAATACGAGCACTCATGGACTATTTGCTAAGATCACGAAATAAAAATACAAGTTTCTAGCTACTAGAATGACCAAACGATGTCAAATACATAGTAGGAGCCTTGTATTTATAGGCATTTATTATAATTATGACATCAAATTTATGACATAGCAGATGCGATGTATTAGGGGATGCTACAACATAGATGCGATGTCGCATATACAACATCATAGATGTGACATAGCATCTACGACATCTTAGATGCAATGTATTATCCATTTCATGCTCTATCATACTTCCATGACTTACCAACACATACAACATTGCTGGGTTACCAAGTGTTAAGCAATGCTAGGATTACCAAGAACTGTATGTTATGCTTGAAGTGCTCATACTTATGTGTTTAATATATTTAACTTAATTAGTTAATTAATTAAAGTCTTACTTATCTTAATGAATTGCATAATTAATGAAAAGATTAAATTAAAAAATAAATCATTAATCTATTCCAAGTTTTGCAAGGTTTTATCAAAAGGTTATCTTTATTGCCATTCACACTAGTGTGCTTAAGTACATTAGTGCTTGAATAAATATTTGTACACTTTCTAACTCCTACAGCAGGCACCCAAAAAAATATTCAAACTTTCAATTAACAAGACTGCAAGAGCTCTGCTATAATTATGATAAGACATGCCCCTAAACATAACAGATGAGTGTGTATTTATAGACTTTATTATGGAGCTACATCAATGGGGCCTCATGAATGTAGCAAATGCTACATTGATGTGGCCTCGTCGATAGGGCAACACCAAGTCAACAAGGCTACATCGATGGAGACTTGTTGATGGGGCAACACCAATTCATGAGGGCACATTGATGGAGACTCATCGAGAGGGAAATACCACATTGATGGGGCTGCATCGATGGAGACCCATTAATGGGGGTCCATTGACGCAACACTATGACACTTCATCCTATCCCCACAACTGAATTAAAACTCATCCTTGAGTTCCCTTACAAAATTGAAAAGGTATGGGATTATTAACTAACACTTGACACAACAAAACTAAGTGTTGAGTGTATAGATCAATATGATTACAAAATTTGTTGTGTTCATGAAACAAAAATAAAAACCATGACATGAATACTCAAACTAGATAGCACATCCCCTAACAACATGAATATGGTTGAGAAGATCAAATAGTCCCAAGGGATGTAGGTTCCTGAGGTTTTGATGGACCTTCGCTAGCTTCAAGCACATGTGGTGGTTGAGGAGGCTATGGCTATCCTGCTACAGCTACTAGCTTTGGTGGGAAGCAAAAGGCATCAACTAATGACTTCATCTTCTTCTCCTTACTCCAAGGATCATTCACAATTCACACAATATTTTCAATGTGGGCTAGAATGGGGTACCCCATAGACATGGCATTATTGGGAACAACTCCTTGACATTGATGAACCAAGTAGTGAATTTTTTACATTTGACATCGAATGCCATAACTATGTTTTGTAGCTCTTGGTAGTCATTCATTTTTTTGGCTAGGATCTCAACAGTGGATCTTTGATCAGTATATTTTTCCTTGAAAACCTTGAGTTCAACATTTACCTCTGTAAGCATTTGCTTAGTGTCCTTGCGGTACTTGAAATTGGCCTCATACAACAAGGACAAGCTAGCCATTTGCATTTCCAATTTTAACCACAATCACTTGGTTTACATACCAGAGATTTGCAAGCTTCATATATTTAGTCATATCTTCTATCTTCAACTCCTTCAGGTAAATTTCTTCTTTATTGTATTGATCAATCCCATCAATGATGGGTAGCCATAATTTGTGTCCTTGTTGGATTTACTAGAGGGTCTCATTCACCTTTGCCTTTGTCACTTGAAAGTGTCTCTCATTTATTTTCTTTTGTAGGAAAACTTGGTCTCTGTAGTGATCTTTGACTCTCTCAAATTTGAGAGCCTTTGATTTCCAAGTGGCTACTTCTATTGAGGTCTTTTGGTGAATGGGACAATCCTCCTCCATGGAGAGGTTTCTGTTCTTGGCTGCCAATCTCCTTAACTCTGTATTTGCTCTAGTTAGTTACTACTAGTGTTGATAGATAAAATCAGTCAACTATTGTTTATGCGCATTAACATTTCATAGGAGATGATTTTTTGTGGCTAGTTGCACATTCTCCTGGTGAGTTAAATATAAGCCCTTTTGAATTTTATGCTGGGTGGCCTCTACCAAGGATCGGTAGAACACCACCATCTCCATGACACTCTCAACCCATTTCAACTTAGTGTGAAGTTGTTCAAGAGCTTTATCTCTTGGAAATGCTAGGTTGAGAAATGCAAGGTTGGAGATCTGGGCTTTCAATTTAGCAACCTCCATAGGCAAGCGTTCATTATGCTCCTTGGCTATTTTGAGTTACCTTCCAAAATAATATTCTTACTCCTTACCTCTAGTAGCTTTGATTAGGTTTTAGTTAAACTATTCAGAAGGTTAAAGACATTTGGAAGTGGTTTCTTGGTTCCTACTAGTTGGTCCAATAGTTGTTCATGTTGTGCTACACTTAATTTGTTGCTTATGGTTCCTATGGATGTCTATACATCTTTTAAGTGTAGTGATGTTTGGTACAAATGTCATAGATGCATTGAATGTTTCTGCGATTTTGTTAGTNAGCGATTTTGTCAGCAACCACCTTAGCTATTGTTTCTTGCCCTTAGTGCTACATCACTAGTATTGTTACCCCCTTGCCCTTCTCCAAGCGCACCGAAAAGATCATGGTGTTACCAAAAATCTCTAGGAGTTGTTGTTGTTCTGAGAGATATACCATTACCTTTCTATTGCTAAGATTTAACCTCATGGACAATTACATTAATTGAGTAAAGAAAATGAATCCACCTCCCTCCATCAGGTTGATTATTTAGGCCACCTCAGTCTAGTGACTCAACACAAGCCAATACATAGATGAGTCTTCCCCACTCATGTTTGTTTGTTGCTTTTCTCACTCAAGAGCCATTCTCAGTACTTGTGTAAACATTGGGATGTTACAACGATGTCTAACACTATTTTCTGAGTGGTAGGGGGAGGTGGTTGTTGTTGCAACTCTTCTTGGATTGTTGTTGCAAGAGTTTTGACCATCATCATCTTCATCCAATTAGTGGTCAAAGTGCATTGGACAACATCATTAGTGTAGTAGAATATTCTTCCAATTTGACATAATTTTCTGATGAGGCATGGGAAGGGAAGTGCCTTCCTTCCATGTTCATTCTCCTTGAATTTCTTCTCTATTTTTAGATAGATTAGTTGTGGAAGGTTAACGGGGAATCTTCCACTCATAGCAACACACGCATGGGCAGAGAAGGTAGTGATCTTGCTAGGCCTTGTTGTGGGATTTAGGTGAAAGGCCACAATCTTGTAATGGATTCTTTCTACCAATGTGAGCACGTTGTACTCCTTGTAGTCAATACTATACCACTATTAAACCCATTCCTTTTTGATGCTAGGGTTCACCTGCATTAGAATCTCGGTGAGATTCATCCCAGTTTTAGGCAACCCAAGTGCCTTTGCAATGGCTTGCATCGAGTAGGGCACTGAAATGTTCTTAATCTCAACTATTGAACTAGCCTACCTATTTTTCCAAAATAAGAACATATCTCCCATATACCACTCCTTATTGGAAGTGATAATTGGCCACATGGGAGAGCTCTTCAGTTGGTCTTGTACTTCTTTAGTTGCTTACTCCAAGAAAGAGCCAAAGTTTAACTCTTGGAGCACTATTTTTTGGACCTTCCTTGATCTGATTTGGTTTAGGTAGGATTTTGTCAAGGTCACCTCAAGGTTCGCTTGTTAAGTTGGTGCCTCATCTTAGTGGGAATGTTTTGTTGCTACCACCTATTCTAAAATTTGATAAATAGACTCAAATTTGGCCTCTTCCCTAATAGATCCTATGGCATGAGTTGCAACTAATTATTCTTGGACTGGTTCTTGGCTCCTTCCCATTTTAAACCATTTTTCCCTTGGTTGAGATGATCCTCCTTCCTATGTGTGTTTGCCTTTTGGTGCCATATGCAGTCATAACACATTCATGGATTAGTAGATATAATGTGTAACTTAAAATTTTGGGATACCTTATCTCATTAACTAGTTACACTTGGTGATGATTAAACCATGGTAAAATGATTATTTTATTAATTAATTTTTTATTGTAAGTGTTACCAGAGCTAATTGAAAATGTTTAACTCTTGTAATTTACTATTTTAATGATGATTCATTAATTAAACCTTTGTGGGAGTTAGAAAAATGTTGAAAAATTTTATGTCAAAAATGGCACATTTGTGGGCCCCACAACTAAGAGCTCACCTCTAGGAGCTAGAAGGTCAAAGAATAGAGTCACTTGGATAAACGGTTAGGAAGTTATGGGCTCTAGAAGTATCTAGGCTCTGAAAACTATAAAAAATCCTTGGACATTTGAGAGCAAATATGAAAATTTCTAAGGGAGGTCATGCATATACATAGTATTTGTGTGCTACGTAAATAGGGCCATGTATACGGGGCCTCATATATGCATGGGCTCTATTGATAAGGCCCCATTTATAGGGTCCATAAACAAAATTTTGAAACTTAAATATTTCAAAAAATACAATGAATTTTTGAATAAATTTGGGGTCTATGGAGTCATAAACAAGCCAAGAATATGATGAAATCATTGAAGAGGGTCTTTGAAATCTCAAAAATTCAAAAACTTAATGTAGAATATGTGAATTAAAGAAAATACAAAGCACATAGTCAGATGCAGAAGATGGGTGCATGAAAGATTCTAATTACAATAATGCCTAAGGATAAGATGCTTAATAGACCCAACCAAAAGATATGCAAGTGGATTCTTCCCATAGTAGGCACATGCCTTGTTTGCCCTTGCATAACCTCAAACTAAGGAGTCTATGCACTCCATATGTGATTAATGGTTTATGAAACTTAAGGATAAAAACCTAAAAGATTCTACCAAAGAATTCAAGTATGTCAGACAAAGACACTGAACAAGAACATAGACACCAGTAGTGAGGTGAGTTGTAGGTAGAATGGATGGATGAGGAAGAAGGTGAAATGGAGTTTTGAATTGAGATCATAAGATGTCCCTTTTGGAAGTGTGTTTAAATGACCTTAGAAGATCCATCCTTAGTCCAAACTAAAACCAACCACTTTCAGTGACTTTATATTGCCACTCCAAGACCGATCCACCCCCTTGAGATACAAGAGTGCTTTCACAAAACAACCACCATTCCTTAAAGAGAAGAAAATAGAAGCAATAAGTGAGAGAGGGGCTTAGTTAGAGGGAACCTTCAGGCATGGCTAACATGTCTCTTTAGTCCCATAACCAATGCTTGTAGCCCATTTATTTTTTAGGAGGTGTGTTTTGAATTTTTATCATATTTGTTATTTTATTTTATTTTATTTTTGTTTTTATTTTATAGAATTTTTGGATGGAAACCACACCATGCAAAGACTTATTTAACTTCCTATTTATGGTCAACATAAAATGGTAAGAAATCCATGAAAACACTCATGCACCCAAGTAAGTAGAAGAGTACAAAGAGTATTGAATCCCATTGAAGTCATATGTTAAGCAAACCTTTAAATCTTTCCTAATTCTAAAAACCACAAAGGCCACAAATTTACTAAAGGTTTATTTAATGAAAGGGACCTCATATATCCAAAACAAGGAAAATCATAGAGTTTGCATATGGGTGGATGACTTGGACTCATTGCCTATTTCATGAAAAACAATCCATGCCTTAGCCATTGATACAAAAATTTAAAAATAGAAACTAGACATTGGCAACCAAAAAAATTAATTGCAAAGCATCATTAGCAACAACTACAACACCATTGTGTCATGTTGACATAAAGCACATTTATTAACGGAAATTAGAAAATCACAGTAAAATAAATAAGAAAGTGTAAACTATTTAAGAAAAATTTAAATGTACTAATGATGGTGTAAAATAGAAAAAAGTTCTAAAATAAAAAAAGTGTAAAATAACCAATTTTTCAAAATAAAAACACAAAAATTTGTAAACAAAAAATAGAAAAATTGAGGAGCTACGTATATGATTAGCATGGATGGCCATCTCCTCCATGACTGAGTTGAAAGTAGTAGATTCAAAAAATTAAGTGTGGTGTTCATCTATGGAGGTATTTGTTGCACTGGCTCACTTAGGCTCATGGAAAGGCTTCACATGTTGGATATTGACTAACTACTTCTTGTTTGGGCTTTTAGGTTTGTATATTATCATGACCTCAGAAGGAAAGGTTTCATAAGTTATATAAGGCCCCTTCCACAATGTTTGAATTTTTTTTTTTTTTTTTTTGAGGAACATGTGTGGGATTCCAATTGAGGACCTTATATCTAGGTTAAAGTTTAATCCTTCTGATTCTTAGGTCATGAAACTTTTTGTTGAATGCCTTGTGCACTTCATTCAAGGATGGGATCACTATTTAATTTTCATCTAGCACATTCAGGTTGATTAGTCTTTCTTTTTATGCACGACTTAGGTCAAGGTTCAAGTCATAGGTTGTTGAAAGTGTACAAAGCTTGAATTGGATAGGTAGAGTTGGTAATTTTTTGTACACCAACTCATAGGAAGAGTAGCTAATAGGAAGTTTCCATGTTATGCGATAGGCCCAAAGGGCATTGTTGAGTTTTGTGCTCAGATCTCTCCTATATTTGATAATAGTTCTTGTTAGAATCTTTGTGATCTCCTTATTACTAACGTCTACTTGATTGCTAGCTTGGGGATGATAGGGTGTTGTTAATTTATGTTCAACCCCCAAGCACTACATAAGCTTCTAAAAAGTGGTGCCTATGAAGTGTGTTCCATTTTCAAAAATTAGTGCATGTGGCACCCCAAGCCTATCTACAATGTGCTATTGTACAAATTGAGAAGTAGTGGATGATGTGCAATCAATGATGGCTATTGCTTTGGCCTATTTGGTACAATAGTCAATGAATATGATAATATAGGCCTTTCCATTAGACATGGGCTTGATGAACCCCATGAAATCTATGCCCCATATGTCAAATGGTTCTAATCGTTGAATCCACAATTGAGGACCCTCCATTCATGCAATTATCCCACCATCTCGTTGACAACATTCATAAGATTGGACAAACTAGTGAGCATTCTTAGAGATTGTGGGCCAAAAATATCCTACCATCATGATTTTTTTGGAGATGCATCTCCTTACATAGTGGCTCCCACAAGGACCCTCATGAGCATCCTAGAGAATGCACAATTGATCAGCATCAAGTACATACCAATGAACCAGGCCATCAAGGCACATCTTGTAAAGGTGTCCATTTATTTCCATGAAGTGTTTGATGTAATGAAGAAACTATTATTTCTTCCTATAGTCCAAATTTTGTGGCATCTCTTGAGTAAGAAGATAAGTGAGGATGCCATCATACCATTTTGGTTCTATAGGCACTTGTTCATTTATTACACCAGCAAAGAGGAGTTCATCAAGAAATTGGTAAGAAAGTGGGCTCTTGTCCTCCTTGTCATCCTATCATAACTAACAAAGATGGTTAGTGACCATATTCTCAATTCCCTTTTGATCTACCATCGTAAGATTGAATCTGTAAGATCACTAGCCACTATATGACACAAGGCCTCACCGTTGGCTTATTCATGAGAAAGTAAATGGCACTATGGTCAATGTGTAAAAACACTTTATCTCTAAGCACATAGTACTTGAAATTTTTCTAGAGCATACACTACTACTATTAGTTCTTTTTTGATTATGGTGTAATTCAACTATGCACCCACAATGCTTCAACTTGCACAGTGGATATAATATGAACATTTCTTATCATCCAACTATGCAAGTATAGCTTCCAAGGCATAGTTATATGCATCTGTCATGATATGGAATGGTTTGGACTAATCTGGTGCTCATAGAATTAGAGTTTCTACAAGTTTTCTCTTTAGGCTTTGGAATGCCTTTTCACATTCCTTGGTCTAGATGAATGGGGCATCTTTCTTTGTTAGTTCAACCAATGGTTTTGTGATCTTAGAGAAATTCTCTATAAATTGCCAATAGTAGCCAGTATGTCTAAGAAATGATTGAACATCTCTTATAGTTTTTGGTTGATGGGTGATTCATTGGATGACCCTTATCTTTTTGAGGTCTACCTTGATCCTTACCTAAGAAATTATGTACCCTAGTACAATGAATTCTTGGATCATAAGATGAATCTTTTTCCAATTGAGCCACAGATTTATTTCCATACATCTTTTGAGTACTTGCTCAAGGTAGTCCATGGCTTGCTTGAATGTAGCATCATAAGTGATGAATTCATCCATAAAGACTTCCACTTTCCTACCAATTTGGTACTAAAAGATGCTTAAAACTAGGCATTGAAAAGTAGTAGGAGCATTGCATAAACTAAAAGGCATCTTGCGATATGCAAAGGTTCCCCAGGGACTTGTGAATGTTCTTTTTGGCTTGGTATTTTAGTGTAATCTGAATTTGGTTATAGCCACTATAATCATCTAAAAGACTATAATGTCAATGCCCAAATATGGTGTCCAACACTTGATGAACGAATGATAATGCAAAATGATCTTTAAATGTTGCCATGTTTAATAGCTTGAAGTCGATACAGACTTGTCATTTACCACCTCTATTTGGCATTATCATGAGTGGGCTAACCCACTTGTTCTTAGCAATGGGGTAGATGAACCATACCTTAACGAGTTGCTCAATCTTCTCTTTGATGATTTTCTTCAATTTTAGGTTCAATCAACATTATGGTTGTCTCCTTGGCTTCATGGATGGATCAATATAAATACAATGTTGGCATGTTTATGGATAAATTCTAATAAGTTTAGGATATGACCAGGCAAAGGCTATTGGCCATTTGTTAATCACTTTTAATAGTTTTTCTTTTTGCTTGGAAGCAAGTTTGGCATTAAGTATGATCAGTTTGCTATTTTTCAAGAATACATATTCCAGGCTAATTGGTAGAGTTTTCAACTCTAGGGGCTCTTCTTTGAAATTCTTAGGGATCTTCAACTCTCCCCAATTGGTATCATCATTTACATTATCAGAGAGTTGGTGATGGACTTGTTCTAGATTATTCATGCCTTTAAGATAAGCACACATTAGGCTCTCAATATGTTCCATCCAAAGTGTGTTGGTTTCAAGATTAGCTATCAACCAATGGATGCCATCCTATTTTGTGGCAACTACATATAGGTACTTTTGAACTTCAAATTCATTTGCACACTATCTGCATGCTTTTATGGATGTGCTCTTGATAGCCATGAGTTTCTGCACATAGTTGCATTTGATATTGTTGTATGCAATGCATGGAATCTCTTCTTCTTGATTTTTCCAAATTCATTCTCCTTGGAAATTTCCAAGAAAAGATCTCTAATGTCCATTTTCACATCAACAGTGCTTACCCATGCCCTTCCCATAATGATTGAGAGGTCCTCCTTACAGTTCTCAACCTTGATTACTAGGAAATTAGTAAGATACAACCACCCATAAATAGTGTTCACAATGTCTTCTACTAGTCCCAGTGGAATAGCAATGGACTAGTTTGTCAATTCTAATCGGATATTGCTCTTCTTGAGAGGTGGCAAGTTCTAGGTAGTATACATCTCATGAGAAATCAAGTTAACACTAAAACTTGAATAAAAAAGATCTTTACATGGTTCATTCTTAGTAATTTGTAAATAGATAAGAGGACTCCTAGGATCAGCTAATTTCCTAGGAAGGTTGCCAATCCAAATCCAAATAGATATGGCATGAGTAAGAATAACAATTTAGATTTTGGGTAGTATTTGATTTGAAGGGTTCCTAATAGAATGGTTTGTAGAGGATGAGGTAGGAGTAAGATGATCACCTGCCTAAGTCTATGAGAGCTTACTAGAGCTATTAGGTAAAAAAATGGTCTTTTATAGGCATGAGGTTCCAAACCACTTAGTTGATTAGCTAGTTTTAAATTGATGGCCCTAGTAGCATTGTGTTACTGCGACTAGGTTGTAAGTTCACCTACATGGATGGAGTAGGTAGTAGTTGCGTTAAGGGTGGAGGAATAGGAGGAGGATAAGGATGGAATGTGGCATTCCTTCAAGAATGTGGAGAATGAGTTCTATAGTATTCGGGAGGATAGTGGTGATGTTGAAAGAAAGAAATGTACTAGAAGAGTCACATGGAGACAAGGGTTGTAGAAAATAATACCCACATAGATCTGGTTGTCTATAAGGGTACTACTACCTTGGTGGTGGTAATGCCCATGACTGTGGTTACTACCATTGTTGATACTACTTATATAGTTGTGGATGAGTTCCACTTCAATAATATTATTGTTGCTGATGGAATTGCCTAAAATTGCCTTGAGAATAAGACAATCCTCTAGGTGTTTGTCTTTTTGCTAGTCATGGATTCAAAGCATACATCCCAAACTTCTATAAGTATGACATGATGGGGCAACATCCCTTAGGATGTTCATATTAGTAGATGTCACACCCACCATCATCATTTGATTAAGTTTCCACAATTGTCTTTGTGGAAGCAATCTTGCCCATATCCTTTTGATTGGCACATTCAGCTTTCCTTTGCCTCCTATGGTCATGATCAGTATTTTATTCTTTTGACTCTTCAATAATTTTTAGAATAGCTTGAAATCTACTATCCATGGAGTCCTACAACTGATCTACCTTAGTTGAAATTTTAGAGGTAAATTTTTGAATTAACAAGGTTTTTTGATTCACCACCTCAACAATTGGTGATTCCTCCTCACTGTCACAAAATCAAGCCTCCTTTTTCTAATAGAAGGAACCCTTTTATATTCCTCAGCACTTTCTTGTTTCCTCAACTCTCGTTCTTCTTTTGCTATTTGCTCAATCAACCTCTAAATATGATGGGCACTTAACTTAGATAGTCTTCCTTGGACATAAATCCCAAGATTTTTCCTCATTTCAGAGTGAAGCCCATCTATGATGTGGCGAAGTTAATCCTATTGAGAGTAACTATGGCTAGAGCATCAATGTAATAAGGAATAATATCTACCCATGAAAAAATCCAAGGAGTCATGTGTTCCTTGCTTTCAACACTAGATCTACCTTCTCAAATTGGACAATTGAGGGTATATTTGATACCTGTTGAATAGTTCAAGCATTGTACTTTGTCTATAGATTAATTCCAGATCCAAGGACTAGTACCAACGTTTTCCTTCTTTGATGAGTGTCTTAAGAAACAACTTGAGCTTTTGCTAGTCATTTTCTATGTTTTGTAGGGCACAGGCATTATGAAAAGCTTGAAGATGATTTTATAAATCAAAGTTATATATCCCTACAAACTTTTGAATGTTTTTCATATCCAATTGCTTGATCTTGCTATCTTTCACATCCCTTGTTGGCATTCTCACTACATTTGCAATGTTTAGGATGCTTTGGGTGGAGAGTAAAGGCTCATTGTGGCCATGACCTTGGTGCCTACAATACCCTCTGCTACCCTTTCATTCATGATGATGGACCTCTCTTGAATTCTTTCACCCTAGATCTTGACTTGCCCAATGGTCCCTACAATCATCTCAATTTTGTTGGTCACCTCCATCATGATTGCTTTCATTACAGTAACGTTTGGAACCAAAAGAGAAAGAAGATGATGATGAAGGTGAAGAGGAAGGAGGACTAGAACCATCACAATGCCTGCCACCCCCTCTTTGGTGGTCATGGCCACAACCAAGTAGCGAGTGGCATGACAGAAAAGGACAACAATAGTATGTGTGGGCATTGGCAGCAATGGCTCATCTTTCTCTTCATGGTGCATAGAGGTGGAAGCGATAGCATCAACAGGTAGTCATGGTTGTAGGCAAATTGGGTAGCCTTCTCTCTTCCAGCCACAAGCATACAATAGTGCATGCAGACATCAGTAGTGGACACCATTGGCGCATGATAGCCTAACATGGTAGGTAGTGCAGACAATGTGTCCCTCTCTCATGATGGCTCTAAATGACATGTGGCAGCAAACTAGTAGTAACATCCGCAGCCAATAGTCTTCCAACTGTGCCTCAGTAGCAATTGGCATGTGACAGGTGATAGTGGGTTCTCTCTCTATTCCCTCACAGTCTAATTAACAACGAGGCATGTGAGGTTCTGTTTTTCTCCCTCCCAATAATGGTGATTCTTGCAGCAAGTTGAACTTGTGCATCAATGTGGTAAGAGAATCAACTGCTAGCCTCTCCTCTCTCTATAGCAATGGTGTTGGCAGATGATGATTAGTGATGACTACAAGTGATGGTAAGGCGTGGGTGACTGCACATAGCAGCTGTCAGCAACTACCATAGGGTTTTCTCCTCTTTCTATCTGCAGGTGATAATGAAGCTATAGTAGGCAACCTTCCTAGGTTTTTTGCCATGAATGACAAGTTACATGGTAGGTAGCAGTGAGGCACATGGTGGCAGAACACTAGATAGATCTCTCTCTTCCCCTTTCTCAATGGCTACGAGCAATGTCAATTGTGGTAGTGTCCATGACAGTAAGACAACATGACTCAGTGGTAGCAGCAAGGACTAGGAAAAATTTATTTATTTTAGTTACCTATTGTATTCTTGAATTTCAAAGATAGTTTTTTAAATTTCCCAATTTTTTAGTTTGATTTACTACTTTAAAATGTCACATGGCCCTCTCTAGTTGAGACTATTCCTAGGTTTCAATACCCATATGAGAGGCACCCTAGGAAATAGTCTCCTTAAATAAGTTTTTTTTCCTGGTGTTGGTGCATCCAAAATTTATGCATCAACAACAAGTTGACTACCTCAAACAAAAAAATTCAAACTTGGTTGACAAAGTAATAATAAAGGCCTAGCTAACCTATAATCTTCTCTTCATTGACAACCTATCCACGTATAAGAAATATAAATATGTCTTGTAGCCACATTTTAGCATTTTTTTGATTTGGTTTTGGTTTGGATTAATTCTCATACTAATTTTCTAGTAAAGCAATATTAAGTATAATGAATGTTACAATTATATCATCTAAATTAATATGTTATAGAGTAATGCTACCTTTTTCATGCAATCATTATTAATTGTGGGATGCATTAATTACCTACAATCTTTAACAAAGTATCTTAAGTAATGAATTATATACTTTGGAGAAGAGAAGAAAATACATAAAAGTCTTATTATTTATAGGATACTTCAAAATAAGCTAATCATCTATGATAGAATGATTGTGTCCTTTGCATTGTGTCATTATACTCACATGTCAAGCCTCTTTTTCAAAATAGTTAAAAAATGTTTAAAAATATATGGTGGATTAGTTTATGCCTTATTTAGTAAAGCTAATGAACTTATTCTAATCCAAATTCTAGAGAAAAGTACTGGAAAGGTATTTTTTAAAAAAATTTCAAGCCATAAGTCACACACCATCATCATCATTAGCCTAGACTTATTCCAACCACATAGGGTTGACTATATAAGCATTAATACCCAAATCTTGTTGTCTTTCTTTATGTAAGAAAATCAAGTATGTTTCCACTGTTTAACCTAGTAGATTTCTTCTATCACAAAGCACACCAACAGCTTCTCCCCATTTCTTCTATCCTACTTTACTTTTGTTTATCATATCATTGTTAATCTCATCATACTCTTGAACCAGACACATCAAGTATCTAATTTCAAGCCATAAGTCAATATCAGTCATAAAATGCAACCTATTTTACAAATGCATATTGGCTTTAGTGGTAGAGTTATTGTGTGTTATTTGAGAGGTCATGAGTTTTATTCCCATTTCAATTACACCAACTATTAATACTAAGTAACGACTCATCATTCAAAGGCTTAATGCATATCCTATTAAGTAGGGTTCTAGGAGGATTAGTAGATAAATGAAAGCCTAATCCAACAACAACTATGAATTTTTATCAATGTGAAAATTTCTATTGATTGAAGAAATTTTTTATTTAAAGAAGAAATAACTATAATATTAGTACACCCCAAAATATAAAGTCCAATTAGAACTTTATAACTCAATATTATACACCAAAATAAAATCCATGACTTGGAGCTTTTAAACCAATAGTCTTAACAGTAGGAAAATGCCTTATTGTGTATGTTTTGCCTCATTTTTTTTCATCTCTTTTGACTATTTGACATATTGTTGCATTCTACTTAAATTCTATGAAATTGATGTGATGGCTATGTTTAGGTAGTACCATACATATAGTCATCTAAACAAATAATAAGGTGTTAGCCTAGTGTTAAGACTCTTAACTTGGAAACGTCAAGTTATGGATTCAATTCTAGTGGGCAATGTTAAGTTTTACACACACACACACAATCATTATCAAATCTAATTTTTTTCTCTTTATTTTTTCCCACCAAATCTAATTTATATAATTCTCATAGAAGGAATTCATATTATTACCAACTTGTTCAACATTTTTCTTCTATCAATACAAAAATTTCTATTGATTATCAAAATGTAAATTTACAAGTTGGCAAGCAAAAAAAAAATTTCTTCTTTTGGTGTTGTTGATGTAACTAAGGCACTTGAGTTTATTTTTCCTAATAATGTATATGAGTTATTAGTTATTGAGGTTTCATTACAATATGTGTTCATTTAAAATTTGGATTGTCTATCTGATAATCAAAGTTTTGCTTTGCAATTAAATGATGTGATGAAAAAAGATGATATCCAAGTCCTTCATTAATGGGACGCGATATCGCATCCCTCACGATATGGCGTACATGATATCGCATCGTCCTCTGTGATATTACGTATGCGATATAGCGGTGTGCCACCAAGTCTATAAATAAGAGGTGGCTCTCCCTAATTTCAAATTCTAGATCTGGACTCTTAGCGAAACTCTAGCAGTTTTACCTCTCCAAAGATAGAATAATTTTCATGTGCCCATAGTAGGAGCTCCAAAGTGAACAAATCTTTATTTGAGCAAATATTGTACCTAAACACAAGTTTGTGTATGGAAATAAAGACGAACTGTTGGATAAACCTTGCAGTGCATGGACTAAGATAATTAGGATTTTAATTACTATTATTTATTGTTTATCTTTTAAATGCTTTATTAGTTAATTAAATCTCTCTCAACCCTTCTCCCATAGTTAAGTGCATTCAGTACAATCACTTCCAGCATGTGCATTATGCTTGGTAATCCTAGTAACGAATAGCGTTTGGTAATCAAAGTTGCATTGGTTTAGGGTGTGAATGGTAAGTGGGAACGGATACTAATGCTAGGTTCATTAAGTCTTAGTTAGTTAGTCAAATTTAGTTAATTAGCCTCTTCACCCTTTACCTCATTAGCATAGGCGATCAAACATAAAAGCTATAAAAATCACATACCTCAGACTTACTTAACCATACAACCATGACAAATACAAGTAAGTCTGGGAAGACAAAAAATGATTAACCTTAAGTGTTCCATGAGGTGTGTAGGTACTTAGTCTGCAGAATTTGACCAGATCGTGCGTGTAACACTCGTATTCGTATGGTCGAGTGTAGGGGTACCTCGCCACTCATCATTGGCGCCATTGCCGGGGACTAAGTGATGATGCACTAAGTAGAACATAGGAAATCATCCACATCGTTGGGAAGCTTAAACGAAGCATTAGGGTTAATCATACAGAAGATAACATAACAACAAACAGCACACCGAACTAAACTAAGATGTCTTCTTCTCATAAGAGCACTTCACCACCTAGGGATCATACAAGAAACAGTTGGCACTGCAACATGCATAACCAAGAATCACCAGTTCCTCAACAAAATCAAGTGGTATATATTCATCCCAATGAGTATATACCCGATTTTAGTTTTATCCTCCATTAGGATGAATAGCTGCATTGGCGAGATTTGCAAGGTAACATAGTGTTACCCCCGAATCGTGTAGTTCCTAACATGCTCCTTCGTGCTCTTGCACAAATAGGCATGACACATCTATACATTGAATACATTGTAGGTGATTTCAACACAATGGATTACCATCCCACAGAAGTGCAACGTCAATGGGACTTGCGATAAGAGAGCCACCACACATTGTTGAAGGGCAAAGGGGTCTCTCACATCCTAAGTGAAATCGGAGATGGTGAACCCATTATAACAGGTTCTCTGTCGAATGATGTTCCCCTCATAATGATGGTGAGGAGGTGGGATATCAAAACTTATGCTCCATGATTCATAACCTTGGTTTTAATACCCATGAACACCAAGTGTTCACTGAGGGAACAAAAACACATGATAAGGATGGGCACTTGGATCATCATCACGATTGAGGCCATAGCCATCAAAGAGAAGGTAAGAAACATTGTCATGGAAATGGTTCTCCTTCTTCTTCCCCTTCATCACATCATTCACCCTCTCCTTCCACATCAGGACGTAGCCATAGAGAGCACAACGATGAGGATAAGGATGAGCGAGATGAGAACCCTCGACGAGAGAGTCAAGAGCGAGGAAGAGGGCATTCCAGAGAGTCAAGGCATAGAAGGAAAAGTAGGGAACAATGTAGGCATCATAGATGTCATGAGAGAAATGATCATGAAAAACCTCTACTAGTGACCCAGAGTATGTTAGACATTACAGAGGCAGTTAGGATACCTACAAGGCATCAGAAAGATAGTCAGATTAAGAGACTTGACATGAATAACATCCCCTGATTTGAGGGAGGATACAATGCTGATCTGCAAAACCATTTAGAGGCATTTTGTGATGCCTGCGCCTTGCAAAATATTGAGAATGAGTGGCAGAAACTAAAGTTATCTCCTAGGATACTCATATAAGAAGTAGAGAGTTGGTACCAGTCCTTAGAGCCGGAAACCATTAGGACGTGGAGTACAATGCTAGAATTGTTCAACGATAAATATCAAATGTACTCCAGAGTATCCAATTTGCGTAAATAGATCCAAGGATGGAAACAGGGTAATCATGAACCCTTGGATGCTATCATGGGTTGATATTATGCATTGCTACATCGTTTCCCAGGCCATGACTATGCACAATGGGATCAAATCGACCACCTTGCAGATGCACTAAGACACGAAACTAGGAAAACCCTGGGACATATGCCCAAGGAAGATTATCTGAACTTAGGTCCCATGAGGTGCATAGACTATTGGAGAAAGTAGCTAAAGAAGAAGAGGTGCTATGGAAAAGCGAGAGCATGGAAGAATATAACCGTAATCCTTCCCTCCAAAAGAAGGGAGTGAGATTCTGCAATGAAGAGGATGAGTCACCACTCAAAGAGTTGGTGAATTGAAAGACCTTGCTACTTCAAAAGCTAACAACGGAAGTGTCGACTAAGGTGGATCAAATGTGGGATTCCTTAGACTCTAGATTTGAAACCATTTTGAAAATTATAGAGGAGTCTAAGGAACGAAGTAGTGACCATGACAAGAAAAAGCGAAGAGATTCAAGCCATGCATGTGAAAAAGGTAAGGGGAAGATGACTATCGCCAATGAGGTTATGGATTCGGATATAGACAATGATGGTGGATGTGAGATCTGCCAATATGACCATCCTAAGGGATGTTGTCCAATCATCTCACATCTACAAGAGTATGGGGTGTATGCACTCAATCCAAGACTTAACAGACACTAAGCACCCCGAAGGTTACCTTATCCCCAAGGTAACCCAATGCAGTTCCACCAACTGTTAACGTATTATCTAAGTAGAACTCCATCACAACCTATTGGGCAACACCAACAGTGGCAATACCCACAGTCATGGGGGATGCCACCACCTAGGCAACAATACCCTTACTAGTAATCAGATCTGTATGGCTATTATGTGCAACATCCAGTTTCTCCAAGTGACTCTATGGGTTACGCAACTCCACAACGTCACTACCAGGTTCGAGAGTATTTTATGACTCCTTCTCCTATGGGAGACACTCCACATGTGTACCATCCTTTGAATCCATTCACCATTCTTACACCAGTAGTTCCACTACCACCCTGTCCAATAATGCAAGGGGAACTCCCCACTCAACCGCAGAAATGCAATGCTACAAGAGCTGTAAACCTTCAACCCACTACTAGTTCTACCAACTGCATGAAGAGAAGACCTTTCTTTAGAACCAGAAGCCCAAACAAGCTCTCACAACCACAAGCGGTTAAGTCTGTACTCGCTCCTCCAACAAGTAAGGCTTTGGAGCTCCCTTCAAACCAACAACAGAGCTCAATGCATATGGTTATGTTAACACATATTGTTACTAACTAGATCAAGGTAGGCCACCTTCCCAAGAAACTCTCTAACCCTGGAAGTCTCTTAATCTACCTCCAAGTCACCAGGAACGAACCACATAAGGCTCTTCTTGACTCACGTTTCAGAGTCAACTTAATCTCACGAGAAATGTATCAATCTTGGAACCTACCCCAACTCAGGAAGAGAAATTTTCAACTAGAGTTAGCTGACTAGTCCATCACCATTCCCTTCGAACTAGTGGAAGACATCATTACCACTATGTGTGGTTGGTCATACCCAGTTGATTTCCTGGTGATAGAAGTTAATAGTAACAAAGGGGGCTTCCCAATTATAATGGGAAGAGCATGGATTAGCACCGTTGATGCATGCCTAGGAATCCACAATCTTTCCTTCAAAATATCTAAGGAAAATATTTATGGAAAGATCGAGAAGAAGAAAGTTCCATGCATCACATACAGTGACTCAGAGGGTGATGACATGGAGGAATGCTTAGCATCTCCTACATGCAACTGGTGTGCCCAAGAAACACAGATACAACAATGCCTGTATGTAGCAACCACACAACAAGAGAACACCCAATGGTTAATAGCTAATCAAGAAAGCAGCCCACCAACATGCATGGAAAAAACTAGGGGAACAACTCACTTTTACAATGAAGGCATAGATACATTGGATATGAGCATCGTCGACTTCCACCCCTAAATCTAAAAACATCAATGGGGAGAAGTTAGACACTTCTAAAAAATTCAAATAAATGCTCATTACTTTGGATCTCTTCCTTTCAATTCAGTCATGGGGGAGATGGCCACCTATGCTTATCCTTTAAGGCCCTCAGTTCTTTTACATTTTTTTTTTACAAATTTCTTTAACTTTTCTTGTTTTTGTTTTACAACATCGTTATACTTTTTCATTTCTTTGTGTGTGTGTGTGTTATCCTGTTGTCAAGTTTGTCATTTAATAAGTGTTCTTCATGATGGTATAAACTATTCTCTATTGGTTGCTAATGTTTGGTTTTTACCTTTAAGTTATGATGTTGATACTAAGGTATGGTTCTTTTGATATGACAGGCAATGAGTCCACTTCATCTATTCATCCACAAAATTCTATGGTCTCTCTTGGCTTGGAACTGTACAATCCATTTCTCAATAATAAGAACTATAACGAATCAGTGACTAGGCATTTCTCAAACTAAGGAAGGACTCAAGGATTGAAAATGGTGTGAATTCAAGGGAACTTGACGCATTTGTATTGGTCATTCTCTTGGGTGCTTGGATGTTTTCTTCTTGAGTTTTCTTACCGTTTTGATGTTACCCAATTATCGGGAAGCTGAGTGAATAAAAATAAAAATCATAAGTCTTTGCATGGTGTGGTTCTCACGAAAAACTCAAAGAAAAAAATAGTGAGAATTCAAAGCACATCCCTTAGACAAAATAATTAGTTATGGAACTAAAATAAACATGTTCCCTCTAACTAAGGCCCTTCTCGCTTCCTACCTTCTCATCTTTCATTTCGTCGGAATGGTGATGGCTCTTTGGAGAAGGTATCTTTGTTACTTCAAGAGGATGGATTGGCCAAATGCATTGATGCGAAGTCACTGAATGTGGTTTGTTTGAGGCTGGATTTGGAATGGGATCTGCTGAGTCACATTAACCATGCAATACATAAGGGGCTGTACACCACCTTGTTCTTGAGATTCCATTCCATTCTCTTCTTTCCATCATTCTTCCTCCATTGTCTACCTCATTGCTGGTTGTATCATTAGTGTATATTTTGGTTGACACATTGTTTTCTTTTTGGTAAGTTCTAGTGGTTAAGACTTTAACTCTTATTCCAAATGACATTCCTAGAGCCCTTGGACTCTTTGGATGTGGGTTTGTTAGGGCATTCAGGGCATGAGCCTACATTGGGGAGGATCCACTCGCATTCTTATTTGGTGCACTAGTTAAATTCTTTTCCTAAAAATTTTTTGCAGTCCACCCTATTTTTTTCATTTCCATCTTCACATCCACTTCATTGACATTATAGCTGTCTCTTTTTCTCCACCTTTCTTGTTATTTTTATTTTTCTCCATTCTCTCGCTATCGAAGGTTTGCTCTTAGTCATGGGGGTCCTGATCCAATGTTTTCAATTTTTCAATTTTCTCCTAACCCCTACCCCTTCGGTAGTCACCACTATTATATCTCCAAATCTGTATAAGCCATACCACAACTCAGCCAATGGACCTTTTCACTGAAGTAAGGTATCAGCTGCATTGAGATTCATTTACCCTTGCTAATATAAGATTGTGTTGTGTGTGTAGATGGCAATCATACAACAACAGATTGGATCTGGAGGGAACACTTGGAATGGATTGATGCTGAAGAAATTATGCAAGGAACAAGATTGATGGCATGCTTATGGATGAATAACAAAAGGCGCAATCCTGGTGTTGGCAGCAGCATACTTCTTCTCTCTTCTCTCTTCTCTCTTAGCTACCAAATATGGCCTAATGTCAAATGTATAAGGTGTTCACTCTTGTTGTTGTGAACACCAGTTTTATTTTGTTTTGTTCTATAATGATGATCCATTCACACGTCATCCCATTCACCATTAGTTTCATCTAAGTCAATAATCCCATACCTTCCTGATATTTTGTTAGGAACTCAAGCACGTGCGTTACGCTTGGTAATCCTAGTAACGAATAGCGTTTGGTAACCAAGGTTGCATTGGTTCAGGGTGTGAATGGTAAGTGAGAATGGATACTGATGCTAGGTTCATTAAGGCTTAGTTAGTTAGTTAAAGTTAGTTAATTAGCCTCTTCACCCTTTACCTCATTAGCATAGGCAATCAAGCATAAAAGCTATAAAAATCACATACCTCAGACTTACTTAACCATACAACCATGACAAATACAAGTAAGTCTGGGAAAATAATGAACGATTAACCTTAAGTGTTCCATGAGGCGTGTAGGCACTTAGTCTGTGGAATTCAACTGGATCACACGTGTAACGCTCGTATTGGTATGGTTGAGTGTAGGGGTACCTCACCACTCATCATTCATGTTATGAATTTTTCTTTTTTTCCTTTTCTTACTTCTTTTGGTTGAGGTAGACAATTTTTTAATTATGCGACATGCCCTAGATATAAGGTCATTTATACATAAGCATGTAGCGCCAATCATTTATAAGTGGACTTTAGATTTTGATCTCCATTCTGAAAAACATTCAAAAGTTTCATGTTTTTTTAAGCTATTCAATACTCCTTTGATTTTGTTAGAAAGCTAAGGAGGAATTATTAATCTTCTTGATCCCATTAAGCATATGGAATCTATTTTTATAATAGTTTATTTTTGTAGATGTTTTTTTATTAAAATCAATTATCTTAATTGTAAAAACGAATTGGTATTATAGGTGAGTAGGAAGACTCATATTTAGCCAATTATATATTATAATCTTCCTAATTCTTGCAACTTTTGTCATCATGAAGAATATTTGTTTAATGGTTGTCTTTTTTTAAAGGATAGAGAAATGCCCAACAAATAGAGAAAAAAATTTGTTATTTCCATTTACAAAAATAAAGAAGGCACATAAAATTATGTAAACTAGTTCCATGTACAGGCAAGCAATACATACCAAATGTTCCTAGTAAAGTAGGTACAAGGCCCGTCACTATTTCTACTTTGAGGGATAAACTAGTGTTGTGAGTTATGCATTTGTCTATGTCATGTGTCTATAATCATACATTCTCTAAAACATCTCATGAGATCAAAAAAGGTTGTAGCTGCATAACCTACTATAGAGGAATCAAACTAATCAGCCATACTATAAAGCTTTCGGATACAATCATAGAGTAACATATCAAACTTAAATCAACAATATCAAAAAATCAATTTGGGTTTATTCTAGGGAGATCTACTATAGAGGTTATTTTCGTGATATGACAATTGATGAAGAAATTCAAAAAATATAGAAAAAATCTACATATGATCTTCATCGACTTAGAAAAAGCATATGATATAATGCCTAGAATATTATTTGGTGGGACTTGTGGGGGAAAAACATCCATGATAAGTTGCTATAAAGGTGTCAAACTAATTATCCACACTATAAAGCTATGGGAGAGAGTCATAGAATAATGTATCAAGCTTGACTCAACCATATCAAAAAATCAATTTGTATTTATGCTAGGGAGATCTACTAGAGAGGTTGATGAGCAACAAGTATACCATACTAGCATTCACTTATTGATCTAGTCGAATTTCATAGACTTTAGCTCTCTAAGTACATTGGTTTGTAGGAGGTGAATCTAACCATTGCAATTGTTATCTTCTCAGTTCCACTTGTGAATTGTAAGTGTATGGTTAATTGTAACTGAGGCATCTAATTTTTATCATTTTGTCTTTTATGGTTTAATCACCTAAGTGTTGGAAAAAAAAGTAAATTTAATGTGTAATTAATCTAGTAACTAACTAACATTAACTAATCCTAACATAGGCATCCATTCCCACTTTCTGTACACATCTTAAACACGTTATAGTGTCATTGGGTTACCAAGCATTAAGTGCTACTAAGGTTACCAAGCATTAAACATATGCTGGAAGTGGTTGTGCTTATGTTTGCTATTTAGCCGAATTAATTACTTAGTTAAAATTCATTAAAGTAGATTGCATGAATATTAAATTCATTAAAGTAGATTGCATGAATATTAAATTCATAAATAAAGCATTAATCTATTCCAAGTGCTACAATGTTTGATTACAAATCTCATCTTTATTGTTGTTCACACTATCATGCTTAGGTATATTAGTGCTTAAATAAATATTTGTACACTTCTTTGACTCCTACTGTAGGTAATTAGAAAATATTCGAACTCTAGGAAAGATAAATTGCAAGAGCTTCACTAACAACTAATGGAAAGATGGATGAATCGTGCACCCAAGTGTTGCATTTATAGGTAGGCACACATCCCATGATATTAAATATTCAATAACGTAGCTTGTGATCCAATATTAGGGATCTGATATCAAGACCTAACAAAAAATGATTCATCATATCCCCATGATTGAATGAAAGCTTGTCCTCGAGTGAACAAAAGAAGGAACAAGCTCCTTACAAAATATTGGGAAGGTATGGGATTATTGACTAACTAATTGACACACCAATTGACTTAGACCAAACAAATAGATACTAAGTGCCCAAATGTATGGATTTATAATCTTTTACAAAAGTTGGTATTCATGACAAAAAAATTGAACACCTTAACAAAAATTGACATCCAAACCCCTTTGGCAACCTGAAAACGAGGGAGAAGATTAAATGCTCTTGAAGAGGTCCTATTGCATGGCTTCTACTACCTATTCCTGGGGTTTTTTAGGTAGTTAATCCCTTGCAACCTAGGTCACTTATCCATTGGTCAGGACAATCCCACTTCTAGTCCATGCTTCCCTTTCAGTGTCATTTGCAATTACAATAGAATCAAGGATTAGCGTGTGATCTGTAACTTATAACATATAGGTAACTTGTCTCTCTTGGGCAGTTACACTTGGCTAAGTTGTGATTATGGTAGATTGATTATTTTTTGTGACCACCAAAGTTCATTGGAAGGGCTTAACCTCATAAATTGATGGTTTTAATGTTATTTCATTAGTTAAACCTTTGTGGGAGTTAGAAAAATTTTCTATCAAGACCTAAATAGCCCCCACAACATAGAGCTTACCTTTCGTAGTGGTAGGATAGAAAAATGAGGTAAATCAAACAAGAAGTTGAAAAGTGATGGCTTTGGAAGGTTCTGGGCTTTGAAAATTTTCAACATTAAAGGTAAGAAAAAACACAAAGATTTTTAACACAACTTGGAGTTTTTGGAGAGTCAAAAAATCCATGAACATGATGAAATATGTGAAGAGGGTTAAATAATTCACAACAAAAAGAGGATTTCATTGGAGAACATTATGAAGGAGTGCACAATTGAATGTCACTGATGGGATGCACAAAGGATTTGATTGCAAAAATGCCTAAGGATAATGAGCTTAACTAGCTCAATCAAGAGGTATTCAAATAGGTCCTCCCTAAAGTATGCTCATGCTATTAATACCTTTACATGACTTCAAACTAAAGAGTCCATGGATCCCATGGTTGATTAATGATTATGAAAAGTTAAGGACTAAATCCCATAAGAACCTACCTAAGAATTTTGACACATAAAACTAAGAAATTAAACAAAATCATGAAAAACTAGCAATAATGTGAATTAGGAAAAGTAGTCATAGATGAAAGAGAAGGTGGAATGAATTTCTAAATCATAATCACATGAAGTCCCTTGTGAATCGTATGGTTAAGATGAACTAATAAAGTTCATTCTTAGTCAAAATCAAAACCAACCACTTCCAATGACCTTGCATTGATACTCTCAGACTAGTCCACCTCCTCAAGACACAAGAATGCTCTCACAGATCAATCACCACTCCTTATAGAGAAGAAAAGAGAAGTAGAAAGTGAAAAAGGGCCTTAGTTAGAAGGGACATTCATGCATGGGTTACATGTCTTTCTAGTCCCATAACCAGTGCTTGTAGCCCATTATTAAGCCTAAGGGATGTGCTTTAAATTCCCATCATTTTTTTGAGTTTTATATTTTTATGATTTTTGGATGGGAACCATACCATGAAAAGACTTTTAGCTTCTTATTATTGTTCCACAATAGAACAATGAGAAATCCATGAAAACACTCAAGAACATAAGAGGATAGGCAAGTACAGAGAGTATCGAATCCCTTTAAAGTCATACCTTTATTAATCCATTTAATCCTTCCCAAGTTTGGAGAGTACCAAGATCACAAGTTTGTTAAAAGTTTTATTAAGGAAGGGACCTCATATTTCCAAAACAAGGAACATCATAGAATTTTTGGATGGGTGGATGACATGGACTCGCTACCTATTTCATGAAAAAGAAACCATGTATTAGTTATCAATACCAAAATTTAAAGATAGAATCCATACATTATCAATCAAACAACATTATAGTACAAACCACCATCAATAGCAACCACAACTGCACTATGTCCTATTGGCAATAAAGGAAAAACAAGAGAAAACAAACATAAGAAAAACATAAGAAAAATTCAAACCAAATAAAGTAAAATACAGAAGAAATTGTAAGATAGGTAAGAAAGAGAAAAATTTACTAACGATGTTGTAAAACAAAAAATGGTGTAAAATAAAAAGATGTAAAAACAAAAAAGTGCAAAAATTGAGAAGTTACTTTGTAATATAAGAAAAATGGCCATCTCCCCCACAAGTGAGATGAAAGGAGGAGATCCAAAATATTGAGCATGCTTGTTCATCCAAAGAGGTGTTGTGGTCATTGGCTTTCTTAGTCTCATGGAAAGGTTTAATTTATTGTATGTTGACCAAAAATTTCTTATTTGGGCATTTAGGTTTGTATATCAACATGGCCCTAAAATAAAAAGGTTTCATAAATGATGTGAGGCCCTTCTTACAATTTTTGAAACTTAGTTCTTTATGGCACATGTGTGGGGTTCCAATAAAGGACCTTGTCTTCTGGTTGAAATTTTATTTTCCTTATTTTGAGGTTATGATGTTGTTTGTTGAATGTCTTGTGCAACTTGTTAGATGACAGGGCTACCAATCAATTCTTGTCTAGTAAGTTAAGGTTCATTAGTCTTTCTTTTTGTGCTACACATAGGTCAAGGTCAAGGTCACAAATCGTTGAAAGTGTACGGAGCTTGGATTGAATAGAAAGAGTTGGAATTTTTCCATACACTAGAGCATAGGAAGAATAGCCTATAGGGAGTTTCCAGGTGGAGCGGTAAGTCCAAAGGGCATCATTGAGTTTCGTGCTCCAATCTCTCCTATTATTTAGTGATTTTTCTATTTGTTACCTCTTCTTAATTGTTGGCTTGGAGGTGGTAAGGTGTTATTAATTTATGTTTTGTCCCCAAGTGTTGCATGAGCTTTCGAAAGGTAGTGACTATAAAGTGAGTATCATTGTCAGAAATAAGTGCATGTGGCATACCAAACCTATTTACAAAATTTGGTTGTACAAATCAAGTAGTTGTAAAAGATGTATAGTCAATGACAACTGTTAGTTCTACCCACTTCTTACAATAGTCAACAGTGAATGTGATGTACACCTTTCCATTTGACATGGGTGTGATGGCACCCATGAGTCAATGCCCCAAATATTGAAGGGTTCTAGTAGTTAGATCCACTGTTGAGGTCCCTTCATATGAATGGTCATTCCACCATTGTGTTGGCAACATTTACAATAGTAGATGAATTGGTGAGCATCCCTAACAAGTGTTGGCCAATAATACCCTACCATAGGATCTTAATGGTAGTGCATCTCCCAACATCATGGCCCCCACAAGGACCCTCATGAACATATTAGAGAACATGTAGTTGATTAACATTAAGGACACACCAATGAACCAAGCCATTGGCACACACCTTATAGAGGTATCCATTTATCTCCATAAAGTATATCATCCAGTGAAGAAACTTTTATTTCTTCTTGTGATCCAACTCTTGTGGCATCTCCTGAGTGAGAAGATAGGTGAGAATGCCATCATAGTAGTTAGGCTCATTGGAAATTTGTTCAATTATAGCAGAAAAAAAGAGGAGTTCATTAGGAAATTGATCAAAAAGTGGACTCTCATCCTCTTTGTTGTCGCATCTCAACTCAACTGAGACAAGTGGTCAACAATCACATTCTTGGTTTTATTTCGATCTACCATTGTAAGATCAAATTCCTACAAGATCACAAGGTAGTGTATCATATGGGGGCTCACCATTAGTTTGTTCATCAAGAACCAAATTACTCTATGATTTGTATGCACAAGCACCTTGTACCCAAGCACATAGTTCTTGAATTTCTCCAAGGCATACACCACTGTCATCAATTCTTTCTCTGATATGATGTAATTTAGTTGTGCATCCACAATGCTTTGACTCATGTAGTGGATGTAGTAAGGAAATCTCTGATTGTTCAGTTGCAAGAGCATGGCTCCCAAGGCATAATTTGATGCATTCATCATGATATGGAATGATTTAGACCAATCAAATGCTCATAGAATTGGAGTTTCTACATTCTTCTGCTTAAGTTGCTGGAATGCATTCTCACATTTCTTAGTCTAGACAAATGGAGCATCCTTCTTTGTAAACTCCACCAATAATTTGGCAATCTTAGAGAAATTTTCTATGAAGCACCAGTAGTAACTAGTATTACCAAGGAATGATTGAACATCTTTGACAATTTTCAATTGACAGGTAACTTCTTGGATGACCCTTATTTTCTCAAGGTCCAGCTCAATCCTTGCTTGTGATATTCTATGCCCCAAGAGAATGCCCTCCTAGACCATTAGATGGTTTTTTTTTTCAATTAAGCTAAAGGTTGGTCTCCACATAGCTTTTCTATACTTGCATAAGGTGATCTAGGGCTTACTCAAATGTAGTGCCATAGGTGAAGAAGACATCCATAAAGACTTCCACCCTACTACTAATCTATTGTTGAAAGATGCTTAGAACAAGGTGTTGGAAGGTTCCATGAGCATTGCATAAGCCAAATGGCATTTTTCTATATGTAAAAGTCCCTTATGGACTTATTAATGTAGTTTTTTCCTAATCTTTGGGTGCAATCTGGATTTGGTTATACCCACTATAATTATCCAAAATGCTATAAAAGCAATGCCTAGAGATGGTGTTCAACACCTAGTTCACAAATAGCAATGAAAGATGATCTGTGTAAGTCTCCATTTTCAATAGCTTAAAATCAATGCAGATCCTTCATTTGTCACCTTTTTTTAGCACTACCACAAGTGGGCTAAACCACTTGCTATCTGCAATGGGATAGATGAACCCCACATTGAGGAGTTGTTCAATCTCTTCCTTGAAAATCTACTTAAGTTTAGGGTTCAACCATTACTACAATTGCCTCTTTGGCTTCATGAATGGATCTATGTAGATGTAGTGCTAAAATATCCTTGGATCAATTCTAGTGAGTTTAAATATGACCAAGCAAAAGCTATTGGCTACTTGTTAACCACCTTCAACAACTTTTCATTTTATTCAGGAGCAAGGTTGGCATTGATTATTACTAACTTTCCATTATCAAGAAAAGCATATTCCATGCTATTAGGCAGAGTTTTCAACTCTAAGGGCTTTGCTTTAAAGCTCTTGGGATTTCCAACTCTCCCTAATAAGTATTATCAGGTTCATTAGAGATTTGGTGATGGACTTACTCCATCTAATTCATGCCTTCAACATAGGCACTTGTTAGTCTCTTAGTTGGTTCCATGCAAAGTGTTGAGTTGTGATTAGGATCAATTGTCAGCCACTTGATGTCCTCCTATTTTATGGATGCTATGTACATGATCCTTTAAATTTTAGACACATCTACACACTGTCTACGTGCTATGATGGATGTATTTTTAATGGATCATAGTTTCTACACATAGTTACACCCCATGTCACTATATGCGATGCATGGAATTCTCTTCTTCTTTATCTTTCCAAATGCATTTTCCTTAGAAATCTCCAAGGAGAGATCTCTGATTCCCAATTGTGCATTAATGGTGCTTAACTAAGCCCTTCCCATGATGATTGGGAAGTCCCCCTTGTAGTGATCAACATGGATCACTAGGAACTCAGCACAATAGGACCATCCAAACAGTGGTCATAGTATCCTCCACTAGCTCGAAAATAATTATGATGGACTAATCTACCAACTCAAGATGAATGTTGCTCTCATGGAGTGGAAGCAAGTTCTAGGCTTTGTACATCTCATGAAAAACCATATTTACACCAGAACTTGAATATAGATGAGCCTTATAATGCTCATTCCTAGAAATTTGAAGGTAAATAAGGAGACTCCTAGGATCATATCTTTTCCTGGAAAGATGGCCAACCTTAATTCAATCGGTTACGGCATGGGTCAACATGATGGTATGCACTTTGGGAGGTATTTGGTTTGAGGGGGACTTAAAGGATGTGGATGTAGAGGATGAGGGAGGAGTGGAGCTATCAACCACCTATGTCTATGAGGACTTTGTAGGACTGTTGGTTCAAAAGAATGATCTTTTTTGGGATTTGATTTCTGAAGCACTCGGCTAAGGAGCCGGCTATAAGTTAACAACTCTTGTGGCATTACGTTGCTGCAACTAGGTTGGAATTTTGCTTACATTTATTGAGTAAGTGGTAATTGAGTTGAAGGTGTAGGGATATGTGTAGAAGGATGATGAGGATAGTCAGGAAATGGGGATTCCCCTCTTGAAGATTGAGCTTTTTAGTATTCAGGAGGATAGTAGTGATGCTAGAAAGAAGTGTGATTGAAAAAGTCATGTGGAGAAATGGGTTTCTGAACATAGTATCCATATGAATCAGGCTACTAGTAAGGGTACCACTACCTTGATGGTGGTAACCCCATGATTGTGGGTGCTGCCACTAATGGTATTGGTCATAAGGTTGTGGTGGAGTTCCACTCAAATAGTATGCTTGTTGTTGGTGAAACTGCTTGGGGTTGCCTTGAGGATAAGATAGCCTTTTGGCTAGTTGTCTTCCAGCTAATCTAGGATTTAGAGCATACACCTTAGACTCCTACAAGTGTGACATAATGAGGCAACATCCCTTAGGATGTTCATAGTGGTAGATGTCACACCCACCACCATCATCTGATTTAAAGTCCACAACATCCTTTATTGCAGTAGCCTTACCCTTATCCCTTTGGTGGGCACGTTCAACTTCTTTCCTTCACTATGATGATAATTACTACTTGCTCTTTGGATTCCTCTACTTTTTTCAAAGTGGTTTAGAACTTCTCATCCAAAGAGTTCCACATTTTGTCTACCTTGGCTAAAATTTTAGAAATAGACTTCTAAATTGACAAGGTATTTTATTGCACCACCTCATGAAGTGGTGCCTCCTCCTCATTAGCATAGAATCAGACCTTTCTTTTGTGATGAAAATGAAAAGATCTTGGTTATACTCCTTTGCACTTTTCCTTTTTCTCAACTCTTCTTCTTCTTTAACAACCTACTTAATTAGCCTTTGAATCTAACGAAGCCTTAATTCTGAAAGTCTTCCTTGAGCATATACCCCAAGAGTTCTTGACATTTTTGTGCAGAGCCCATCTATGATATGGCAAAGCTACTCCCTTTGAGAAAAATCATGGCTAGGACATCAGTGTAAGAGAGAATAGTACCTACCCATGGTTGCATCCTAGGGTTCATGTGTTCCCTATTTCTAATCTTGGATCTACTTTCTCACATTGAACACTCAAAAGTACATTTGATGCTTGTCATTAAAGAACTCAAGAATCATACTCAACCTATGAATTAATTCTATCTCCAAGGATTGGTACCAACTTTCAACTTCTTTGATGAGCATCCTTGGGAATAACTTTAATTTTTTCCCATTCATTCTCCATGTTCTGTAAGGCACAAGCATTGTGAAAGGCTTGAAGATGGTTATGTGGATCTGAGTTGTATTCCTCTTCAAACTTGGGGATATTTTTCATATCCAACTACTTAATTATACTATCTTTTATATGCCCTATCAAAATTCTCAATGCCTTTGCAATATTTCACATGTTTCTCATTGCAAGAAAAGGCTCATCATGGTCATAGCCTCTGTGATGGCCATGATGTCCATGATGTCCTCTATTGTCCCTTCTTTCATGATGATAGGCCTTCCTTGATTGCCCACATTCCTAGTCTTGACTAGTTCAGTGGGCCCTATGATCATCTTGCTGGTCACCTTCATCATGGTCGCATCCTTTGTGGCTTTGGTTAGAGCTAGAGGTGGAAGAAGAGGATAATCAAGATGAAGAGAAAGGAGGACTACCACCAACATGGTGCTTTCCACTTCCTCTTCTATGGTCATGGCCACGATCATCATCATGATGCTTATCCTCATTTCTACCATGACTCCCACCATTGGGTCTCACATGATCATGGGACCCATTCATGCCTAAACTAGGATTGCTTATAGTGGACTGTAAATTCTAGTTCAAATCCCTTTTGTTAAAAACAAGGGAAGGAGATTTAGTGAATTAAAATCCCTAAAAGAAGGGTTCCTCACTAGCCTTGTGGCCCAGTAGGAACAAGGAATTATTGAACTATTTTTTCTTCAAGGCTTCATAGTGCCTCTCTTGTTACTGATCTCTTTGGAGTTGTGCCTAAATGGGATGGTAATCTCGATAGTTTTGTTCCTACATAATGTATTTAGCATTAAGCCACTAGATGCCCAAGCTTATAAGAGTTTGATGCAACATCACAAGAACTAATCGATCAAGCCACAACACAATGTTTTCCTCCGTGTCCCTCCACTGAAACTGTTCATCCTAATGCAAGATGAAGGTGAAGTTTGGCACATACTCATCAAGATCACTATATATCACTATGCATTATTGGGGCAGTAGCAGATTTGACCATTAATTCCTTTGTTGTTTAGATGTATGCTCAAACCTTGGTAGAGAATCATCCCTATGAAAAGAAGACATTTTTAAATTGAAAGAAAATACTAGTGTGCTTTAACAATTATTATTATTATTTTGAATGATTGCAACTTTAAGGTTCGTTACAATGATTTTTAATAATTTGCACAAGTCCTAGATAGTGCAAGTAGCTAACTAAAGTTCCTAGCAATAGTGCTAATAATGGAAAATGAGTATACCCTAAGCCAAGCATATGAATTACTAGCATTCACTCAGTGATCTAGTCAAATTCTATAGATTTTAGCTCTCTAAGAACACTGATTTCTAGGAAGTAAATCTAATCATTGCAATCATTATCTTCTCAATTCCACTTGTCAATTACAAGTGTATGGTTAATTGTAACTAAGGCATCTCATTTTTATCATTTTGTCTTTTATAGTTTAATCGCCTAAGTTCGGGAAACAAAGTAAATTTAATATGTAATTAATCTAGTAACTAACTAACACTTAGCTAATCATAACATAGGCATCTGTTCCCACTTTTCATACACATCTTGAACACGTTATAACATCACTGGGTTACCAAGCATTAAGCACTACTAGGGCTACTAAGCATTAAACATATGCTTGAAATGGTCATGCTTATATTTGCTATTTAGTCAATATTAATTACTTAGTCGAAATTCATTAAAGTATATTGCATGAATATTAAATGCGTAACAAAAGCATTAATAATCCCAAGTGCTGAAATGTTTGATTAGAAAAGCTCATCTTTATTGGCATTTACACTGTTATGCTCAGTTACAGTAGTGCTCGAATAAAGATCCATAGAATTCTTTGACTTCTACTGTAGGCACTCAGAAAATATTCTAACTCTAGGGAAACCAAACTGCAAGAGCTTCACTAATAACTAATGGAAAGATGGATGAATCATGTGTCCAAGTGTTGCATTTATAGGCAGGCATGCATCTCGTAATATCGAATATTTGATAATGTAGCTTATGATCTGATATTGAGGCCTAATAAAAAATAATTCATCATAGGTTATTTTCTTAATGCAATAATTGATGAAAAAATTCAAAAAACATATAGAAAATCTACTTATAATCTTTATCAACTTGGAAAAAGCATATGACAAAGTGTCCAGAATATTATTTGGTGGGCCTTGTGAAGGAAAAACATCTGTGATAAATATATTAAAGTGATTCAAGACATGTATGAAGGACCTACCACTAAAATTAAAATAGATTATGGACTAACACTTGATTTCTAGTCATAGTAAGTCTACATCAAAAGTTTGCACTTAGCCTATACTTATTTGCCATTATTATGGATGAATTAGTAAAGAAAATATAAGATGAAATCTCTTATGGCATGCCATTTTCAAATAATATTGTGTTGGTGGATATAGCTCAAGAAAATATTGCTTCTAAAATAGAGAAGTAGAGACATAAACAATTTTAAGAATAGCATAAACAATGGTGAAATAGAAGTGACAATTCAAGGTAAAAGAATCCCTCAATGCAAATAGTTCTACTACCTAGGATTAATCCTCTAATCAAATGGTGAAATTAGTAAAGATATAAGAAATAGAATTGAGTCATGATGGTCAAAACAAAAATAAAGTAGTGATATTCTATATGATCAAAGAATACTAATAAAATTGAAGAGGAAATTTTATAAGATAACAATTAAGCTTATGTGAAGCCTACCTCAGTAGATCCCGAAAGGACCCATTCCACAATCTTCTTAAGTAACTTCAGCTTAGAAAAAAACAACAACATAATGAAATGGAGAATATCTTCCTTTTGTTAAAAAAAAAACTCTCAAAATGTAGAGAAATACATCAAAGATAAAGAGCCAAGCTCAACTCAAAACTCTCCACCACACATGTCCTTGGTCAATCCTCGATTGCTCACAATAAATATAAAGCTCAAGACAAGATACTTATAAGAGATCCTCTCAAACTCTCTAAAGTACTCTCCCTTGCCTCTCACTCAAACCCTTCTTGCACAAGCTTTGAAATTCACTTGCACAAGCTCTCTCCTTGTATAATATCATAAAAGACTAGCCTTCTCTCTTAGACTAGCCTTCTCTCTTAGACTAGCCTTCTCCTTGAGACTAACCTTTTTCCTTCTGATTAGCCTAATTAGCCTTAGGCCTTTAATGCCTTTTTATAGCTTCTTATTATGGCCTTTCATCTTTCCTTCAATTTTCTATTCAATTTGATGACCATGAAAATCTATACAAGACATCTTGGAGAAATAGGAGACTTCTTTCTCAAGTACAGAGATGTTAGAGGAGGCATCTTCCAATTGGGGGAGACATCTTGTAAGAGATGTCTTGGAGGAGATATCTTGTGTTAC
>MNCI01012443.1:772384-790653 GCA_015680685.1 Gnetum montanum | reverse complement strand
AAAGTTTAGTATTGAGTTCAAAGCCTCAAACAACACATCCATACAATATCATAGGATAAATGATAGTATGGAAAATTTGTTTTTTGATCTTCCAAGCCCAATGAACTTAATCCTTTTGCATGTTTTTGAAAGCATATAAAGCCTTGAAACCTCCTACAATTTTTCCTTTGATGCATTACTCAAAGATATAATTTTTCATATAGATGAGACCCACATATTTAAAACAATCTACTATTTGCACATTGGCACGTCCAAAATGAAAGTTATAACAGTTATTTCTTGTACCTCAGATCATCGATTTAGTTTTATCTACATTAAGTTGAAGACTAAATGAACAACAATAATTTTCTAAAATTTGCAACATATTTTATGTATCTTCTTCAGTAGTAGAAATCAGCGTAGTATCATCCACATATAAAAGAAGATTTACTGCTTGGGATCGAATTTTTATAGCATTGCTATCTTACTTGTAGCACAATCATTCCTGCATTTGAAAGAATCAAAAAGATTTATTGGAAAAACATTACATTTGTACCATGAATGCTAATTATGTGACAATCTTACTATGGTTGTAAAACTTGATGAATCTTGCTAGCATGGTGCTTCTTAAAATTGTTCTTTATTTGTGAACTCCAGGTTGATGCTATACGGGGTATCATACACGATCTGAAGAAAAAGGCAAGAGCAACTATTTTTAATATTATATAGAAATGCGGAATATATATACATGAGCAGGGGCATGCACAGATTTTGATGTTGTGTCAATTTGTGTTACAAAATAGACAAATTGGTAATTAATTATTTGATGGCAGGAACAAGTCTTAGAGGATGCCAATATGGCACTGCGCATAAAGGTGCAATTACTATATTATTATTGCAACTTTTCTGGTTAACAAATACTTGGAACAATAACAATAATAATGCTGTTCTGGATTTTCCATTACATACAGATTGCCATTGCCAATGCCACTGCCAGGAGAAATTCACCGACAGAATTACATTTACATGGATCGCCTTGGACCTTAACCCAGCAAATCACCTCTGCTCCTGCTGCTGTACATTCTGGTATCATTTCTACTTTGATATTTTGTTCAATTTTCGTTTTTTTTTTAAATTTGATTCATGAAACTAAAAATACATACTTTATTACTTTTAGCTTGCACGCATTTCCAAACAGAACTGTGAATGTCATGGTGCCATAAAGACATGAATAAAAAACATTTCATAAATCATGTGTGCGAAAACTAGCAAAATGGCAAGGAAGGTTGAGGAGATGAAACGTCACCGTGATCTTCCAAAGACGTAAATACGTCGATGTTTGATACATTGTGGACGGTGGCTAAGGGCAGCACCTAGAACCTTCAATATTTTAAAGATGTATTTTTTAATAGTCGTTACAAGTTAAAAATAATGGTTGGTGCATCATGTGTTTATATGTAGCATATGTTTTTTAAAACATACCCTTGGATAAACTCTTCAATTTTCCATTCATGTTTCTGCAGTTAGCTTCTTTTACCAAGGTACCCCATAGGTTATGTAAAGATTTCAACACAAACAGTAATTAATTCTTATTAGCATTATGGAATTCAACTGATGTTTTTGGTATTTGGAAAAACATCGAAGTATTTTTCCAGTATTAGAGGGGGAGGAAACGGAGAGAACTTTGGTGGAAATGAAAGCCTTGAAAGCCCCGGTTCTTAGAAAAGAATAAGGAAGCCTCATTGTTATTTTAGTACCTAATTAATATCTTAGTTATAGTTGAGACAACTTTAGAATGTTAGCTTTAAAAATATGTTTGATTTATTTATAATGTTGCTATTGGTGTTTGGTCAATTTGTAGAGTATATCTTTATTTTTCATGAAAATGTAAAATCTATTCAATAGATCCTATAGGTCTTGGGATGTAATAAAGTTTCATTTTATTTCATTAAAAGTCCCTTGCATTAGTGGGTATACCTAATAGGGGTAAGCATCAACATCAATTAATTAGTTGCAACAAAAAATGGTTAGGTTAGGAAATTATTAAACAAATGAATAACTAATCATGCAAGCAATAATTATGTGTTATCTTAGTAGTAAGATTTTTGAATTGAAAGTTGCAAGTTATGGGCTCTATTCTAGTGGGCAATGGTGAGTTATAAAGTTTTAATTTAAATATTGGTAAAAAAAGGTTTGATTTCTAAATTCAATTTGGAACCCTAAGTGATTTGGGATCATGAGTAGTAAGGAGTTATAACAAAAGCTAATAAACTTTGGTTGCTTAGGGGGATGTTGAACCCCAAAAAAATGAATAATAATATTAAAAATATTAGTGCACATTAGAATATCAAAGAGAGAGTCTAAAGAAAAATCTCAATGGTTTTGAAGATGCCTTTTCATGTTTTCATCCTTACAAATAATCCTGATAAACCTCCTCTCTAGGGCAGGAAAATATTTTCACTTCTTACTAAAGAGTTTTTTTTTTATAAAGAGGACTAACTCTCTCTAAAGAAAAAAGAATACGTCAATAAAGAATAAAGAACTAATGGTAACAAAAGTTGGAAGCTTGCCATCCTTGAGTTTTTAAAATAAAAAGAAATTAATACTATAAAAAATTAATTGTTTAGCTATCACTAAGAGCTTTTAAATTAAAGTTGTAGCTAAAAAGCAACATTTTGAGAATGTTGTATTGGATACTGATGAGCAGTGAGGTACCCCTACGCTCAACCATACGAATACAAGCATTTCACACACGATCCGGTCGAATTCTAACGACAAAGTGCTTATGCGCCCTTGTGGAACAAGGACAGGTTGGTTGATCATTATCTTCCCAAGCTTACCTGTATGTCACAATTGTATGGTTAAGTAAGCTTAAGACATATGATTTTTATAGCTTTTATGTTTTTATGTCCTACATTAGTAGGGAAGGAGAGAGGTAACTAAGTGACTAATTTAACTTAACTACTCATTAACTAAGTTCTAACTAATCCTAACACCAACATCCATTCCCACTTGTCGTACATATCCTAAACCAATGCAACACTATTGAGATTACCAAATGCTAATCGTTACTAGGTTACCAAGCATTACACACATGCTCAAAGTGGTCATGCTTGTATAATTTAACGGTTTGCTTAATTGATCAAAATGAATTGTTATGCTAATAATAGAAATGTAAAGTGCATAAAATAAAATAAAATAAAATAAATACATAAGAAAATAAAATAAAATAAATGTGTAAGAAAACAAATCTCAAGTGCTGCAAGGATGAATCAAAGAGCTCGTCTTTATTGTTGTACACAAGGTGTGCTCAAGTACACAATGCTCGAATAAAGATCTATCCACACTTAGACCTCTTGCTGCAGGCACTTGGAAAATACTCTAACTTTCAAACAGGCTATAAGAGTTTTGCTACTTGACTGCTAAAAGACTTTATCTTCAATTGTGCACCTGGGCACTATATTTATAGGCTTGGGAGCAACTATTCTAATAATTAGAGTAACCACTCTAATAATTAGAACAAACTGCTAGAGTAACTGCTCTAATAATTAGAATAAACCGCTAAAGTAACTACTCTAATAATTAGAATAAACTGCTAGAGTAACCACTCTCATAATACCCCCACGACTGAATGAAAACTCGTCCTCTAGTGCCTTACAAAATATTAGGAAGGTATGGAATTATTGACTAATTGACAACTAATGGTGGAATGGGATGATGGACTTAACGTGCCTAGTGAACGAATCACTAAGCATATTACAACATTAGTGTTCATGACCATTGTGATGAACACTCCTACATAAATGACATCCAAGCCTTTATTTGGCAGTTTGAAGAGAAAAAGAGAGAGAGAAAGAAGATGGAGCGTGTTGCCACCTATGCTGAGATTGTTCCTTTCATTGTTTATCCATAGCCATGCCACCAAACTTGCTCCTTTCGTAAATGATCTAGTTCTGGTCCATCTTGAGTGCTTCCTCCAAGGCCAATCCATTGTTTGTATGATCACCATCTGCACACACAACATAGTCAAAAATGAACAAGGATAGATAAACCACAATGCAGTTGATACCTTGCCTCGATATGAAGCGCATTGGCTGAGTTGTGATTATGGCAGAAACTGGTTCGAAGATTTATCATAGGTGACTACCCAAGGTGTAGGGGTTAGGTGAATAGTAAAATGGAGAAAATTGAAAAATTTGTGCCAAGGCCCCCATGACTAAGAGTGAACCTCCCATAGCTATAAGATGGAAAAATATAAGGAACAAGAAAGATGTGAAAAATAACAATGGCAACACCAATAAAATGGATGTCATGGATGGGGATGAAGCAAGAGATGATTGATTGTAGAAAATGTTCAAGGAAAAGAACTTAACAATTGCACCAGAAAGGAATGCCAGTGGGTTCTTCCCAAAGCAGGCTCATGCCTTTTATGCCCTGACAAACCCACAAACCAAAGAGTCTGTAGGCTCTAGGAATGTCATTTAGAAGCAAGAGTTAAAAACTTACCCATAAGAATTCACCAAAGAAAAACAATGCATCAACCCAAAATAGACTAATGATAAAACTGGCAATGAGGTGGAAAATGGGAGGAAAGATGGAAAGGAGAGAATAGAATGGAATCCCAAGAACAAGGTTGTGTAAAGCCCCTTATGTATTTCATGGGTAAGATGACTAAGTAGAACTTCATCTCAAATCCAGACTCAAACCAACCACATTCAGTGACCCTGCATCAATACACCTGGCCAATCCATCCTCTTGAAGCAACAAGAATGCCTTCACAAAGAGTGACCACCATCCCGAGGAGAGTGAGATGGAAAAGCAGGAAGTGAGAAAGGGCCTTAGTTAGAGGGAACCTTCAGGCATGGGTAACATATCTTACCAGTGCCATAACTAGTTCTTGTAGCCCATATTGCTTTATTATGTCTAAGGGGTGTACTTTGAATTCTCACCTTTTTCTCTCTTTTTTTATTTTTTGTTGTGTGAGAACCACACCATGCAAAGACTTATTTTTATTCACTCAACTTCCCAATTTTTTCAACAATGTCAAAATGGTGGAAAACCCAAGAAAAAGCATTCAAGCATCTAAGACAATGGCCATCACAAATGCATCAAATCCCCTTGAAGTCACACCCTTCTCATCCTTTGAGTCTTTCCTTTGTTTGAAAAATACTAGCCACCAATTCATTAACAAGTTTACTTAGAAAAAGGGGATTGTACAGTTCCACGCCAAAGGAGACCATAGAGTTGTATGGATGAGTGGACAACATGGACTCATTGCCTATTTTACCAAAAGAACCATACCTTAATATCAACATCATAATTCAAAGGTGAAAACCAAACATTAGCAATCAATATGATATAATTCAATCCACCATCATGAGCACTTATTAGATGACGAATAAAAGTAAATCAAGCAAATAAAGAAATAGTAAAAACATGAACAACGGTGTAAAAAATAAGAGAATTTGAAAGAATGTGTAAAACAAAAATTCAAAAAGAACTAAGGACCTAGAATGGTTATGATAGGTGACCATCTCCCCCATGACTAAGTTGGAAGGAGGAGATCTGAAATAGTGAGCAAGGTTGTTCATCAAGAGAGGTAGCATGTGTACTGGCTGTCCTAATCTCCTAAAATGGTTTGGTTTGTTGCACGTTGACCAAAAGTTTCTTATCTAGGCTCTCAAGTTTATATATTATCATGGCCCCTGAAGGAAAAGTTGCATAAATAATATAAGGTCCTTCCCACAGTGTTTGAAATTTAGTATGTTGTGGCACATGTGCGAGATTCTAGTAGAGAACCTTATCTCCTGGCTGATATTTAACTTTCCTAATTCTTAGGTCATGACATTGTTTATTGAAGGCCTTGTGCAATTCATTAGATGACAAGGTAGCTAATTGGTTTTCATCTAGTAAGTTAAGGGTAACTAACCATTGTTTCTGTGCTAGATCAAGATCAAGGTTGAGGATACATGCCATGGATAGTGTACAGAGCTCAATTTGGATGGGAAGCATTGGTAATTTACTGTATACTAACTCATAGGGAGAGTAGCTTGTAGGGAGTTTCCATGGGGAGCGGTATGCCCAAAGAGCATCATTCAATTTAGTGCTCCAGTCTCGCCTAAACTTGCTAATGGTTCTTGTTAATATCTTCATAATATCCCAATTGGTGACTTCTGCTTGACCATTCACTTGGCGGTGGTATGGTGTAGTCAATTTATGCTCAACCCCTAAGTGTTGCATTAATTTTTGAAAAGTTACACCTGTGAAGTGTGTACCATTGTCTGAAATAAGTGCACATGGCACACCAAACCTGTTTATGATTTGTTGTTGAAGAAATCATGCAGCTGTAGATGATGTATAATCTTTAATAGTAGCTACTTCAGCCCATTTTTTTAGGTAATCAACAGTAACAATAATATAAGCTTTTCCATTGGACATTGGTGTAATCGGCCCCATAAAATCAATTCCCCAAATGTCGAAGGGTTCTAATGGTTGAGTCCATTATTGCAGACCCTCCATTCTAGCAGTCATTCCCCCATCACGTTGACAGTGCTTACAAGATTGGATGAAATGATGGACATCCTAAAATAATGTAGACCAATAATATCCTGCAAGTAGGATCTTGATGGTCATTCATCTCCCAACGTAATGACCTCCACAAGGACCCTCATGAGCATCTTGAAGAACTCATAGTTGATATATATCAGGAATACACCATTGAACCAAGCCATCGGGACACACTTTGTAAAGTTGCCCATTGATCAATAACCATATTCTCAGTCCCTTTCTAATCTACCATTGTAAGATCAAATTCCTTCAAAATCATGAGCCACCATATGATACAGGGGCTCATCATTAGCTTATGGTAAAGAAACTATTATTTCTTCTTAAGGTTTAACTCTTGTGGTGTTTGTTGGATGAGGAGATAGGTAAGAATGCTACTGTACTAGTTTGTCTCCGTGGGTGATTGATTATTCACTACACCAACAAAGAGGAATTCATTAGGGAAATGATCAAAAATTGGATACTCATCCTTTTTGTTGTCCCATCACAACTGAGATAAATGATTAGCAACTACGTTCTTGGTGCCTTTACGATCAATCATCGTAAGATCGAGCTCTTGTAAGATTACAAGCCATCATATGATACGAGGGCTTACCATTGGCTTATTTATGAGGAACCAGATTGCACTATGATCTGTATGTATATATACTTTATATCCCAATACATAGTGTCTAAAATTTTCTAGCGTAAACACTACAGCCATTAATTCTTTCTCTGTGGTAGTGTAGTTAAGTTGTGCACTAGCGATACTTCTACTTGCACAATGGATGTAATAAGGACACTTTTGGTCATCTAACTATGTAAGTACATCTCCTAAAGCATAGTTGGACGTGTCAGTCATGATATGGAATGGTTTGGACTAGTTGGGATCTTGTAGGATGGGTGTTTCTACTAGCTTTTGTTTCAGATTTTGGAAAGCTAATTTGCATTCCCTAGTCCACTCGAAAGGTAAGTATTTTTTCATTAATTCTACCAATGGTTTGGCAACCTTTGAAAAGTTCTCAATAAATATCCTATAGTAGCTAGTATGTCCAAGGAATGACCAAATATCTTTGACGGTTTCTAGTTGATAGGAAATTCCTTGGATAAATTTGATTTTCTTGGGGTCTACCTCTATCCCTATGTGTGAGATTTTTTGCCCTAGTATTGTGCCTTCTTGGATAATCAAATGGCTTTTTTGCTAGTTGAGCATCAAATTTGTTTCTACACATCTTTCTAACACTTGCTCCAATAGGTCCAAGGCTTGATCAAAGTTTGCTCCATAAGTGGAGAAGTCATCCATAAAGACGTCCACACCATTCCCTATCTACTATTGGAATATGCTTAGAACTAGTCATTGAAATGTTGTAGGGGCATTGCACAAGCCAAACGACATCTATTTGTATGCGAACATTCCTCAAGGACTGGTGAACATAGTCTTGGCTTGGTCTTCTGGGGCAATTTATATTTGGTTATATCCGCTATATTCATCCAAAAACCTATAATAGCGATGCCCTGTGATGGTCTCTAAGACTTGGTTGAAAAATGGTAATGAAAAGTGATCTTTGAATGTTGCCATATTTAGTAGCCTAGAATCTATGCACACCCTCCATTTGCCTCCCTTTTTAGGCACAATAACTAATGGCTAACCCATTTGCTATCAGCAATGGGGTATATGAACCTAGCCTTGAGAAGCTGTTTGATTTCTTCCTTAACTACTTGCTTCAGCTTAGGGTTCAATCACCTCTGTGATTGTCTTTGAGGCTTCATGGAGGGGTCAGTGTAAATTCTATATTGGTATATCCTAAGATCTATTCCAGTTAATTCAGGATATGACCAAGCGAAGGCTTCTGACCATTTATTTATTACCTTTAGCAGTTCTTCTTTCTATTGAGGAGAAAGCTTAGTGTTGATAATTACTAGTTTTTCATTTTTAAGGAATTTGTATTCCATACCAGTGGTCAATGGTTTTAGCTCAAGAGGCTCTTGCTTAAATTTCTCAGGGATTTCCAACTTCCCCCAGTTGATATTTTCAAGGTTAAGACTTGGAAGTTGGTGGTGGACTTGCTCTAATGCATCTATGCTATCGATGTAAGCACAAGTCAAACCCATAGTTGGTTCCATGCATATGAGTGAACTACTTTCTTAATCCATTGTCAGCCACTGGGTGTCTTCCTATCATGTGGTTGCTGCATACAGGCATCTTTGTATGTTAATCACTTGTGCACACTGATTGCATGCAGGTAATGCTAAAATTTGCACAAACCATTACCTCTACACGTAATTACACCTTGTGTCACTAGATGCGATGCATAGAACTTTCTTCTTCTCCATCTTTCCAAATGTGTTTTCCTTTGATATTTCTAGGGAAAGATCATAGATTCCTAGGCGTGTGTTGATGGTTCTTAGCCATGCTCTTTCCATTATGATTGGGAAGTCCCCCTTACCATTGTTCACTTGAGTCACTAGGAAATCAGCTAGGTACGACCACCCATAAATAGTGGTAACAATGTCTTCCACCGGTCCCAATGGAATAGTGATGGACTGGTTAGCCAACTCTAGATGGATGTTGCTCTTTTTCAATGGAGGCAGGTTCCAGGATTTGTACATTTCTTGAGAAATCAAGTTAACACCAGAACCTAAATCCAAAAGAGCCTTACACAGTGCATTTCTAGCAATTTGTAAATATATCAGAGGACTTCCAGGATCAAAACATTTCTTGGGAAGATGGCCATCTTTGATCTAATCGGGGATAGCATGTGTTAGCATGACTGTATGCATTGAGTGCAGTGATTAGGTTGAAGAGGGTTTCGAAGTTTTGATTGATACTACCGCATCTAAGGAATTGGCCGCTTGTGATTGCAAGGGCTTGGTTGGACTATTGGTTCTAAAGAAATGTCTTTTCTTCATGTGGTTGTTGGAACCAATATTAGGTTGAGAGTTAACAACCCTCATGGTGTTACATTGTTGTAGCTAGGTAAGGATGTCACCCTGCATAGCTGGAGCAAGTCGTAGTGGAGCTATTGGTGGAAGAGATGTGGTCAAATGAGAAGGGTGATATGCTTGCAGGATATCATCCCTAGAAGAGGGAGTTCCATAATACTCACGGGCTTGGTAGAGAGGTTGAAGAGTGACGTGACTAGTAGAGTCACGTGGGGAGATTGGTACTGCACGTAATATCCATATGGATCAAGTTGCCAGTGAGGATACGGTTGCCTTGGTGGTGGCATTCCCCATGATTGTGGGTACTTCCACTGTTGATATTGCTCAATCAATTGTGGTGGAGTTCCACTGGGATAATATGTTAAGGGTTGGTGGAACTACCTTGGGTTACCTTCAGGATAAGGTAACCGTTGGGGTGTTTTTCGTTTGTTCAATCATGGGTTAAGTGCATACACCCCAGACTCCTACAGATGTGATATTATAGGACAAAATCCCTTAGGATGATCATATTAGCATATCTCATATCCACTATCATTATCTGTTTCTGAATCCACAACCTTTTCCATGATGGAAACTTTTCCCTTACCCTTGCTACATGTATGTTCAGCTTCTCTCTCTTTTCTTTTTTCGCGATCACTACCTTGCTCTCTAAACTCCTCTATTATTTTAAAAATAGTTTGAAATATATTGTCTATGGAATCCCACATTTGGTCTACCTTTGCCAAAACTTCTGATGTCATCTTTTGGATAGGCAAAGTTTTCCTATTCACCATCTCTTCAAGTGGTGACTCTTCTTCATCCTCACAAAATCTTACTCCCCTCTTCGAAGGGAAGGATCTCGATTATACTCTTCCACACTTTCTCTCTTTCATAGATCACCTTCTTCCTTAGCAACTTGCTCCAATAGTGTTTGAATTTGATGGGACCTAAGCTCGGATAGTCTCCCTTGGGCATAAGTCCCAAGGGTTCTTCTCGTTCTATGCCTAAGCCCATCCACGAGATGGTGCAGTTGATCCCTTTGTGAATAACCATGGCTAGGACAACGATGTAACAATGCATAGTATCAACCCATGGTAGCATCCAAGGGTTCATGTCCTCCTTGTTGCTAGCCTTGGATTTACTTTCGCAAGTTGGACACTTGGGAGTACATTTGGTACTTATCGTTGAATAATTCTAACATAGTACTCCATCTACGAATAGATTCTTGTTCTAAGGACCGATACCAACTTTTCGCTTCTTTAACTAGTATCTATGGGAACAACTTAATTTTTTGTTATTTATTCTCTATGTTTTGTAAGGCACATACATCATGGAATGCTTGTAAATGATTCTAAGGATCAGCATTGTATCCCCCTTCAAATCGTGGGATATCATTCATATCTAATCTCTTTATCCTACTATCTTTCTAGTGCCTTGTTGGAATTCTAACAACCTCAGTTATGTCTAACATACTTCAAGTAGTGAGTAGGGGTTCATTGTGATCATCTCATCCATGGCATCTATGATGCCTACATTGTTCCCTACTCTCCTTTCTTCTATGTCGTGACTTTCTAGAGTGCCCTCGTTCCCTTTCCTGGTTGTTTCATCTATGACTTCCACTTTGCCTACCTTTATCCCCATGGTTCTTTTATTTATGACCACATCTGGATATTGAAGAAGAGGGTGAAGGAGATGATGAAGGTGAAGAAGAAGGATAACCATCACCATGATGGTGTCTACTACCTTCTCTTCTATAATCTCAGCCCTGATCGCAATTACGATTAGAATGTCCACCTTTATCATGAGTTCGTGTCCCTTTTTTGGATCCTTTGTGCTCATGGGTATCAGAACCTAGGTTATGAATAGTGGAATGAAGATTTTTATACACAACCCCTTGGCCAAAATCAAGGGGAGGAACATCATTGTGTGGGCGACTACTTGAGGTAGGTTCACCACCCTCATTTTCACTTAAGACATGTGGGGTATCCTAGGACCACTTACCCTTTAAAGACTTATGATGTCTCTCTTGTTGCAAGTCCCTTTGACATTGTACCTCTATGGGATGATATTCTCTCAAGTCATGGTCTTGCACAATGTATTCTATGTGTAAGTGCAGCATGCCAATTCGTGTGAGAGCACGAAGAAGCATGCTCGGGACTGAACGATCAAGAGGTAACACTATGTTACCTTCTAAGTCTTGCCAATGAAATTGTTCATCTTGAATGAGGATAAAGGTAAAATCTAGTATATACTCATCAAGATGAATATATACCACTCGAACTTGTTGAGGGATTGGTAGATCAACGCCATGTGTATTACACCGTCGACTATTTCCTGTTTCAGACCTAGGAAGTGAGGTGCTTTCGTACGAAGAAGAAGACATACTTGTCTGTTCAGTGTGTAATGTATTTTTGTTTATTATTTTCTCAACCAACCCTAAGGGTTCATTCCAACGATGTGAATGATTTCCTATGTTCTAGTTAGCACACAAACAACTAAGTCCTCGGCAATGGTTTCAACAATGAGTGGCGAGGTACCCCTACGCTCAACCATACGAATATGAGCATTTCATGCACGATCTAGTCAAACTCCAAGGACTAAGTGCTTATGCACCCTTGTGGAATAAGGATGGGTTTGTTGATTGTTATCTTCCCGAGCTTACCTATATGTCACGATTGTATGGTTAAGTAAGCTTGAGGCATATGATTTTTATAGATTTTATGTTTTTATGTCCTATGCTAGTAGGGAAGGAGAGAGGTAACTAAGTGACTAATTTAACTTAATTACTCATTAACTAAGTTCTAACTAATCCTAACATCAGCATTTGTTCCCATTTGCCATACACATCATGAACTAGTGCAACACTACTGGGATTACCAAACGCTAATTTTTATTGGGTTACCAAGCATTACACGCATGCTCAAAGTGGTTGTGCTTGTGTAATTTAACGATTTTCTTAATTGATCAAAATGAATTATTGTGCTAATAATATAAATGTAAAGTGCATAAAATAAATGCACAAGAAAATAAAATAAAAGAAATGCGTAAGAAAACAAATCTCAAGTGCTACAAGGATGAATCAAAGAGCTCATCTTTATTGCCGTACACAAGGTGTGCTCAGGTACGCAATGCTCAAATAAAGATCTGTCCACACATAGACCTTTTGTTGTGGGCACTTGGAAAATACTATAATTTTCAAACAGGCTACAAGAGTTTTGCTACTTGACTGCTAAAAGAATTCCTCTTCAATTGTGCACCTAGGCACTGTATTTATAGGCTTGGGAGAAACTATTCTAATAATTAGAGTAACCACTCTCATAGTTAGAATAAACCGCTAGAGTAAATGCTCTAATAATTAGAATAAACTACTAGAGTAATTGCTCTAATAATTAGAATAAACTACTAGAGTAACCGCTCTCATCAGATACTTAAAGAAAGATCATTACTATTGTAGCGACAGAAAACGTCGGCAGCTGGAAATACCGACCGAGTTTCTGGCGCACACAGTTTTAGCCACGGATCCGCACGAGGGCTATGCTAGAAAAATGAATCCGCGGCGCCCTGAACGGTCTTGTCGATCAGAAAGGGACTTACAAGTCAGTAAAATAGTGAAAATTGCATAAAAGAAAGCGATCTGGTTCGAGGAGTTGTAGAACGAGGGGGAAACGATGTAGACGGATCGTAACGGTGATAATGCTAAACACGATAAAAGGAGGCTGACATAAGAGATGCATGTAGCTTTAAGATCTGCGCTTTGACTTAACAATGTGTATTTTGCATGAGAAAATTACACTGGGGAATCCCCGATTACAGAATGTGAAACAAGCACAAAACAACGAGCAAAACGGCCTAAACAGAAGTCCGATCTACCTTGTGGGCTAAAGCTGAGATGCAAGGCAGGCCAAGCTTTGACGTCTACCGATCAATTGTTTCTGATTGATAGAGTCTTTTTAGCAGAATGATTACTCCTGTCCCCGGTGCTCAAGGCGAACTGTGCTTTGCTTCGGCTGTAAAGTGATAATATCAGCAATTGCCAAAGCGCTGTTCTCTGTGTCTCTGCTCCAAAGTGCTAAGTGCTCTGGTGCTCAGAAATATGCGTCTGCTTCTCTGATTTTGCCAGCCCCTGTATCTTTGTCAATTGGGGAATTTATAGGTCGCGACGCTCTATGAAAAATGCGCAACCCTGATGACGTGGGTCCCAGATGTTTCGGGTCCCGTCGACTTGATCATTTTAAGTCAAACTGTGACTACGCACAATACGCTCGTTTGCGTGCCGTGCATGTGAGGGGCGGGTACATGCTGAGCGTGCTTCAATTATCTTTAGGCTGCATTACACTCATTCGCGTTGTGTCGCGTGTATGAGTGTAATCCGGTGTAGACAACAACAGGCTTGGAATTGTTTTACGCTCACTACGCAGTTGCGCGTAACCACACGTAAATAATGTGCCACTTACACTCACTACGCAGTCGCGCGTGATGAAGCGTAAACAATGTGCAACTTACGCTCACTACGCAGCTGTGAATGATGAAGCATAAACAATGTGCAGCTTTAATGATGACATACGCAATGGCACGCACCGCCGTGTAACAAGCGTAAAAACAAGTTACTCATGCATTGCAAGAAAAAGTATTGAACTGTTGTGCTTCTCTAGACTCTGCCTTCGACTGCCTTGGAGCTTATTACGCTCATTACGCTGCCATGCGTGATAGGACGTAAACTTGTCCTTGAACAAAATTGATGCGCGCTCTCGCTTGAATTGCGAATCTTTGCCTGAGGCCGACTCGTAATTTTCACGGTGTTTCAATGGCCCCTCTTTGTTGATGGTTGGAGGGCTTACCCGTAAGACGTCGACAAAGAATACGAAACACCGGATCGGTAGAAGCAAGAACAGCATCCATCCATGCCTACTCAAGTGTTGCCCTATCAACATGGAAGAGCACGACTTGCAGGTATGGAAGATAGAGGGATGGAGCTGAAAACAGGTTCCGGGAAAAATGCAAAATGAATTATGATGGTAGGGGTATACGCGGTCAATAGGAATGCTTTTAGATGAGCGTAGTGCATCAGCCTGAGGTTTCTCTATTACCGGTTATAGCAGGAATGCATGCAAAAGGAGAATTGCGCGTCACTGTTGCGATGTCTCTGCTAGTGTGAGTGTGGCAAATGAATACTTGCGTATGTAGGTGTTGCGTATGGGTACCGAGTGGTGGGGATGAAGGAGAACCAGAGTTGAGGGCAGGATTGTGCGGGGTATAGACGTGAAGAGCTAAGTGGTCGGGCAGACTTGAGCAGCCCTTTCAACATGCTGTTGTACTTTACCATTCAGATGGATGCACCTTTGGACGACATTCTCCAAGGCAAGTAACTTGCCACCGTAAAAAGGAAAGCAAAGGACACCATTTCTCATAGACAAGAGGCGAGGTGCTTGAAACAAACGTCGTTTGATGTGAGATAGAGCGAATGGGCTGTAAAGAAGGAGTCGGAGCACTCGGGCGGAGCCGCCAATCCTGACGATTGGCGCTGCATATCTTCGCCAAAAGGCATCAGACACAGCGTAGCTAACTGGCTGCATAAGGAACCGGCCAGATGAATCTGCGAGGCCGGCGTCCAATAGTGATGATTGGAGAGGATTCCTGAGGCCGTTGCCGATGAGGATTTCGTCGGAGCTCCGACTGTCGAGGCTAAACTCTCAGAGGTACCACCACTGCAGTGGGTGCGGTGGCGGCATCTCCGAGGGATCAGTAATATGCCTCTTAACTTATCCGAGAAATCAGTAGGATGCCGGTGGGGTGATGACACTGGGACTGTTTCCGTATCCCACCCCTTCTATTATGCAGCTGTACAAGAATGATCACGCTCGCTTGAACATGGTAGCGGTCCGGACATCCCAGTTTTAAGTCCTGGTAGACTGCTGTTACTGGTTTTAAGTCCCAGCAGACCATGGTCCCGATTAAAGTCCGGGCAGACCGAAAGGTGCTAGTTTTACGTCGTAGCGGACGATGGTATGGCTGATTTATGGTCTCAGCAGACCGTGCTACGAGTGTCAGTTTCACGTCATGACCCAGGGACGAATCTGTGCTGGTTTTACGTCTCAGCAGACAACTACTTACCGGTGCCAGTTTAGCGTCATGGCAGACGCGTGCAAAAGATGCCAGTTTTTCGTCTTGGCGGACTTGTACAACATTGCCAATTTCACATCGTAGCGGACGGTTACCACCTGCCAGTTTAGCGTCATGGCGGACGCGTGCAAGGCATGCCAGTTTTACGTCGTGGCGGACGATCAGTGCCAGTTTTACGTCGTAGCGGACGTGCAATGCCAGTTTTACATCATAGCAGACGAGCAGTGCCAGTTTTACGTCGTAGCGAACGAGTATTGCCATACCTGCTGTCGACACCGTAGATGCTGCTAGATGAAATACCGCTTCAAGTATACATGATTGACAGGGTTTACTAATTCGTTGCCATTTACGTCTGCTAATTTGAACGCTCCGTTGCTGTACACGTCGACCACCAAGAAAGGGCCTTCCCAGTTGGCAGAGAACTTGCCTATTGGTTCATGCACAGCCTTGAGAACAAGATCTCCTTTCTCGATCGGGCGCTGTTGAAGGTTGTGGCAATGTTTCTGGCACTGTTTGTCCTGATATTTTTCAATTGCGTCAAGAGCTTGTATCCGCTTCTCTTCTACTGAATCCAGATCTGCGATTCGAGACTCGGTGTGTTGAGCCTCATTTATAACCGCGGAGAGGACCATTCTCAGAGAAGGGATTTGCAATTCGAGGGGTAACACTGCTTCAGATCCATAAACTAGGCTATAGGGCGTACTACCTGTAGCTGTCCTACATGTAGTACGATATGCCCATAGCACATAGAGGATCTGTTCGTGCCACCGCCTTTTGTTGCCGTCGAGCATTTTCTTGAGCAGATTGATGACTATTTTGTTTGATGCTTCAGCTTGACCATTCGCCTGCGGGTAATAAGGAGAAGAAAAAGACTGTCTAATGCCTAGGTTATCGCAGAAGGATTTGGTATCCGCGCTACTAAACTGTGGCCCATTGTCGGTCACAATAGTCATTGGGAGACCAAATCTGGTTACTATCTTGTCCAAGATAAAATGGCAAACCTGTTGGGATGTGATTTTCCGTAAGGGGACAGCTTCCACCCACTTCATAAAGTACTCAGTAGCGGTAATAATGAAGCTATGCCCTGCAGAAGATTTTGGCGTGATGGGTCCTATGATGTCCAGTCCCCATCGTTGAAATGGCCATGTTATCTGCATTGTATGCAATTCTATGGGCGACACGTGGATGAGGTTTGCGTGACACTGACACATGTCACAAGTTTTAACCTTTGTCAGACAGTCTCTTTCCATGCGTGGCCAGTAGTACCCTAAGCGTCGGATTTTTAGGACCATAGCCCTTGGTGCTACATGGCCGCCACACAGTCCATCGTGAACTTCACCAACTATGTGTTGTGCTTGGTCTTTGTCAACGCAGGTAAGCAACACGCCATCAAAGGAGCACCTACAGAGAGTGCTATCTCCGATGATGACGTATTGCCTAGCCTGCTTACGGATTGCGTCTTTCTGTGCGCGTGTTAATGTAGATGGCAGCTCACCCTGTAAGAGATAAGTTTTGATGTTATCGTACCATTCAGGTGTGCTTTCCTCGAGAAGAGAGGAGATTTTCGCCGCCTGAATGATAGGGTTTGCGCAGTCTGTAATCAATGCAGGGCAGGTGTTAAACAAGTGCGAAGGCACGTGTAAAGCCAAGGTGGCTAGTGTGTCGGCCAGCGTGTTGTCAGTCCGTGGGACGTGTTGGGCGTCGAAGGTCGTAAATCACCTCAGAAGATCTTTAGCCTGATCGCAATAAGGCTGCAGATGTACAGCCCTGCAGGCGTAGACTCCAGTGATTTGATTTATAACAAGCATCGAATCGCCCCTAACCGCCAGGTGTTGAACATCAAGTTCACCTGCAGTTAATAATCCCCTGAGGAGCCCCTCGTACTCTGCCACATTGTTCGTACAAGGGAAGGTCAATCGATAAGCGTGTAGACGCACATCCTCAGGCGATAGCGTAAGAACCGTGGCGGCACTGTCGCTTCTGGTAGTTGAAGCTCCATCGAAGTACAACGTTGCTTCGAGGCCTGTTGAGACAGGGCTTAGACTATGTACATGTTCGTCTGGGAACTCTGGTTCTATGGTTGCGTGATTGTCAATCGGTGACGTTATTAACTGGTCAGCTATCGCTTGGCCTTTCGTGGATGATTGGCCAATATAGTGCAGATCGAATTCTTCCGTGATAGCCTTCCAGCGAGCTATTTTACTACTCTCATACAAGCTATGCGTAATGGCTCTAAGGATGTTGTTTTTGCAGATGACGTTAACTTGACTACGAAAAAGATAATGCCTACATTTCTTAAGCGTAAAAACTAATGTTAAGCAATTACGCTCGACGTCGTTGTATCTCGTCTCGTACACACATAGAGCATGGCTCGGGTAGTAGATAGGCATTTCCATCCCGTCGTTTCTTTTTTGACAAAGTAGCGCTACTATTGCTACTTCCGAAGTCGCTAGGTAAATGAAAAATGGTAAGTCCCTTTGTGGTGGGAACACCATTGGTAGATGTTGCAGTTCTTGTTTTAAATCGTCAAATGCACGCTGACACTCTTCGGTTCATTCAAAGTTAACTCCCTTTTTTAGCAGGTGTTGCATAGGGTGTAACTTGTCGGTTAACCTGGAAATGAACCGGCGTATAAACTGTAAGTGTCCCTACAACCCACGTAATTGCTTGAGATCTGTGGGAGGTGTTAACTCGACAATGGCTTT
>MNCI01012443.1:713797-763949 GCA_015680685.1 Gnetum montanum | reverse complement strand
TCGAACCTCCTCGGTAAGCGTCTAGATAAGCTGGAAAGCCTGGTCTAGACCTGTTAACAGAGGTGCCTGTGCAGCAGGCGCAGGAGGCTGGACTGGAGGGGCAACCCTAGGAAACTGGAATGCAGGAGGTGGTTGGTTAGCCGCTGGTGGAGCAGGGATTCCTACGGGCTGGGGGGCCTGCGAAGACCACCATCCACCGGTCTGAGATGAGGGATTAACTCCTACCTGCTACGCGGGATAATGGTAGGTATATTGAGAAAACACCTGCGAAAATTGTGCCGCAGGTGCGACCGAAGGCTGTGCACCGTACACCGCAGACGGATGGTGTTGCGTAGCAGGGTCGATCCATTGGCTTGTCGCAGGATGTTGAATAAAGGTTTACTGTGGAACAGCTGCTGTATTTTGCTGAGTTGGTGGCGGTGGGAACATTTGTGCTGAACGAGTTACCGGTACAGCGTGAGCTTGTACTTGAGGGATAAAATGGGGTGCGGCGGTTGCCGGGACCACCGCTGGGATACTAAGTATCCGTGGTGATGGAACCACGCCCGCGTCATGGTGTGGTATTTGTAATTGTAACCCAGACGGTTGCGCGTTGGCCTGAGGAAGGATAGGGATTTGCGTCTGCGCGATCGCGGCTGGGTCAAGAAAAGCTGCCTCTCCGTTGAAGGGGAACGACGGATTTATGTGGGTGTGGGGCTTCAGAGTATGGAACGAATGTTCAGACAGGGCCGTGAATTCGTCCTCTGCCTCTTGCCCATGCTGAGGCTCCACCGTAGGTTGTGAAGTCTAGCCTCTGGCAATGACCAACTGTGCAATGAGCTCGTGTTGGTGTTCGGTCAAGGGGATTATGTTGTAGGCTGTTGGCTTAAAATCATACCCCCCTCGGTGGAGCACCTCAAAGTTTCGTTTTGCCTCCAGCTCGGCTCGGCTAAGAGCCAGCCTCTCCTGGATCTTGACGCATATGAAATTGTATTCTTCAGGGGTTATAACCGTGAAGATGGGCTCTTTCCCCTGAAGCCTTAACGAACGGCGCAATGGTCCCTGAGGCCCGGTTGCGCCAGGAGCTGGTCCTGTGGCTGCTGTTGGATTGACAGGTGCGACACCCAGGTCAGTGGTGACCATGGCAGTTGTGTTTGAGTAAAAGGAATCCATTGATCGATAAAGTCAACTGTGACTGGTAATTGGATCTAAAGAAAATGGCTGACAACAAAAAGCACAAAAGGCTTTCTACCCTGTAGGATTTCAAAGAAATCGTCCTTGCGACCGATCTATACCACACGATTGACCGTAGACTTCCCTAGAGGTATCACGTCTATGGTTTAGGGTATTGATCACTACCAGGGCTACCCGAAATATTCGGATCGGAGCCTGAAGGCCCTCCTTCTAGCGCCAGAGGACTGTAGCGACAGAAAACGTCAGCAGCTGGAAATACCGACCGAGTTTCCGGCGCACACAGTTTTAGCCACGGATCCGCGCAAGGGCTATGCTGGAAAAACAAATCCGCGGTGCCCTGAACGGTCTTGTCGATCAGACAGGGACTTACGGGTCAGTAAAATAGTGAAAATTGCATAAAAGAAAGCGATCTGGTTCGAGGAGTCGTAGAACGAGGGGGAAACGATGTAGACGGATCGTAACGGTGATAATGCTAAACACGATAAAAGGAGGCTGACATAAGAGACGCACGTAGCTTTAAGATCTACGCTTTGACTTAACAATGTGTATTTTGCATGAGAAAATTACACTGGGGAATTCCCGATTACAGGATGTGAAACAAGCACAAAACAACGAGCAAAACGGCCTAAACAGAAGTCCGATCTACCTTGTGGGCTAAAGCTGAGATGCAAGGCAGGCCAAGCTTTGACGTCTACCGATCAATTGTTTCTGATTGATAGAGTCTTTTGAGCAGAACGATTACTCCTGTCCCCGGTGCTCAAGGCGAACTGTGCTTTGCTTCGGCTGTAAAGTGATAATATCAGCAATTGCCAAAGCGCTGTTCTCTGTACCTCTGCTCCAAAGTGCTAAGTGCTCTGGTGCTCAGAAATATGCATCTGCTTCTCTGATTTTGCCAACCCCTGTATCTTTGTCAATTGGGGAATTTATAGGTCGCGACGCTCCGTGAAAAAGGCGCAACCCTGATGACGTGGGTCCCAGATGTTTCGGGTCCCGTCGACTTGATCATTTTAAGTCAGACTGTGACTACGCACAATACGCTCGTTTGCGTGCCGTGCGTGTGAGGGGCGGGTACATGCTAAGCGTGCTTCAATTGTCTTCAGGCTGCATTACACTCATTCGCGTTGTGTCACGTGTATGAGTGTAATCCGGTGTAGACAACAACAGGCTTGGAATTGTTTTACGCTCACTACGCAGTTGCGCGTAACCACGCGTAAATAATGTGCCACTTACGCTCACTAGGCAGCCACGCGTGATGAAGCGTAAACAATGTGCAACTTACGCTCACTACGCAGCTGTGCGTGATGAAGCGTAAACAATGTGCAGCTTTAATGATGACATACGCAATGGCACGCACCACCGCGTAACAAGCGTAAAGATAAGTTACTCATGCATTGCAAGAAAAAGTATTGAACTGTTGTGCTTCTCTAGACTCTGCCTTTGACTGCCTTGGAGCTTATTACACTCATTACGCTGCCATGCGTGATAGGGCGTAAACTTGTCCTTGAAAAAAATTGATGCGCGCTCTCGCTTGAATTGCGAATCTTTGCCTGAGGCCGACTCGTAATTTTCACGGTGTTTCAACTATACTCTTGTTGTTGGAAAATAACTCCACACTAAAGTTTCTAAATATATTAGAGAACAAGTGGTTGAAGATAATTCCAAATTCAAAGAAATGATGTAGGAAAAGTAGGCTTATCAGTAGGAATAACTTCATTGATGCTTAGTCAAAAGTTATTACAAATTCTAGATGTTCATTTCCAAGCATGTTGAATAACAAGAAACTCAAGAAAAAAAATGAAAAAATAAGTCTTCACTTTTACAAAGAGGACATTGAGGAGAAACATTTCTTAGATGCTCAGGATGAGTGTCAAGAGGAAGACCTTGATGAATAAGACAACATAACAAATATGAATTTTAGAACATGTAGTAGCTCTCCATATATTTTTCATTTTTATCATTCAAAAGTGCAATGATAGTTATATTTTCTAAGCCTTATTGAATTTTTTAGAAATAAAATCATTCTTTGTAATAATCTTAGAAGCAAGTTTTTAATTAAAAGAAATAATATATCTAACATCCTTCTAACAAATATTTGGAAAATCTTGAGGAAAATTATGGCCAACTTTAAATAAATTGTCAAGCTTAGAAATTAAATTTTCAATTTTTTCCTTCTTTCTATTTAAACCATAAAGATTAAAATCTTCATTGCCATTAATCTATCTATCATGCATGGATAGACAAGGAATTGCAATGATACTAAATCTATTTTAAGTGGTGCACAATCTATAGATGCATTAGTAGCCCAAGCTCCTTTATTAAATGAAAGCCATCATGGGCTAATTTACTTAAACATATCTTTTGAAACTGTAATATAATTGTAATTCCAATATTTATTAAAATTACACCTAGTTTTCCAAATTTATTTAAGAATTAGAGAACTAGAAATAGAAATGGCTTGAGGAAAAAGAAAATAGGGAAGAAAAAATTATTAAAAAATCAACTATTATCAATCTTTTTCTTGCATAAGTTTGTTTCTTAAAAGGAGATTTCAAAAATCATCTTCATTAACATAGTTTGCAATCCATTTTATAGTAAGAGAAACACCCTAGTTATAATAATTAATGAGGCCATGTCTTTTATCTTTCTTGCTACTGGTCCAAATATCTAAGCAACTCTAGAAAAACCTTTTATATTTTTCCTAGGAGACCAAAAAAACTAATGGATCAAGTGATTATTTCTATCATAAGAAGTTTTAGAAGGAGACCAACAATTGGAGTAATAAACATGAGTTGATTGAAACTTTTTCTTTGTTACTAAAACTTTACCAATAGGATGAGCATTTTCTCTTTCCATTTCTTAAGCTTCTTTTTAATTTTATCAACCACATAATTATAGAAAATAGTAACATTAGGCTTTAAAAAGTATTTTTTAATTTTAAAAAGAAAACCTTTTTTCAAGGTTTTAAAGGCTTGAGAACAACCCACTCATCATTATTACTATTACAATAAATAGCATATTTTTGTCAATTGATTTGACAGATAGATAACATGCAATAATCCTTCACTCTAGTTAAATGAGTATTGATATGTTATAGAGAATTTTTTATCATAAAAAGAAAATTATCTAAAATGTGTATCTTAAGCAATTGCATACCTTGATCATCAATAGAAATTTCTTTAAGGAAATTCTATTGTTGATCATAATGCAGATTATTTGAAAGAAAGTTTTCAACAATAATAAAAAGATAGGTAGCTAGACAAAAACCTTGACCAATTGACCATTGAAAAAAAAGATAGGAACTTAATCAAAAATTAGTAGCAACTTGAGCATTAGCATCAATGAGTAGGGTATGGCCAAAAATAAAATAATCACCAAATTCTAGTTTATAGAGATAAAAAATATTGAAATTTCATTCAATCTTATCATAATATTTAACATAATCTAACTTAATAAAAATAATATCTTGATTAGTATTAGAAGCCCACGACATATTCTCCCATGCTACAATTACATTATTTAAGATATGTCTACCTTTAAAATAACTAGTCTACTTAGGTTTGATGATATCTTCAATAATCTTCTAAATTTGGCTAGCCATGCATTTAGATAAAATTTTATAAATATTGTTAGAAGAGTAATACACTTTCAATTGAAGATCTACATTCATAGGAAGAAGACAAACTACACATTTATTAATATTTTTCCCAAGAAAAAATTCTTTAATGGCTTCTTGAAAAACATGAAACAAATCATCTTAAACAATGTCCCATCACTTTTTAAAACATTCAATAGGAAAACTATCAAAATTTGAATCTTTACCATATTCTAAACTAAAGGTTAGTACTTTGAGTTATTCTACTAGTTTCTTCTTGAAAAACACTTCGATGAGTTTCTATCATAAGATGAGGAATATGCATACTAGATATGTAGAAGAATTTCTTTCAAAAACCTTTAGAAGAACAATAGAAAAAAAATAATTTTCTAGAAAATTATTAATAGTTTTAGTATCTTTAATAATGGAATCATTTATATAAATTGATTCTAGAAATTTTTCCTTTCAAAAATTCAAAATATTTATTGCAATATTTATCTTCAATTTTTAGCTTACCCATGTGACTTTTAGTGAGAGAATTTTCAGGTTCAAATGTAGTCCAACATTTTTTATCATAATGAGATTTAGCTAAGGATCTTTTAGTTTTAAAATTAAAGGAATTCTAGTCCTCAGTAAGTTTTTATTTACTTTGAAGATTCTGTAAGATCTTCTTCAACTTGATACTTATGCTTAGCAAATTACTTTCCAAAAGATCTAGCATAAATTTTGATTCTTCAAGTAGTTTTCTTTCACTAGTCAATCTAACTAATATCACTAGTAGACATTTTTTTTCTACATTTCATAAAGACTTCAAAATATTTTTACCACTAAGTCCTATGAACATATTAGCATTCATGTGAAAAATCTCATACTTTTGAAAGGATGAAAATTAAATCTATACAGAAAAATATTAACAAATAAATGATCTCACAAAGTAGCATTTGTATGCACTTCTACTTTCCTTATAGGCTTCCAAGAGGAAATATTAGAGTTATAAAATCTATCAAGTTGACAATAAATTCTATCATTTCCTTGTTAATAATTACATGAAGTATAATTCTTCTAATTTAAATGAGATAAAAATTAAGAGCTAACATCAAAAAGAAATTTAATTTTTTTGAAATTCTACCAATCTTCTTTTTCTTGAAAAGACATATTAGGAGGAAGACTATCAAATTTATCTAAATAACCTTCAACTATATTGAAATCACCTCTAATAATCCAAATAACTTTAGGTAGAGATAGAAGATATTTCCAAATCTTTGATAGATCTTTCAAATCATTTAAAGCATAAACATTACAGAGTCTCAAATTTCCTTCTTCATTATGAAAAATAATATAAATAAATCTTCCAAGATTATCAATAATAGAACTCAAGAATTTTAAAATTCAATTTTTATTAACAAGAATCACATCACCTCCTTTATTAACTTCATGATCAATAGAAAAAAATCAATTTTTTAAAATGCATTTACCAAAAAAACTAATATCATGATCTAAAATGTTAATTTATAGAGGCTTTTGTAGCTAATGGAGACTCCTTGCACACTAAGGAAATTGAGTGGGTATGCTATTAGAGTGCCATCCATAGAAAGGTTGCTTTAGCCAAGAGCAATGTTAAAAAGGACATGTAGATGAAGTTATTGGTGCATAATATTAGAGGCTTAGAGGGATTACTATGCTTGGGTTCTTGAGTGGAGTAAGAAACAAAAGGACCACAAGTGGTAGTACAAGGTAGAGAAAGAAAGCTATCTCAAGTGGATGCATGAAGAGGTTGTGAAGAGTCGAAATATTGAAATGTTTGTGTAGGAAATAAATGCAAAATATATTTTTAGGCTATTCAAAGACTTGCTAGTAGTGTTTGATTTCCATGATCTTCAAATCACCAGTAGTTTGGAGAGGCTACTACTACCTCCCTTTCCCGAGAGCCCCCTAAGTGAATAGATGTTGTGAGGAGGAACATCTTAATAGGTGTAGATCTTAAAGAAATAGATTAGGCCAACATGAGTGAATATCAAATTCTCCATAGGTTGGAGACTAGTCTCCTAAGCTTTCCCTGAGAAGACCTTGCTCCAAAATCTCCAAAGGTTTGTTTTTTAGTTTCTCTTTTAACATTTTTCTTTTATGTTATACTTCATGTTTACTTGTTTTTAGTTTACTTTGTATTTTTTTTTGTTTTGTTTTGTTTTTTGTTTTTTTTTTGTGATTATGTTTTGGTTATAATAGTTACTAATTAATTTTTCATTTTATGTTTATGTGTTTGTTATGTGCTAGTTATAGGTAATAGCAACAACACTAGTGATCATGTTGATGATGATGTTCCTCCTCCTCCTCTAGTTTTGCCTTAGGCATACTAGTCTTATTATGGTTTTGGTTATCATAGTGAAAGTTTTGGTGTTACTTATTTTTGGCTATTCATAGCCACTAGGGACTATTAGACATTTTATTGTTGTTAATTTTATTATTACATAGTGCAGCTACAACTATTAGACTTTTATTTATTCCTTTTATCATTGTTAATTTTTTGTCACACTATTTGACTATGGTCATTGAAAGGCCTTGAAAGGCCATGGTTAATTTTTAAAGAGTTTTGTGATTTAAAATTTTTTTATAGATTTTTATGTTTTTATGGTATTTTCATGGTTTTCATAAAGAAAAGCATAAAAGGAAAATGATTAATGAGTATAAATTGTAAATCTCATGTAAACGTGTAAAATAAAGTCTAAGTAGTTATAGTAAAGCTAAAATGAGGTAAAGCATAGTAAAACAAAATAAAGCATGTAATCAAAAGGTTGAAAATCGGATATAAAATAAAAGAATACATGTCATTAGTATAGGGTTAAGCGAGTAGGAGATGTATTCAATAATGTAACTATTTCCTAATCTTCAAAAGATTAGGAAAGGTATATGGCCTCTATTGCACAATCTTGTCTTTCATGTTTTCCTCACTGACAATGTTGAATGGGAGCTCTTCCCACATTTTGATCATGGTTTAGTTATCTTTGGTCTTAGCTTGGTTCACTTCGTTGGGCCTGTTGACTTTTCTCTCGATATTATGAGTTTCTTCTTGAAAATTCACTTCAGTTCCTTATTCTAGGTCAACATTGTTGACTGATAAAGGGACCACACTATCACTATGTATGATTATTTCATCTTCCTCATAAGGCATATAAATTTCTTGGTGGATGGGAAAGGAAACTACTTGTAATTGAGCTATCCAAGGCCTCCCCAAGATTAGAGTGAATCTTGGTGTCTCTTCCACCATTAAGAAGTTAGAAGACGTGGAGAATTATTTCCCTACTATGAAGTCTAAAGATTTAGAGCCCTTCACTACTACTTGTGATCTGTTAAAGGATTTGAGAGTAGAAGTAGGAGTTCTTTGCATATGTTCTACTAGGTCTAGATGATCAAGTATTGTAATTTTTTATAACTATTACTACATTGTTAATCGTGGGTTAAAATTTGGTATAGGCTCATTATGATAGTTTCAATACTTGACATAATTGTTCTATGATTTAAAAAATATTTATACCATGATATTTCCACCAATGTTAATGGGCCACTTGTTTCTTGTTTAGTTTCTAGCTCAATTTTGTTTTGTGTTTTAATGGTTGTCACTTGTAAATTTAGTTGTTAAATTTTATGTGACAACATTGATACTATTCTTGTCATTTTTTTTAGTAATTATTAATTTTTTTCACGGTTATGTAATGTTGTAATTATTATTTTTCAGTTGTGTAGGACCTTGATATCCATCTTGGTGGTAGGTTAGCTAGTTGGGCTCTTATGCTATATTAGCACTTCAAGATCCAATAGTTTTCCTCCTAATATGGTCTTGGATCATGGCTTCCTTTGGTTTAGGCCTTCGGCCAAAGAGTTCTTGGCCTTTCTACTCAATCACATTAGTGTGATTTTATGGTCACACTTGGCCTTAGACATTGCAGCTATTATTGCAAACACCTTACTATCACAATTTTCTAGTCTCATTACCAAGTTTATTGTGGATGGCCCTAACACTCTTGTGGAAGGTAACCATCATGATGGCATGTATACTCTAGACACACAAAAGTTATCCCAAATTTGGGATATGCTAGAGTTTGTTTAGTACATTGAAAACAACACATTGATGATAGTTCATCATGTCCACACCATGTTTCAAAATCCTCCAAGCACTTTCTACTCCTTCAAGTGTAAGGACTATCCTAAGTTTTTCTCATCTTTATTTTTATTAGGCTACTTGGTTATAGTAAATTTAATTTACATGATGCAAGTATAGGGTAGATAATGATGAATTGATCAAGAATGACCAAGTCTTAACCTTGGCACATATTTCCTTTGATGTTTTTGTTCAAGGTACATTAGTTAGGCTTATGGTGTTGGAGTAGCTAAAAGATGATTTTGGCATATATACATCATGCTACTCTTAAGCCTACTGCAAGTGTGTGACCAATAGGATCACTCATGTTTGGTGGGGCCTTCTAGATCTAGGCATACATGTGCCTATTATCTTCAAGGCCCCAACATTGCTTCAATCAAGTAAGCAACTTAAAAAATGTTCATATTTTATTTTTTTGGTTATTGGTATCAACGTTCTTTAGTTGTGTTGTTTTTGTTTGGTTACGTAGGCCTTAATCATTTAATCAGTTTTGACTACATGTTTATAAGCTCAATTTAAAATTTTGACAATGTTTGTTATGTGTTTAATTTTTTATTATGATTTTTTTTATTTTTTATTTTTATTTTTGGTCCTATGTGATGTGCTCATGCTTGAAGGATAATTGGCTATCCATGTTGTGTTGTAGATCCTATGTTAAAATCTACTGTTGCCATGATCACTTTAGGATGTGTGGAGGAGACACTTATCCTTAAGTGGGGCAAGGTAGATTTAGTGTAGGAGTGGCTAGCCAGTAGATCACCCAAAGAGATCTAGAAAAATACTATCAATGCAAGTTTGCTCAATCTTTTTATGGTTTCTAGTTCATCCATGCCTACAGTAGAGATGGTGAATATCATTGACTCCTTTAACAAAGGAGTCAAGAAATTTGTCTCTCATGTTTATGATGTACTTATCACCTTGGCTGTTAATGAATCTACATTTAGCAACCTCTTTGGCATACCTTGTGATGGCATGAATGCTACCACAAAGATAGGAAAAGAGATGAGTCACAAGGAGGAGGTGGAAGAATGGCTGAACACTCATCATGGTAGTAGTGGATTTTCTCTAGACTAGTTCTAGGTTGTAAAGGCTAACAAGATGTATCCATTGTTTCATTATATGATGTTTCCCATGTTGCTATCATAGAAAAAGATGATTGGCATTCAATAGGCTTGGACCATGAAGAAGGTCCTCATCAAGGGTTCTTAATTCAACTGGGCTACTCACTTGGTCTCTAGGCTATGGGATGAGATCCTAAAATTTTGGAATAATCTTGAGATGATATGCCATATGCATTTTGCATTTTGTACAATATATCTAAGGACATTCGTGGAATTCCTAGTGGCTAAGAAGGATGAAAAATGGGTAAGTCATGATCCATTCCAATTTTATAAAATCTTAGGTAAGACACATTGTTCTAGCCATGCAAGTCTATAACCCACTAGTGGAGGATATTGGGGAGTCACTATCTATTACCGCTAAAAGATTTAGTGGTGTATGTTTTCCTTCCCCTGACAACATGGGGGTTGAACCCCATATTACCTGTGAGAATACTAGAAAGGCCAAGGAGTTATGTTCAAAGGCTAATGTTACAGCCAAAGCAAAGTTGAATCAGCCACTAGTTGAGAAAATAGTCACTATTATGGAACAATCAACAAAGAAGAAAATTTTCCTTAGGATTAGCTAGGCACATCATGTTGTATCAGGTATGTTTTAGTTTTATTTGTTATTCATTATTTTTTTATTTTTGTGTTACTTTATTCATTTTTTATGTTATGTGAACATTTGTGTCATTATATTATTTTTAGGCAAAATTTTCTAACTTGTTCTATATTTTGTCTTTGCCATTCTTGTAGGTAAAACTCAAGAATTTGTAGCTAAAGCTATAGTAGAGGCAGAGAGAAAATGGAAAGAGGAGAAGGAACCAAGGTAATAAGAGGGGATGGAACCAATGCCTAGTGAAACATTAGAGGCATTGGATGCCATATTCAGAAACTCATAATTGAATGATGAAACTCATAATTAAATGATGAAACTTACATTGACATCGCACATGGTCTTCTAGGTATCTAGAATTTTATTTTATGAGTTGCATCTTATAGTTTCATGTTGGAGTTGGTTTTAAATTTAAGTTGATGGTTATACTTGTTGCAGTGCCTAAACCTATTCTTGAAGCATCAACCTCTATGTTTCATATGAAACCACGGGCTAATATTCTTGACAAGATAGAGTTCATGTGTGGTATGGCTAAAAACATGGTCAATTGGTTGGAATAGATTATTTCTGATATTAGTAAGAATAGTAGCATATTTTCCTAATTTTTGCTCCATGGCTTTTTAAATTTTATGGTTATATGACCTTAGTTGTTTAAAAGGTTTTTGGCTATTTTGTTGATTACTTATTGTCCTTTCTTTTATTTTTCTTTGTCATGTTATTTATAGTGTCCAAGGTTTGGTGGAAACCAAAACATGACATTGAGCTCAATGAGCTATCTAACATGCTATCTAAAGTAGAAAAATACTCCATGAAGACTATATGAGAGTGCCATTGAATGTGCTCTCTCATGTGCCAAAACTTCATGGGATATTCAAAGTTCCAACAAATTCCTTTGGAAAAGAGTTGTAGCATTAGAAAAAGAGACTAAATTGTAGGCTGAGGTAATCAAAGACCTTAGGGATTGCAAAGAGTTTGTGGAGGCTTATGTAGCTAATAGAGACTCCTTGTATACTAAAGAGAGATGATGGTCACATTACTGGAATGTCATCCATGGCAAGGTTGCTCCAACTAGAAGCCTTGTTGAATAGAAAACTCAAATGAACCTATTGATATGCAAGACTAAAGACAGACAGGACTATTGTGCTTGGATCCTTGAGTGGGGCAAGGTACAAAAGGACCACAAGAGCAATAAAAAGTCTAAGAAAACATTATTACAAGTGATTATAGGAGGAGGCTATAAAGATCTAAAAGTTAGAGATGTTTGTGAAAGGGATCAATGTAGAGGAGGCCTTCAAGTTGGAAGACTTGTGGGCTCGTAATGGGCAACAATAAGGATGGCAAAGGTTGAGTTATCATTGTTGTAGAGGGGTTAAACAATGAAAAAGATATTTGTGCTAGAATTTGGTAGAGAAATAGGGGCAATGGTGTATGTGAAACTTGGATTACTTGAGGTCCCACTAAGATAAAAAATGGATGAGCCATTGTGAACACCATGGGTGATGGCCACATAGAGTGGGGCTACATAGTGAATGATATGGATGAGAAAAGTGAGGTTGATTAAGATACTAGTTGTGCCTAGAGAATCACTTTGATGGGTGTTGATCCAAACATGATAGGATAGGCATGGGAAGAAGAGGGTTGAGGCATCTGCCCCACAAAAGAGGTAGGGAAGGTTAAACTAGATGTAGTGGCTTGGGGTGTTGATTGTTGGAAAAGGCTCCCTATAAAGTGGTTACACTTTCGTTTGACCTCAACCTCATCATGCTCTTCATGGTGGCCAGTTGACTTAACATCCTTACTTAACTCATCCATCTCAATTACTTGAGTGAGTATACATGTGTGTATTTCAGCAAGTTTTATTTTATCATAAGGGAAAACAATGTACTCCTTTTTGTCCCTATGAATCAACTCAAACTTACACTTGGACTTAGATTCTACATGTGGGATGAGCAAGCTAGCTTGGGTTTTGGAATATATGAAGTTGTAATATTTTTCATTTGTGATGGCAAAATCTAGGCTTTGGCCCCTCTATCTGAGCAATCGCCTATGCTCAACAATAGTAGGGTCCTTGCCATCATACACAAGTATGACATCCTAGTTTGAGGTCATATTGGTCAAGTTAATTGACAACATAGTTGACTTGCTAAAAGGCATTAACTATATGCTTAATTTAATTTTAAATTAAAATCTATAACAAGTGAAACTACCCAATGTATATATAGTTTTGATCATGAGAAGTGGTTGAAATTGCAACTACAGGTTTAGTGTAGGTAACAATGATAGTGTTGTGTACTACATTGGTAAAACTCAAAATTAATAAATTTCAAAAATTTTAAGTCTTGAAGTGCAAGGAATAGGACCCTGAAAGTGGTTACTAGAAACAATTTATGTAAAATAATTTTGAAGGTGGTTTGTTGCATTTTTTAGTTTTTTTTAACAGTGTATTCACTCCACACAACTTGTAGTAAAAAGATATGCAAGTGTTTGTAGGAAATACACTTGTTTTGACTTTGAAGGAAAAAGATACACTGGGTATATTTTTCCATATGGAAAAATATGTTAGATTTGGTGTGAAATTAAGCAATATGTTGTTTTTCCCAAAGATACGCTAGGTATTTTGAAAAAAAAATGCTTGCTTTATGAGAGAAAGTATGTTGGTTTTGCTGAGAAAGAATAAATTGGTTTTGAAAACTATGTTGGGCTTGCAGAATAAGTCCAATAGAAAATTTTATGTGGTTGCAAGTGGATGGTGGTTGAAAAAATGTGCTAGCCTTTGGAAAAGCCAAAGGCCAAGATTTAAAAACTAAATATTGCAAGTTTTTCAAAAAAATATGAACTGTTGTGAAATTTACAACAACATCCAAATTGACTTTAATAAATATGTTGGATATAAATTATAGGAGAATGGATAGTTGGGTTGATTATTAGCAAGATTTTCGGGAAAATTTTAGAGGTTTAAACTTGTAAAAATTATTTTCGAAAAGGAAAAAGCAAGATTGGATGAAGAACTTGGGTAAAGGCTCTCCTTCTAGCACGAGAAACTGTAATGCCTAAAAAATTTAGTGTTGAAAAACAAAAAATTCCAGGTAAAATAGTTTAACCCCAAATCCCACAGACCTCAAAGCAGGGATCTAAAGCACCTTGGATGATCTTGTCAATCACCTAAGAACTTAAAAATCATAAAAATGGTATAAACAAATTTAATGTAAAATGCAAATCTAACTAAGAGAAACAGAAAAAATAAACTTGCACAAAGAAAACGAACTGTAACTTTTATTAAAAAAATAATAGTTGTAGATACAAAATTTTAAGAAAGTACAAGTTCTTAAGCTTAAAATGCACAAAGAGCTCTATGAGAAATGGTTGCAATCTTGGTGTAATCCACAAAGTGCATTGTTTAGTCAACTCCATGATCCATGTACTCCAAAGTTTCACTACCAAAACTCTTTGATGATTCTCTGGTACAGATCTGCTTCATTTAGGTGTTGGAATGGTAGATGGTTGTTGGAATTTTTGCTATTATGCAATGCTCTCAGAGTCTCTATGCTTAGCTAAATGCAAATTTTGCAAAAAAGTCCTTTTAATGTGTTGAAACTTAGTTTAAATAAGCCATTGGTGTTTAATTTGGTATTGCAATTTTTCTATCATGATTGTTAATAGATTACTACAAATTTCAAGTATGGTAGGCCATAAAATCTAGTGTATTTTTCTAATTTTTGTAAGTTTGATGCACAAAGGCTATCAAAAATACACTAGGTGCTATAAAAAGTATGTTGTTTTTAAAAAATACACTAGCTTCACCAAAAATACATTGGCCTTGGAAAAGATATGCTGGCTTTCATGGAATATACATTGGCCTTGATGTGAAAATCAAAGCCCAATAATTTCTACACTAGTTGTAGGTGGTTTAAGCATATTAATTGCTTTGACTAATATAAAAACCATGAAAAGTCAAATTTGGTGATTCCTAAGGCATTTTCAACCTTTCCAATCCTAGATACATATATGAAATAACATTTTCCACTTGGGAAGGAAATAACAACTTATGAGACATCTTTTAGCCTCCATAAGTTAAAGTATGCAAGATTACAACATGTGAACTACAAACCCCACATTTTACAATAAAATCTTACCTCAAATTCAATGGTAAAGGTTATGAATTGCAACAAGAATTTTCTTAGTGGTGTTTTACTATGCAATAATAAAATAGATAATAATAAATTATTTCATAGTCTCTAATAGCTATGAATAGTCAAAATAAAAATGACATCAACATCATAACTAAAACAGCCAAAACACGACAAGATTGGTGTGCCTAAGGCAAAATCGGAGTTGGAGCCATTGCCATCACCTGGTGCTTGCACCACAACAAAAATAATAAAACCTAAAACAAAACTTTAATTAGTAACCAATATAACCAGAAAATAGTCATGAAACAACAAAAATAAAAAAAAGAAATACAAACTAAACTAAAATATATTAAAATACAAACTTAAAAAAAACCTCTAAAGATTCTAGTACAAGGTCTTCTGCAGAAAAGATTAGAAGACCAATCTCTGAGGGATGAAGAATCTATTCTTTATTCATGTTTGTCTAGTCTACCTCTCCAAGGTGTACGCCCATCGAGATGTTCCTCATCTTAATATATATCCATGTTGGAGGCTCTCATGAAAGGATAGTAATAGTTACCTCTCTTGAAATGGTAGTGATTTGAGGATCAGGGGAATTAAACATTACTAGAGATTCTTCAAAAAACTTGAAGGCATCCTATACGTTAATTTCCTACACAAACATCTCTAGCGTTTAGCTCTTTATAGCCTCCTCTTGCATCCACTTGTACTAACTCTCCTTTTTCACCTTATACATACGCTTATGATCCTTTTGTTTTTTACCCCACTCAAGGACCCAAGCATAATAGTCTCACCAATTTCTAATCTTATGAATCAACAAGTCCATCTAAATGTCTTTTTCTACATTGATCCTAGCTAGAGAAATCTTTCCATGGATGGCACTCTAATAGTGTGACCATGTTATCTCCTTGGTGTGCAAGAAGTCTCTATTTGCTACACAAGCCTCTCATTTTCCTACCATCTATTTTCTTTTTCCAAGGCTACAATTATTTTCCATATGAATTCATTGGAGTGTTGGAATTTTCATGAAGTCCTAACACATAAGAGGGCACATTCAGTGATCCCCTCATGCAACCTTTATGGAACATTTTCCACATTAGGTACTACTGTAGGTAACTCATCAAGCTTAACATCATGCTTAGGATCCCATCCAAACTTGGACACTATGAGTGAAACACCACAAAATTTTGGGTCTTATAGCCTAGAGATCAAGTGAGAAGCCTAGTTAAACTTAGCATCCTTGATGAGGACCTTCTTCATGGTCCAAGCTTTTCAAATGTCAAGGATCTTATTTTGTGACAACAACATGGAAAATGTTCTAGAGTAGAACAATTTATACATCTTGTTGACCTCTATGACTTGGCATTGGTCTAGTGGAAACCCATTACCACCACAACGAGAGTTAAGCCATTATTCAACCTCCTCTCCATGGTCCAACTCTTTTCCTACTCTTATGAAAACTTTCATGCCATCACAAGGTATGCTAAATAAGTTTCTAAATGTGGATTCATTGATTGCAGATTCATTGATTGCCAAGGTAATAGGCACACCATGAATATGAGAGATGAATTTCTTGACTCCTTTATCAAAAGAGTCAATTACATTCACCATCTCTATAGTAGGCATTGATGGACTAGGAATCATAAATAAATTAAGCAAACCTGCATTAACAATCCTCTCTAGATCTCTCTAGGTGCTCTACCAGGTAACCACTCCTACACTAAATCTACTTTGCTCCAGTTGAGGATGAGTGTCTCCTCTACACATCCTAAGGTGATTATGATAATAGTAGATTTGGGCATGGGATCTACAACACAACATGAACCTATTATCCTTTAGCATGAGCACAACACACAAAACAAAAAATATATAACAAACATAGCAAAAAATTAAATTAAACTCATAAACACATAGTTAAAACCAATTAACCAATTAAGGCCTAAATAACTAAAAAACAACACAATTAGAGAACATTAACATTAATAACCAAAAATTAAAAAAATAAAAACTATTAAATTTGCACACTTAATTTATGCAATGCAAGAACCCTAGAAACCATGATTGCATATATGCCTAAGTTTGGAAGGCCTCACCAAATATGAGCAATCCTATTAGCCAAACACTTTTGATAGACCTGAGAGTAACATGAGGGCTACTCCAACATCACAAGTCTTATAGCTAGGCCTTATGTAAAAACCTCCAATGTTGTGTGCACCAAGGATAGGACTTGGTCACTCTTAATTAATCCTTCATAGTGCACTCTATACTTGCAACATGTACTTGTAATAAAAAATTATTATAATAACTTAGCCTAATGAAAATAACAACTAAACAAAACCTTAGGATGGAACTTATGCTTGCAATTGCTAGAAGGTGCTAGGAGGATTCTAGAACAAAGCATGAACTTGATGCCCTATCATCAATGTGTTTTTGGCATTCTACTAAAGAAAATCAGGCATATCCCAAAGTTTGGATAACTTGTGTGTTCTTGTTATGTACATGTCATTGAAATAGTCACCTTCTTAACGAGTGTTAGGATCATCTACCATGAACTTAGTAATGTGGCTGGTAGAACTGGGCAACAATGTCTCCAGAATGACAACTGTGATGTTGATGGCCAAGTGTAACCATAATATCACACTAAAGTTCTTAGGCAAGAATGCTAAGAACTCTTTGGTCCTAGGCTTGAACCAAAGAGAACCATGATTGAGGACCATGCTGGGGGATCATACTACTCAGTCTTGGTGTATTTATACAACATAAAATCCCAACTAGCTTAACAACTACTAGGATGGATTTCAAAAAGGCCCTACATAACCAAATAAAACCATTAAAACACCATATGACAATAAGCAAAATTCAAAAACACATAAACCAAAAAATAAAAAATATAACATACATGTCAATATACAAGACCAAACAACTAAATTCAGAGTTAAAACCATAATAAACAATCAAAATTCAATTTATTGACATTTTTGCAAAAACTACGTAAGAAACCAAGTAGACTAAAATAATGAGGGCAATCCCATAGTTTAAAAAATGCATAAAAAAAAAATTATTTTAAGCATTAAAATATGGGGACAAGCTTGCAAAAATTTTAAATGCATGATTAAAAGTGCATTAATAAGTGTAAAAATTTTAACTTGAATTTGATGAAATTTTGACTAAAAATACTAGTTTACAATGAAACAACTATAGTAAAAACACTAGGAAAACTAGATAAAAATTCAAAAAATTAAAAAAGTTATTCAAAAACCATATACACCATGTAAATAACCTTTAGAGACCTTCAACATGCTTTAAAAACATCAAAAGTAGACCAATACTACCAATGCAGTCTGGAAAGCTTGCAGGCTTACCAATTGAAACTACAACTGTATGGGATAGTTCACATGGCTACAAAATTTCATGAAAAAATTCGAATTTTTTTTCAAGTCTAGGAAATGTGAATATTCATAATTCAAAAAAAATATTATACCAGCATTACAGTAACAAGCATATAAAAATTCACAAAGTAGCTCGAAATCACTTTGATTTTTTTCTAAAAAACCTAGTTTGCAATGAAACCTCTGGGAAAATTACAAAACAATTTTAAAAAATTCCAAATATTATGTAGAACCCTTCTACATAGTCCCAAAAATCCCCAAGAGGCTAGGATGTTGTTAAAAAAATAGCCAAAGTGTATCAACATTGTCAAGCTTTGTAGGCCAAAAACATGAAAAAATAGAAAAATCAGTATGTACTAGCCTATGGGAAAAATCATAAAAAATTAATTTTAGGTTCAAAAATAGTGATTTGACTTCTAATGTAACCATTAAATAGTATAGAATAATCCTATGGCCTTAAAAACTATAAATTTTATACGATATCCTTATAAAAAATTGTACAGTTTAACCATTTTCTGACAAAAAATTGTCGAAACGCATAGAATTGGCTTAAAGAAGAATTTATATTTTTGCAGAGAAAGGCCCTAAGGAAAAAATCTTAACATGAATGAATTAACATAACATATACCCAACATTCAATCCATTCAAAGCCAAAATTTTTCCAACATGTAGGCTTAGGTAACACAAAACACCTCCATACTGCAATAAAAACTAGTAAAAAGTAGCGAATGAAAGGTACTTGGTAGTCAGGCTAGAAGAGCCTTCACCAATGAAGGGTTTTGGTAGATGGGATATTCCTTTGGTAGTAGTGTCTACCTCCTATAGTGTAGGGTTTTCTCTAGTTCCTCTTCTACTCTTCGACATCTTACAAGGTTGAAGTGATATCTTCTGCTCCTTTGCAATTGCACTACCTTGGTAATGAGGAATGACAAAAAATATGCTAGTAGTGGATGAAACTAAAGCCAAGAATAGTTGAAAACGCTTGTTTCTAAGTGCCACCTAGAAGAACCAAGCCAAATAAAATGGTGTACATAAAAATTTCAATGTGAAACCCTCTATGTATATATGCACTGATATTGCAACCATTACATCTACAACACCTACCCAACACTCAATGAACATAGTGTTCATAAAGGTTTTTATTTAAAGTGACCTTTTAACCTTGGGTGGGCCCCAAAAGGCTCATACCAAATAAACCATAAAAAATCCTAATAGAATGGGATTTAAGACCTTAAAAAATATGCTAGGGACTAATGTCCAAGCAAGAATTAAAAAATTGGAATGGATTGCAAGCTCTATCAATGACTAAGATGCATCTTCCAATTGTCCATCCTTGATCCATGGTGATCAGCAAAGCCCCATCCCAAACTAGAACCACGGGTACTACCATTGGAAGGTCTCAAGTGCTGGAAGATGGCCTAAAACATTTAAAAAAACATTCTAAATATTAATATGTTGGTCACAAGGCAAAGGTATGCTGATTAGGATCTTTATACAAGGAGTGGTGATGACATGCACAAATGAGACCTTCAAATGACTTCCAAAGCCATCAAGCTAAAACCCAAACCCTAACCAGAGCCTCTAACAGCCCCAAAACCCTAAAAACCTTGCCAAAAAGGTGTCAAAATCTAAACATCCTCTAAAAGTACACTAGCATGAACATCCCATATCCTTATGACCAAATCCTCCTCACTAACTTTTATGCATAAATGTTCATTCAAATCATAGAGTTTGGTGAGTTTAGTAAGGGAATTAGCTTAGAGGATCTCTAAGAAGAGGAAGATGAGTTTGAGGCTAAACAGGAGCCAAACACCTTCATTGAAAGTCTTTTCCAATATTTGGCTTCCCAAACAACTAAATCCAACTCCATGTCTCTCACCTCATTAATAGGACATGTCCCTCAGCTAAACTCTCCTCTTATCTATAATACCATGTTTGGGTCCACACCCATCATTGCCACACACCAGACACAACTTGTGTCTTAGTCTACCTTATTATCCTCATCAATGCCCTTTACAATACAACCTCACTCTGTTTACCCAACCCTAGTGATGTTTACCTCATCATTTCCCTTTGTCATACCAATAGGGCCATCATTGGGACCCCAAGAAAAATAATCCTCTCATACTCCTTTTGTTCCCTTTATGCCCTCAGGTCCTAGCACAAACATCCTTTTTCTTGTTTAGCCTACCTTTGACCACCATAACCCAACCTCTCCCTTTGATATCGTAGCCTATCACAAGCTCACAAGCCTTTCAACTCCCTCCTCAACCATCAACCTGATCACCAAAACCCATGAGGATGCCCTAAGGCTTGGATCAAGCCTTCCAAATGATCCAAGACCTTACCAAATAGTTGTAGAAACTGAAGGTGAGTACAAACCAACCAATCAAGGTTCTAGACTTTTACCAAGATGACTGTATAAGTCCTATTGTGCTCCAAATGACCTTGTCTATAGGTATGCCCATACCAAACTTCACTAAATACAATGGTGAAGGGAATCCCAATGCACACTTTGTCACCTTCTAGTCTGAGTGCCTCTTTTTATAAGCTTGGCCATATATGATAGTGTGGATTTTCCACATGTCCCTCAAGAGTAATGCTCTAGACTAGTGTCAAACCTTGCCTAGGGGTTTCATCTCTTTCCTTGAAAACTTGATAGACTAGTTTTTTAACCACTTTAGATACAACTTGAAGATGGATGCCACATTGGATCAACTAATGAAGGTGAAACAGGGATCACTTGAACTAGTCAAAAGGTTCATTTAGAGGTTGAATTCAATGCTTAACGAGATTCTAGAGACTATCTTTGAAATTCACCTCTTGGCCATCTACAAGGGAGCAGTAAATAACTTTATTAGGTTAAAACTTTACTACCTTGAACCTTGGTCACTAATCCAAGCCTTCTCACAGACTAAGAACATTTAGGAGGCATTTGATGTAAGTAATGATTTGGCCTATGTGGCCTAAAAAAATCAACATGCAAGTAGGGATAGAGATAAAACCAATCAAGAATACACAATTTTTTCTACAGTAAAAAAAAAAGACTCAAAACAAGAAGAGAGGTGAGGATCACCATCATGTAACACATCTCCTAACTCATCCTAACCATCCACTTCCTATGCTCCAAATTAATGAAGACCAAACTTTGGATGAAAGGATAGGTTTTAAGTACACTAGATTGCCTATGAAGCCCTCTAAACTTCTAGAATAGTTTCTTAAATATGATCATATATAAAATAAGAAACTATCTAAAGAAGCTTGTAAGAGACATTATTATCTTTGCAACATAGCTAAAGACCCAACGATAGCTACCAAAGATGATCCTAAGCTACCAAAGTACTTTAGACTAGATAGGTATTGTCATTATCATCAAATGGTTGGTCACGGCATTGATTTTTTTTGAACATTAAAGGATGACCTCCAAAAGATGATAGATCATGAAGAGTTGGCATTGAATGAGCCCAACTCTCCAAGAACTAATAATAACTCCTATACCATAGCCTTATGCATGGAAACCAAATAGTTTAATCCTCCTATGAAACCATTCATCATCAAAGTACCACCAAAGCCCCAAAACATAAATCCTAGAGAGCCATTTGTCATATAGGTATAACCTCCTTCAGCCCCTAAGAATCCTTTCATCATACATGTTCCACCTTCAATGGCATCAACATCATGACCAAAATCATGAGTTTCTAATCCTCCAAAGCCTAGAAAACCATTTTTTATCTAAATACCCTCACCTTCAACAAATAAGCCCACACCAACCCATTACCAAAGCCCACCTATAGTGGTTGAAAACTCAAAGATTAGCATGAAACTATCACCATAATGGCAATAAAAATAACTTATCAGCAAACCAACAATGAAGTCTATTGAAGGTAACCAACAGCAAAAGGCTTTGAAACAACCTACACCAAGACCAAATACACCCATGGACAAGGGACCCAAGGTACATAGACCAAAACCTAAGCCATAAACACTAGGAAGAATGGAGGAGATTAGAACCACTATGGCTAAAAGGTTACACATCAAGGGGAAGAGCTTCCTCACAACAATGGACTAAGTCAAATGATCCTTTAAGCAAAATAACATGTCACCTAACTTGCACAACCTACTCATGGCTTCTCCAATTCATAGAGATGAACTAGCTCAAATGTTAACCTATATCCCTATGAGTGTAGACATGCCCACCAACAGAGAGTCTATCTGCTCTATCATTGAGCAAGCTTCACTTAGAGAAAACAAGTATCAACCCATGCTTAACTTATATGATAGTGAGGTGAAGGTTGACTCTCAAAATGGAGAAGTACTATCTACCTCTCTCCTTTACTATAGATGTTGGAAAATACCAAATTTACCATGCTCATGTAAATGATGGGGTAGTAATTAACATGGTACCACTTTCCATTATTAATAAGCTTGGCCCAACCAAGAACATCCAAGCAACCACTACCTTAACACTCAAGTCATTTAATGACTCATGGGTAGCAGTGTGAGGTTCTATCTCCTTAGATTTCATGCTTGGTAAGCAATTTCCTACATCTACTAACTTCCTAATGGTTGAGGAGACACCTGGCTTCAACTTAATCTTAGGAAGACCATGGTTAGCTAAGCTTCAGGTAGTCTTATCCCCTATATATAAATAGATTCATTTTCCCTACAAGGAAGAGGAAATTATCATTCATGGACACAAGGTGTCGCTACCTTCAGTTAACTACATCAACATTGACCAAGGTTTAGAGGTGGAGTATCAAGAGAAAACACCTGACATTTAGACTGGAGCTAAGAACAATGAAGACAACAATAATATAAACAAAAAAAACTCTACAATATGGGATAATCAATGAAAATGCATACAACTTGCCATGCTAAATGGGAGAAATAGTGACCATAGAATCATGCCAAAAGAATTTCTTGATCTCTCAAAGATCAAATAATAAGTTCATGGTAAATGTCTCATCCATTCCTTTTCCTATTGTTTATTTTCCTTTAAAATGTTATATCATGTTTCAATGTTGGTTATGGCCTTATATGCTCTCTGAAGAGCATCCCATACTTAATAGGAAAGTATGGATCATGGCCCGCTAAGGCCTAAAACTAGTAATGCCACAACACATCATGGCCTTAATTGGAAAACCTATGGCCCACCATGGCCTTAAACTAGCAAACATCTATAGCCTATTTTCAGCTCATTTTATAACCAAAATATAAAAATGATAGTTTACAACCAAAAAAATGAAAATGACAATGTACAACTAAAAATAGAAAAATGATAGTTTATAGCCAGAAACAGGAAAATGAAAAAGTACAACCAAAAAAATGGAAATGATAGTTTAGAACTAAAATTTAAGTTTTCATGTTAAATTCCATGCTTAGAAAAACTCAAAACATAAACTAAGTCCATAAACCAAGATTCAATAGAATTGAACAACAAAAATACTAAAATTAGAATGGTTGCAGTAAATAATTAAGAAAAAATATTTAGAAATTTTTAATTTAATCCAAACCACCTCTAAGCCCTTCCTAACACTTCAGATAATTCCTAGGTTCATGAGGCATTGATGGGAAAAATTTTCTACAATCTCAATGTTGCCCATTTTCACAAGGGTAAATGCATAACAGACATAAAACCTTTATTCTACACCACTTCATGAAAACATCCGTAAAAAATTAACCACTTAATGAAATTTGATGATTTCATATCCATTGGAATTATAAAACCATGAACTACAATTCCATACAAGAAAACATAAGAATTATTAACCAATGTTTTACAAAAAACTATAGTAGTGACCTAATCATGGGTGTCCTAGCCAAATCCCCATTTCGTGTGAGTCAACAAAAACACTTGCCAAGAATAAACTATTCATCCAAATTCAATGATTTTATAGCTATTAGAATCTTTGAATGATGAACTAAAAATTGATAACATTAAAACATAAATATTCATAATCATTTACAACAGAAAAAATGCCAAATTTACACCAAAAATAGACCAAGAAAACATGACTACGGTAGGCCAATGTAGTCGCTACTAGGGCCCAACATAGTCCATGAAACATTAACCAAAAAATAACCTAAATCCACTTCCAATAAATCCTAGGCCTTTTTGAAACCTATTATGACCTTTGTTGTCCATCCCCAAAGTGTTAACTATGTTGAAAAATGAGGGGACTATGTTGGGCTAGCATAGTCACTAGTGTTGCCCAACCTAGTCCATCTTTGGGAGCTCAAACCAAGTCAAACCCAACCATTGAAACACCTTTTTCAACTATAGGATCTTTCCAGGACACATTGAGATCATTAAACCTTTGAGTTAAGCCAGATTTCATAATTTTTCACTCACAAAACCTTAACTACACTAAGGAAAATTGTGACTATGATGGGCCAGTGTAGTCATATCTAGCCTCAGTGTAGTCAACTACAACTTGCCTAAAATTGATAGTAAAGAGGCCAAGCCTACTTTTGATGAGCCATAGAATCTCACTAGAGCTTGTTTGGCCATGAAACCCACATCTTTTCATCATTTTTGGTAATCACAAATTTGGCTATACTAAAGAATGAGGTGACTACACTGAGCTAATGTAGTCACTACCAAGGTCCATCATAGTCCATCTAAAATTACTTAAAATTTTCTAAAAAAAAATTAAGACTCATTTTTAGAATTCCTAGGACATTGCTAGAGTTAATTTTAGTAATAAAACTCAATTGTTTCAACTTGGAAAACACAACTACACTAAGGAAAAGAGTGACTATGTTGGGCCAACATAGTCCCTACTAGGGCCTAGTGTAGTCTACTTGAAAATGGTTAAAAAAACTCAAAACTTACTCAAATCTACTCTTAAAAAGATCCAAAACCCTACTAGACTATGTCCAAACCTTGGAACCTTGGAAAATAAGTGAAGATTCATCATTTTCACCATTTTTTTATTCTAATTTCTCAACTACACTAGGAACTACATGCCCAATGTAGTCACAAGGAATTTAACAATCCAAGACCCAAACAAGCATCAAAACTAGCAACTTTGGCACCAAAACGTTAGCTAGAAGCACCAGTGACCTTAAAAGTTTACTATCATGATAAATTTTGCTCCAAAACTCATCAAAGTCCATTTTCCATTTATGACTACACTGACGAAGCTAGTGACTATGCTCAGCTAGTGTAGTCATAGTAGGAAAGAAAAATGTGGCAACAACAGCTAGTGCTATACCATTCAGAATGGTCCAAAACTAATCCCAAAAGCTTAGAACCCTTGCCCAACTCATTGAGTTGTAATTCCACTTTGTTAAACCCTGTAAAAACCTAAATTCCCATTACTACACTGGCACCATGCATGACTATGCTAACCTAGCATAGTCACAGTAGGAAGGGAAAATGTGGCAAAAATCAATAGTATACCACTCGAAATGGTCCAAAATTGCCCCAAAATGCCCCAAACTTTGTTCCATGTCACCCAGCTATAGTCCACTATGTTTTAGCCTTAGAAATCCCATGAACTTATCTATTCCTTGTGACTATGTTGGGGCCTACTAGCCTAGCATAGTCACCACCAGAAACATGTCTTTTTTTCAACCTTTTGAAGGATTAAAATAGTGTCAAAACTTGTCAATTTTTAATACTCACCCCCTACACTAGCTATCTAGACCATTGGGAGCCTAAAATTGATCATATTGAGCTAGGAAAACTACCCATGAATATTGAATATGCTACAGATTGCATGGCTACTCTAGGCAGCATAGTCACTGGTAGGGCCTAGTGTAGTCACAATAAAAATTGCCAAATTTACTTCAAAACAACCCTAAAATGACCGCCTCATGTGTCCAAACTCTCTCAAAAATCCTATAGCCTCATTCCATGGCCTGTTAAGGCTTAAAAATGGCAAAAATCTAACCCTATTTGACAAATATTAGTCAATTTTTACCACATGTATTTCATTTTCATGGATTTGACCTTATTCCATGGTGTTGTGACATATTTTTGACCTTATCTTCCATTGTTGGCCTTCTTTCCCATCAATCGGCCTCCTATGACCTCTACATAGTTTCAATCTCACCATATTCATCTTATTTTCCTTATTATGGCCTTTGTTAACCTTTTCCTAGCCTTGAATGGATGTTAGGAGATGGGGTTTGACCATCTTTAATTATCATTTGACACCATGTATCCATGGCCTACCAAGGCCTTAAACTAGAAAAATGTAACCTTACTTAACCATGTGTGGCCTTATTTTCCTATACTTATATGGTGTTATAACTTGCTTTGATCTTTATTTTACCTTCTTCAGATTAGCAGTGAACTCTCCAAGGTTATCATCAAGTCCAAATAAGAGGAAATCCATGAATTTGAGTAACGGGAATAGATCCACCACCAATTCATTTAATTGTTTAGCCTTTATTCCATATTATTGATCTCCACCTACATACATAGGCTTGGTTAATCTTGCCTGCATTTTTTTAACATTGAAATAACATATGTTTGCATATTTAGTAAGGTATTTTATGTTATTTTAGCATTATTTACTCATTATTACATAGGTGCCACTTGATGCACTTATGTTGTCATGCAAGAATGAGCCAGGAGAATAAGGAGGCAAATTTAGCTAGCCTCAAAGCTTGGATGGACCCCTCTTGTGATGTTGTTAGACCAACTTTCTAAACCTTAAGCCTAAAATGATTCTACTATATAGCCATAATGCCCTAAGAAAGCTTGACTATCCTTGACCTTAAAACGTGAAACATCACAAAGGATCCCTTCATCAAAGTTCCCATTTAAGACCAAGATGGTGAGGAGAAAACACATGGAACCAATTTTCTCACCAAAAATTAAGCCTACTCATGACATCATTAAGTCCTTACAATGCAAAATTAAAGCTATCACATATCCTTGATCACATCTAACATTCACATGTTTTCTTGTACTGTTATTTACTATTTTTGATAGGTTGTGTTGAATGACTGATGTTGATGATTTCAATGATCTAGAGCAAGTGAGCCTACATGATACCTCTTGCATGACATAGGGACATCTTTCTATGATCCTTCAAGCCCTTAAACTGGCAACATAGACTTCCAAGGCCTTAAATTAGCATTGCAATTTTCCAAGGCCTTAAAACAACACCATAGCCTGCCAATGCCTTATATATTAAACATGGCCCCCATCATGGCCTTAAATTGGCAACATTGGTGACCTTGGTACCCTATTTTTATTCATTATTCTATGTGACCATGTGCATTGTAATGTGACAACATGTTTTCTTTGCTTAGGTTTTCTTGTTCTCTTGGAGTTGTTCTTGCAAGACAAAGCCTAGAGTCATCATGGAGCTACAACTCACTACTATAGCAAGTCACCACGTGATCTCAATGTGTAAGGTTTAGTGAGTTTTTCCTACCATGCCAAGAGTGCTTGTCTAATATGATTTCCATTACCATTTTATTGACCCCAACCCCATAGCTTTAGTATAACCTTCCATACCTTGGGTGTTAATGTTAACTAATGTTTGACACTCATGTACTATGGTCATACAACATCCCTTCATCATGCTCCACCATCAAGACCATTGAGTGTAGCACACCTCATTCAATGGGAAAACCACCAAGTCTACTTGATGTAACACATCTCATTCAGTGGGAAACCATCTATGCCATTGAATGTAACACATATCACTTGATTGAAAAAATCAAATCAAAACCAACTTTGGAAAATAAAACCTAATGAAGGTTTCACCCCACAAAAAAAAAAAGAGAAAGAAAATTACCAAGAAGTCAAATGACTAGTGGAATCGAAAGGATAGATCAATGGATTTGAACATGCAAAGGGAGGAGCTAAGTAGGAAAAGAAACCTTGGAGTGAGGTGTTGGTTCCTCAAATACATTTACCAAGTGAACCATGCTTTGAAGCACAAAGTGTGAAGCCCAAATGGATTGATCAACATGTCTATGCCACATTGTATCCATGATGTCAATACTTGGAATGCATTATCATCATTCATGACAATTTCCATATCACCTCATTACCTATTACCTCATTGTGACCTCACCCAATCATCATAAGCACTCTTGGGCATGGTTCCATCCTACTAAATTAGGATTAGAGAAAGAATGTTGGTGATGGACCTACAATGATGTTTTGTATTCTTTGTCAATGTATCATGGGCCAATCATCCAAGCTTTGACAAAAAGAAACCAATGAAACACCACCAAAATTCATGTTATGGCCTTCATCTCCCAGCTTGTGGCAAGGATTTATTGTAAATGTGAGATATGTAGCCCATGAGCTACAATCTTACATACTTAAACTATTTAGAGCCAAAAAAATTATTCAAATATTGTTATTTCCTTGTTTCCCACATAGATAAAGGTATCCCATGTCTATATTTAGGCCTGAAAAGGTTAAAAATACCTTGGAAATGGCTAAAGTTAGAATTTCCATGGGTTTTTTTAGGAATATAGCCCCAACTATGCTGAATCCATTAATTCCAACTACTACTATAGTAGACATGGTGCTATAGTAAACATTGTGCTATAGTAGACATGGTGCTATAGTAGGCATGATGCTACAGTAGACACGATGCTATAATAGATGGGAAATGGCCAGCATAGTCACCACCAAGACCCAATAGAAGTGCAATGTTGGAATTTCCAATTTCCCAGCAATGGCCAATGTAGTCATTTCAATTTTTCAACAAGTTTTCAATGAAAGAGCATGATAGCATAGTTGCAGCTCCAGCATAGTTGTAGCTCCAGCATAGTTGCAACTTCAACATAGTCCACCAAAGCCAACATACTAAAAATGGTGCTAGCATAGTCATAAAAATCCATTTACTATTTACAGTAAATGGATGAATTTTGTGGTTGTAGTCCATACTAGACTTACTATAAATAATAACTATGTTGAGATTTGATAGTCATTGCACTTGCAAATTGATGCCAATCTATCAACAATCATGGTTGTGGTGCATAGACCCAAAATAGCCACATCAACCCTATCAAAATCCAACATAGATACTTTATTATGGTGACAACACTTTGGCATCTACAACCTTCATAGAAATTCTAAACTTCACATACATAGTAGTAATCTTTACATTTTTACAACCACCAAAGTTCATTGCAACTTTATTTCCAATTTTTTGCAGTAAAAACTTGTACTAAGCTGGGCACAGAGACTTCTACATGACTACCATTATGCCAAAAGTGAAGATCCATTTTCATTACTACATTCCAAACCCTAGTGAAAACTAATGGAATGTTTCTAGAAATTGGAGCAAGGAAGAAACTAGATCATGGAGTTGCTATAGAATACACCCTACCTTCTTCAATGGACTTCAAGCTCCTGCAAGCAACTTCTTGTGCTCTTGGCATAAAATCTATACTTTGTGAACCTTATTCCTTATTTCTTATTTAAATAAAGTTATCATTTATTCATATTATTCAAGTTTTATTTTATGTTTTCATTTATGTGCCTATATTCATTTCCATTTTAATTTCTATTTCCATTTCCAAAGTCATTTTCATTTTCGTTTGCCATTTTCATTACACTTCTATAAGTTCCTAGGAAATCGGCAATATTGTCCAAGGCACCTTGCATTCCATTTTTGGAGGCCCTTTGGATTTAGGGTTAAAATTATTTTGGCACTTGGATTTTTGGGTTTTTTTCAAGCAACTAAAATTTCTAGAACCAACAGAATGTTATGACCTAAATATCAGGCCACTATGGATGACATTACCTATATGAATAGGTCATGATGTCTACTAGGGCTCATAACAAATGTTACAATGTTCTTAAATGCCATAAAGAGGCCACAAACTATCACATGCTACATTTTCCATTAATAGATTGCATCAACTACCAAGTTATCAAAAAAATTATGCACTAGTGCAATGGAAGTGTAATGCATAACTATGCTTCATTGAAATTGGTGATAGGAATCTAGAAAACTATAAAATGAATTAAAACTAAGAAAAATATTGAAAAATGTATAAGATCTATAGATAAACCAAAAAATTAATTAGTACATTTGTTCCAATTAATAAGTTAATATATAATTCATAGATAATAACCAATTATTTAAGGTAGTAAATTACAAGTCTACTTTAAGAAAGAAATATGGTACTAAGATCATCATAATAAAATGGTGATAATCATAAAAAAAAAAAGATCACTGCAAAAACCAATGATCTAATTGAAATTGTAGAAGTTAAATACATCCAAAGTCTATATATATCATGGTGAAGAATGAATCCATGAAGTAATGAAATGTACGTTGCTATAAGAAGAAATAAAATATAGATCTAATAAATGTACATCTAGAAAGATCAATGTTTGAAAATTATGAGAAATTATATCACTATCATAACTAATACAAAAATCGCACTAACCAACTATCCAAGAAAAGTAGTAAATTCTAGATAACATAACCTAGAAGAACCAGTATAAAAATAAGAAAAGGAATCAAAAGAACTCACCTAGTTTATGCTAATTCCAACTTAATGGAGACATTTCATGCATATGGCTATTAACAAGAACCAATGTAACCCATGCACTACTACTATAACTACTTGGTGCACAATCCACTAGAACCTCCTCTAGAGCTTTTTTCTTCTACCATAGAAAGCTAAATGTAATTTAAAAACTAGGTTCTATGTTATAAACTAATAGCAAAGGCTTTCTAACTATAACTATGGGTTTTTTAAAAAAGTATACTAAGGAAATTAGAAAAAATTTAGTAGGATAGGAGGCAAGTTTCAAGGTTTAGTTAATATCCTAACTTGCTAGCCCAACAAAAACATAAAAAATAGCTAACTTGATAAATAAAAAGTACTAATTACTAACAACTAACTACTCTAACATAAATAATAAGAAGTAATAGAAGATATAATTTAGGCCCTCTAATATGTGTCCCTAACATTTCTCAACCCAAAGAGCATCATGACATAGCAAAACATTTCTTAAAGAGTAATGAAAATGGTTTATGTTGATCATTTGGATTTATGAATATTTGGTTATGCAATGTCACCATTCTCAAATGGTGTTGCTACATAATGAAGATGATGCCTCTTCATAAAAAGTGTTATCATTATCATAACAAGACCCAAAAAAGAAGTTGTAATTGAGACCCAAAAGGATGTATTGTAATAATAAACATGCCTCTTGAGGTGATCTTTGGGGGTTTGACCTAAGGTATTTATACCTAGGGATTAGAGGTTGTATCAACATGGAGTTGTAGAGCTGGTAAAAGGAGAGTAACAAAATCTGGGTGAAGTAGGATAGGAAGAGGACTGGCCATCCCCTTTTGCCAATTATAGGCCTAACTATGGTGGCAATGCTGGGTTGCCTCTAAGGGATAGATGCCAAAGGAAATAAAACCCCAAGGAACACTCTCAAAGCATGATCTAGATACATTATTCCACATTAATAAATCATTCTTCTCTTTTTTCATCTTCATTTCCCTATTATTTCCTTTATGCTTAATGTCGAGTGTTACATATATTTGATGTTTGCTATGTTATCTTCTTATGCCTAATGTCTAATATAATGTATATTTGATATTTACCATGACATCCAAGAATAGGATGTCACAATTTATAACTAGAATACCTATTCATGAAAGAAAAAAGATCATACCTATTAGTATCATTTGACTAGCACATCCATGCTCAACAATGAAAATTCATCTTTCAAAGTAACCTTATTTATATCCTTAAATTTAATGTAGCTTGTGATAGTCTCATTCTTTTTTTTAGTACAAACACCATGTTAAAAATCTATGAGGGATATTCCATAGGCTTGATAATGCCAACAATTAGAAGCCTCTAAAGATAATCTTTTATAGTAAGGAGGGTTTCAAGTCATAACTTTCTAAATTTTTTATTCATAAGCTTGGTCTCAAGCTAAAGAAAAATGTTATGCATCACCAAAAATTTGGAAATACTCAACATGTCTTTATAGTCCCAAGTAAATAGGCCCTTGAATTCACCTCAAGTACCTTGAAGAAAAACCCTTACTTTAAAAGAGTATTATTGTCCAATATTGATTGTCACCTAGTCAATTTGGATTCAATAAATATTTTTATATGACATGATCTTATTGAAAGTATAGGAATATTTTAGCTATTTTTTTAGTTGATTATAAACTATTTTTTTCTCTTGGCCTATCCCTAGAAAAATTTGTATTTTTATTTCCTCTTTAGTTGCATTAATTTTCATAATTCTACACTAAATCTATAATGAGAATCAAAATATATCTAGAGCATGTTTTGAAAAGAGTAAGAATAGAATGATATTTTGATCTCATCATTAGAGATAATCCTTGATATAAAGGTAATCCTATCATGTAAACTTAGAGAGCTCAATGATCTACAATCAAGTCATAGCATAGTTTATAGTTTAATGTTGGTTTAACCCAAAAAGCACATTTGAATGAGCTTTGAGTATGTAATTAATTAAGATTATTAAAAAAATATGTTTAAGGAAATTAACATATGCTAAAATAAAATTTTAATCCAACTTAGCATAGGTTGGAATTAGCGAAGTTTAAAAGAAGAGAGCTATGTGGAACTACTATGTAGAGCCAAAAATTAGTTCTGCTAAGGAACCTACTTGATACATAAGTGTTGACCTTTAGGTATGTCAAAACATTAAAGAAAATGGAGAATGTAGATTGTATGTATGTAATGATAAATTTTCAAGGCCATGAATAAGAACATCACATGGAGATCTAAGATTTCAAGAAATGAGATCTCCATTAAGATGTCAAAATGACGACTACATGGACAAGATGAGAGCATGGATGAAAACAGAGTCTACAAGCCAAACTAAGGTGTTCCAAAGACTACGAAGATGTCAAATTAATAAGGGAATGCATCAGACTCCAAAGTGAAAAAGTGAATTATATGTCTTTAGAAAACAATAGACATCTATCTCAAATAGTAGATGTCTATAGGCAAACGTCTCCTTTTTTAGGTAGACTTATATTCTACATTGGGGGATATCTCAGGTAGATGTCTAAAATTCAAAGTAGATGTCTATACTAGCTACTTGATAGCTATTGCATGAATTTTGAGGAGTTTTTGAAAACTATGAGGCTATAAGACAATGTCAAAATCTTGAGAATTATGAAAGCATTGTTCATACAAATACTTATCATTGGCTATTCTAAGAAATTTTGTTTTGCTCTTCATTTTAACTTCATTTCCTTATTGTTATTGAATTGAGCTTTAAGTTCAACAATCTATAAATTTAGTCACATTCTTTTCTTTTTATTTACTTTCTTGTAGCCTTGTAGGGTTGATGTACTTCTTACGAGAAGACACCCTTGTTGATCTTGTTAAGATCCTGCGGGATTGAGTGGTTTTGCAACATCAAAACACTTGGGTGTGAAACTTAATTTTGTAAAGGTTATGGAATATTATAAACCACATTTTGATCTTATCTAGGTCTTTCAAGTTTGAGTGGTTTCATAGTAATGAACAACACCAAAGTGAAGCTTAGAGCTTGTACAAGGTGTGATACCCTTCAAACTACATTTTAAAGAAACAAAGTCCAAAGGTGTGCATGGATTCTACCCTCTAAGTGTAGATGTACCCAAGTTGGGAAACCACATAAAATTGGTGTTTTTTTATTTTTGGAGAATTTTTAATTTGGGGAACTATTTCAACCCCCCTTCTAAGTTCTTGCTCCTTAAGTGGTATCAGATCCAAGTACTCTCAAGTTTGTGCTTCAAATTTCAAGAGTGAACTATGGAGGGGACATCCTACACAAAGCCACTAATGTTCGATGGGTTTGACTTTGCATATTAGAAGGCAATGATGCAAGGATTTTTTGAGTCTATGGAATTCAAAGTATGGGAGTCAATCCTTGAAGGCTACACACTTCTTGTCAACAGCACCTGAAAAGCTCTTAAGCCATGGAACAAATGGACTACTGAAGAAAAAGATAAGTTTACGTATGACTCTAAAGCCAAAAAAATGTTTATATTATGCACTAGATAAATTATAATTTAATATAATAGCTAGTTGGGAGACTGCAAAGGAAATATGAAAAACCATAGATGCTACATATGAGGGCATGTCTATAGTTAAACAATCAAAACTCTTAGTATTGCAAAGCGAATATGACAAGCTTAGAATGAAGGAAGGAGAAAATATTAAGGATTACTCCTCTAGGGAAAATGATCCTATTGTAGCTATTAGGGGAATGGGTAAGGACTTGCTTGAAAGTGATGTAATTATAAAAATTATTAGAACATTACAATCCAAGTTCAGATCCAAGGTCATTGCTATGAAAGAAATTAGAGACTTTTTGATCCTTAAATTTGAGAAGCTTCAAAATGCTCTTCTTGCTTATGAGATGAATCTCATAAGTAAAGGAGTGATAAAGAAAAGCCTATTTCTCTAAAATCAACATCAAAATAAAAGAAGCAAGTTGAACAAGAAATGAATAGTGAAGACAAAATAGCTCTTTTATCAAGAAGACTTCAAAGACTCCTTGAATGAAAAGGGAGAAGATTCAACCAACCAAGACCCAATCAATCCAAAGGTAAAGAGAAAGATAAAAATTCTACAAATTCAAATTTTTGTTCATTTCCATGGAATTTTGGGTATGTGATGGAAGAGTTCATGTAGCCTCCAAATGTCCTAGCACTAGNTAATATAAGATATTTATACCTATTACATGAAAAATTTGACCTAAGGTTTGAGAATGAAAACTAACCTTGTCTTGTGAGCAGATGAAAAAGGAACTTGTAGATACCAAACTAGTGAATGAAAGACTAGTCAAAGGGAAAGAATCCCTTTGCATCATGTTGGGACAATGAAGAAGTCCACATGATAAAAGTGGGCTAGGATGATACCAACAAGAAGCATCTACATGAAATTCATCCAAACAAGAGACTACTCCAAAGATTGAAGTATCAATTAATACTATTTCCAAGTAAAGAGAAGCTGAAAGGTTTGATTACTTTAACCAAAATAAAAGGGTAAGATGTTACTATTGTAATATATTTGGGCATTATAAATGGGACTATAATTTAAAATATTATCACATCAACACCTTGTCATATCATAACACTCATTGGTCTTACCAAAATGCACCTAAAAAGAAAGTCTTGTAGGACACAAAGAAATGGAGGATAAATCAAAAGGGCAAGAAGAGCAAAAAGGTGTAGAGAATTAAATGAAAGGAAGAAATTTAAAGAACCTTCATTATTAATTTTATAAAAGAAAGCCAAACATTAGAAATTAAAGAAATTTTAATGAAAGGAGGTACTTCAAAAGAATAACCTCATTCATAAGCTCCTTAGACATCTTCAACTCCATCAACAAGCAAGGTAAGTATAGGTAAGTCTTCATCTCATTTAAAATTTTTTTTGATGCTATGATCCATGATAGTTATCCCCTAAACTTTCCCTTTTTGAGATGTCTACTTGTAGATGTCTACCATTAGATATCTACACAAAAGGATATACATCTACCCATAGATATCTACATCACAAGTGAGATGTTTATCTGAGTTTTAAATAGACACAACATAGACATCTACAAGTAAAAATAGATGTCTATGTTTTCATTAAAAAAAACCTTGATAGTTATAATTACATAAAACCAACACTTCATTTTTCCCTCATTTTTTCACATCCAAGCATAGATTATTAAGGGTAGATGATGAGGGCTTATTCATCAACGATGACTTGCACATCTTCTCTCAAATTAATGACTCACAAGAAGATTGCAACGTCTAGGAATCCTCCTAGAAGAAACAATAAGTTGAAGGGAGCATCTTCTAGTGCTACAAATTTTTATACTTCTCAATTTTGCTTCACTAATGCTTAGCACAAATTTGAGGCAACTAGTTCTATTACTATTGTGTCTGAGAGATTTTTTTTTGTTTTTAGCAATGGCATTGGAAGTAACATATGGCATTTTTTTCAAGCATTAAAATGGATGACCTTTATTTCTATGAAATTTTATATCCCTAGAATTCTCATTAGGGTATTTTATAGTAATATTGTAATTTCAAATGCTAGTGTTGGTGCTTTTACTTCCACTGTTGGGGGATTGTTGATTGAAGTCACCCCACAAGTTGTCAATCCAATCCTTAGAATTTCTAGTTTTGATGTTCACAAGATTACCATTCATTTCATGACTAACATTTTCACAAATGGTATAATCCCTATTTCCCATGATGATTTTATTAATGCTTTTTTTTGAGTAGTTTGTGTCTTTGGATAGTGGAAAATTTGTTAGGAATCAAATGGCTTTAGATGCTTCCACCCTTTCTTTATTTTTTTTCTATAATATTATTGTAAAATGGAAATGTTATAGCTACTTGTTGTTAGCCCATGCCTTTTTTCTTTATTGTCTATTCACTACGTAGCCACTAGACTTGGGTCATATCCTATGTAGATACATGTTAGGTCTCTTCACTAGGAAGAGAGCCTATGGGCATTCTCATCTCATTAGTCTATTTTTCTCTCAAAGAGGTGTTCCCATTCTTGATATTCCTTTACTTAAATATAATAAGAACCTTAGTGAGTATTAGAGAAGAGGAGCTCCATCCACATTGATGCTAAAGAAAACAAGCACCAAACCTTTGAAGTCAAGGAAGAAGGAATTTTATTTACCATCTTAGGCCTCTCCTCAGTTGAGAAGATCCAAATCAGTTGGTGGCCAAATGAGATCCACTCTCAAGAAGATACTCAAGCCTTTTTCTAGTACTATTGGGATGATTAGTAGGAACCTCTCTTACCTTCATAAGAGAATGGATGTAGCTATAGTACCTCTTTCTCCAAATGAATAGAAATTTGAGGAGATCACAACTCCTCCCATATCAAATAGTGAGGAGGACTATCTAACTCTAGGTAGACACTTGATAGCTACTAGGCCATCCTGGGCATATGACTGAAGAAATTCATGTAATTCATAAAAGCTTGATGCACCACCCACACAAGTCTAAGGGAGATTCTTGATCCTATGTAGCCTAGACCTAGTTCTCACCCTCATAAGATGCTTCATAGACTTCTAAGAAATAGGTCATTGAGAGAATTTTTGAATCTTCTTCTTAGTGGAGACTAGGGGACCCCATCACATATTAGAGGAAGGGCACTTCCTCCATCTCATTCATCCACTTCATCCTAGTTTCAAGTGATGCTTCATCCGAAGAGAGCTCCAATTCATGTTCCATCATCAAATGATGATGACGATAAGTAGTACATATCTGATACCATCATTACTAGTGACAATGATGAGAAGGATACATACAGGTCTTCTCATGAAATAGCTACTTCTAATGATGCTACCAAGGTCAGTGACCAGGTTCTCTTGTTGGTGCCTCCTTTTGGATGATGTTCAAAAAGGGGGAGAGTTTTGTGGACATTTGTGAATTTGTGGATATATACAATTGTATATGGATGTATTAATATGGACATTGTATGTGATGGTGGATAGCATATGGAAATATTATTGTTGACTATGTTTATGTACATGGATAACCTTTTTTGCAGCATGATATATTATGAAACAGGTTTGGCATCTGGATAGTTTATGAAGACTTCCTTCTATTATCTTTTTTTAACCCCTTGCCTTGATCCTCTTATTCCTATTTCTACATTACCCTCAGCTATCATTGGAATTATAAGTCTTAAATTCTTTTATTATTTATCATTTAATTTATGTGCTTGAATGACACTAACCTATTTTCTTAAGTTTTGGACATTACCAAAAAGGAGGATATTTTTGACCTCTTGGTATGTCAAAACCTTAAAGAAAATGAAGAATGTAGATTGTATGTATGTAATGATAATTTTTAGAGGGCCATGAATAGGAACTTCATATGAAGATATGAGATTTCAAGAAAGATATCTACATTGAGATGCCAAAACGAAGACTACATGGACAAGATAAGAGGATGGATGATAATATAGTCTACAAGTCAAACTAAGGTGTTTCAAATACTACCAAGATGTCACATTAACAAGTGAATGCCTAAGACTCCAAAGTACAAAAGTAAAGTAGATGTCTTCAAAAAATAGTAGAGTCTATATCAATCAATAGATGTCTATAGGCAAACATCTCCTTTTTCAAGTAGACTTCTCTCCTGCATTATAGGCTATCTTTGGTAGATGTCTAAACTTTGAAGTAGAAATCTATACTAGTCATTTGATAGTTGTTGCATAAATTCCAAGGAATTTTCAAAAACTTCGAGGCTATAAGACAATGTCAAAATCTTGAGAATTGTGAAAGCACTATTCACACAAAATATTGGCTATTCTAAGTAATTTTGTTTTGCTCTTCATTGTAACATCATTTTCTTGTTGTGATTATACTAAGCTTCAAGTTCAAGTATTTGTAAATTTAGTCACATTCTTTCCTTATTCTTTTATTTCTTTCTTGCAACCCTACGGGGTTGATGTGCTTCTTGCAAGAAGACATCCTTGTTGAGCTTGTCAAGATCTTGCAAGATTAAGTGGTTTTGCAATATCAAAATACTTCAGTGTGGCGCTCAATTTTGTAAAGGTTATGGAATCCTCTAAACCATATTTTGAGCTTGTTAGGACCTTATAGGATTGAGTGGTTTTGTAGTGATGAAATACTCTAGATCATAGCTCAAATCTTGTATACCGTATGGTGCCCTTCAAAAGACATTTTGAAGAAACAAAGTTTGGAGGTATGCACAGATTCTACCCTCTAAGTGTAGCCATACACAAGGTGGAAAACCATGTAAAATTGATGTGTTTTTATTGCTAGAGAAATTTTAATTTGGGAAACTTATTCAACCCCCGCTCTAAGTTCTCAATCCTAAATAAGCTCGCTTATTCCTATGAATGTTAGAAGTGAAATTAACTAGTAGTGTGAATAATAATGAAAAGATAATCCAACCAATCAAATTCATCAAATCATAAGTCAAAAGTTATTTACATAATGATGATGGATAAAGAAATAGGCATAGGCTAAATAGATGTTCTAATCTAGATAAAGTAAGTGGAGTTTAGTATAGCTTAAGAAGAGAAGTTTTTCAATGAATCTAAATAGAACTGGTTTGTAGAACCAAAATTAAATTCTACAAAAGAGTTGAGCTTAGTCACTACATAAGCCATGACTTGCTACAACATTATAAAGCTTGTAGAATTAAAATTTTATTTTTAAAAAGTTTTTTAAATTGGTTCTACAAGGAAGATTTAATTATACCTGTTGATCTTTTGGTATGTTAAAAAAATAGAAAATGGAGAGAATTGGAAACTATGCTTGTGAGTGATTGCAAAACTTAAAAAATATAAGAGGATAATGTAATAAAAGACCAAGATTTTACAAGAGTGTGATGAGATCGAGATAGGATGCATGACATCTAGAAGTCAAAAGAAAATGTTTTGGTAGTTGTTGAGATGTCATAGAGGAATAGCAGATGTCCCTAATCAAAGGTTCAAACTTCAAGTAAGACATCCTAGAAAACCAATAGACATCCCAAGGAATGTTTAGATGTCCTAGAAAAAGTGAGACTTCCCACCTACAAGCATCTAGAAAATCAGTGAGACATCTCAAGAAAAAGTGACATGTCCTAAACAAAAGTGAGACATCCCAAGCAAAAGTGAAATTTTCTAAGAAAAATTTAGACATCCCACCTACAAGCATTAGAAAGTTAGTGAGATGTCCCAAGCTTGAATGAGATGTTGCAACTAGCCATTTATTAGCCATTGTATGAACTCCAACGGTTATGTGATAGTAAAAAAGGCTATATAATATATGGTATCTTTATCAAAAGAAAAACCATTGTTCATACAAATATTTCCTTCATTGTATATATATTGTGAATTAATTTTTTCTTCAATTCTTTATCTTTTGTGAGCTGATTATTATAATTGTCAAGAGTCTCATAGTAAGGAATCAGTAATTGTAGTTGCATTCTCTCCTTGATTATTATTTCTATCTTTGTAAATCCTATGGGATTAATGTGCTTCTTATGGGAAGCCATCTCTTGAACTTGTTGGGACCTTGTAGGGTTGAGTATGTTTCTTTAGAGAAAACACTCCATGCAAATCTTGATTCATTATAAAGGTTGTGGGATTTTGGAAACCACATATTAAGCTTCTTGGAACCTTATGGGGTTAAGTGTGTTTCTTAAGAGAAAATACTCTTTATGGAGCTCAAACTTTGTAAAGTTTGTGATGTCCTTGAAACCAAATTTTTGAAGGAATAAAATTTGGAGGTGGTCAAGGATTCTACCCTCCAAGTGTGGATGTATCACAGTTAGGAAATCACGTACATTTATGTGTAGTTTTATATTCAAATTGGTGAAACTTATTCAACCTTCTTCTAAGTTCTTAATATTCAAGGGGTACCAAAGCCAAGTACTCCTAATTTTAAGCATAATAACATAGAAGTAAACTATGAATGGATTTTATTTCATCAAGCCACTAATCTTATATGAGTTCAACTTCACATATTGGAAAGCTACAATGCAAGGATTCATTAAATGCATCTTGGAGAGATGCACTCGATCCATTTGCAATAAAGGTAAGGAAAGAGGTAAGTAATATAACATTTTTTATCATGATATCTCCTCTATGTAATGTCAAATGTGCAATGGAAGAGGCATTATGACCTCAAAAGTTTCTTGTAATTGCAAGTTACAAGAAAAAGAGTCTAGTGAAGAAATAAGAACTACCAACATCTATACAAGTTAGGGTGATGGAGAAGAAACAAGATATACATATGCAGATTCTCATCACTTATGCCTAGCCTTGGAAAATCAAAGATCTATCAATGACTCAATATCTTATGTTGAAGTTGAAGAAGATGAAATTACTTTGGAAGAAAGGTATGAGCTACTTTGTAATGAGGTAATTTCCTTTCAAAATTTTTCTTCAAAATGAAAGATACTTTACACAATAAGGAAATAAAAATAGCATAACTTAATTATGAGTTTTCACATCTTAAGAAAGAAAAATTAAATCTAAAGGTTGAGGTTCAAAAGCTAACAAGTTTTGTTGAGAAAACTAACAAGGAATTATCAAATATAAAACTTAGATATGAAAGACACATTCAAAATAAGGATATAGGTCAAGCATCATCATTAGGTCTTGTGAATTTAAAGAAATATTCTTCCAAGCTTGATCATTTAGCTAAATTTAAAAATGCAATTTGTTTCTATTATGGGAAAATTGGACATATTTAGTCTTTCTATTATTTATGGTTAAAACACTATACTTGATCTTTTCCAAAATAGCCTAGAAAAGGTGTATTGTAGGAAAAGAAAGTTAGAAGGCAAAAAGATAAGAATTCTACAAAAGGAATGATTGCATAAGTTGCACTCTCTACTATAAAAATAAGAACTCAGTACATCAATAGTGGATGTTTGAGACATATGATAGGGGAAAAATCTCAATTTGCACACTTTCTAGAACAAAACTATGGAACCATTACCTTCGAAGATGACACAAAAGCTCAAATTTAAGGTGTTGGTACCATTGGAGGTAAGGATTAGCCTACTATTAAATAAGTTTTTTTTGTTAAAGGTCTTAAACACAATTTTCTTCATGTTAGTTAACTTTGTGATTCAAATTTTTATATTACCTTCTCTAAAGATACTTATAATGTAAGAGATTCTTTGTTTGGGATGGTTATTATAGAAGGGAATAGAAAAGCAACTATGTATACTACTATTTTTGGAGATAAACCTAATCTTGAATCCAAGTGCTTGATTAGCAATATAGATGATGTTTGCATATGGCATAGGAAATTGGGTGATGAGTGGCGAGGTACCCCTACACTCAATCATACGAATACGAGCATGTACGCATGATCTGGTCGAACTCCGTAGATAGACTAGTTGTGGTATCTAGATAGTTACACGTTGATCATAGTTCGCTATCTTTCCACTTGGACTAGTATTTGCTTTGTCACATATGGTTTAGCCCAAAGTGAGGTGAATGATGGGATCCTAAACTAATGCTACGCCTAGAGACAAAGGGGAAAAATCTTAATTAGGCTAATGGACAATGGAAAATGAAATCTATGCTAACCCTAAGCACAATGAGCATCTATTCTTAATCATTTGTATGCATCTTGGACCTCATGTACTAATTCTAGGATTACCAAACGCACATTACTTGAGCACTCCTAGATACACTACTAGGTTACCAAGTAGTTAGACTTAAATTTTTGTGATTAAGTTGTACTCATTCTACGTTAATCAACAAGAAGTGTAAATGACAATAAAAGAAATATGAACTAAAAATACAAAAATAAATAATTAACAATTAAAGTAATTAAAAGCTAAGTGAATGTTGCAATGATGGAGTAATCTCGATCTTTATTACTGATCGTGTGCATTTCCAAGTATGTCACACTCGAACAAAGGTTCCATACAATTACAATCATTACACTGTGGGCATGCACTAGGGAAAGAATTGAAACTAGCTAAAAACTAACAAAAAGACTCTACCCTAAGAATTACCAACTACTCCCTTCCTGTGTGCCTGAATGTTGTATTTCTAAGCCTACACAGAAATCACGATATCATGTATTTGATATCGTTATCCAGGCTGCAATATCGTGTACTTGATATCAAGGATATGATATCGAGGCCTGGCAAACCACGATTCATCATACCCTCACAACTGAATAACAACTCGTCCTTAAGTTAGATAAAATGAGAATAAGTTTAATTGATTACACAATGGATAGGTATGAGATTATTGACTAAGTAGAAATTACTCATGCCACAATGTGGGATTGAACAAAATAAAATTGGGACACATACCCAGAATTACAAAAGGAAAAATTTGTTGGAACTCATGTGGTTCCTAGTGGTGGTGGCTTCTCCATGGATCTCTTCCCCTTATATTATGCTCTATGCTTTGGAAATGGATGTCTCTAAAGGAATTCCTAGAGCTTTTCTTCTTTGGTCCATGGATCCTATGTCATCCATGTTGATGCTCCAATGTTTAATGGAGTTGGCACCTCCCACGGGCATGGTAGTTGTGGGAACATCTAATTGGCCTTGAAATACCAAGCCATAAACAACCATCATTCCTCTTCATAGGCTCTGGCTTTTTCCTTGCATTCTTGGTAGTCTGTAAGCCATCGAGCCAAATTCACCACAACATCTTTCTGTCCTTGGTAGTTGGTCTTGGCCACCTCTAATTCAGAATTTGCTACTTCTAATCTCTGCAATGTCTTCTTATGTTCAACAAATTCTGTTTCATATTTAGCGTAGGTGGTTGCTACCTTCTTCTCCAATTTTTTTCTCAAGCATCCTATTATCAACATGGATAAGTTGGCATACTGCAGTTTGCCAAATCCATGTAATCTGTGAGATCTTATATCTACAGGTCTTAGCTTTTCAGTTTTGCTTAGTGGGCGAAGGCATAAGTATCCAATATGGCCCACTAATCAGTGTTCTGAGCACTAAGAGTGTTAATATGAGGTTTGGTCATATGGATTTCTTTTTCAATCACTTATTTTTACATCCCCATTTGATCTATGAAATGCTTCTTGAGCTTCTCATGTCACTTGGCCTCATTCTACCACGTGCTTATTTCAATCACCGTCTTCTGATGGATAGTGTGTGCCTCCTCCATTGAGAAGATTATATTCTCTCTGGACAAGTGATTCATATCCTAGTTGACCCTTATTAATTTTTCTCACAATTGCTGAAAATTTTCCTTGAGAACATTCTCTTTTTTTCTACTGTGGTCAACCGGAGATTTTTGGTAGCGATGTATTTATTTTCTTGTTGTGAGGTCTCAAGTGCTTTGGCATGTGCATACGTTTGAGCTTGTGCCTTGGAAGCATCCCAATCAGCCTTCTCTTTTTCCTCTGGCATCTTTTTATTCTCTTCCAACAATATAGTTAGCTACTTCATCTGAAAGGATTCTAGCTGGTCTACAAGGATGAATTGGGATGAATCTTGTTGTGCAGCTTGTAAGCTAATGAGCTTTTCTTGGAATCTTTTTAACTTCTCTACATGTTCAACCTTGACCTCTACCATGACCAACTTCCCTTTTATAGAGATGAGGTCTAACTATGTTGTTGCGACATTTTGAGGGATGTCAAACAAGGATGTCATCACTTGTCCTATCTGCAGCAACCAATCTAGAACATCCTCATGATCTGTAGGAGTCATTAAGGGACTAGCCAAGGTTTGAGCATCACATGCTCCTGTAAAATCTACCAGTGGCATAACAAGGACATTAAATGATTCTTTTATGTGGTTTGCAACCACTTCTACTACTCCCACTACATCCTGGTGTTACATGACCACTACTATGGCACCTTCACCAATTTCTAATTGCACTTGAAAAGATGCAGCGTTTCCAGAGATCTGTTGTGACCAATGTGAGTTCCCTCCTCTTGTTTAAATGGACACCTTGCCCCATGTGCAATTAATTGAGATTGTGGATCATACAACATCATCAATGACCCTGAAGAGATTTGCTTCATCACAGCTTCCCCAACTGATCGATTCAGCGATGGCCCTGACATGGCTCATCGACGGTTGATAGTCCTACGATGGCAGTGGTGGTTGGTTTTGCTAGCCTGTAGGTTGTGTGCTAGGCCTCACTTCCTATTGTTGACTAGGCCTTGTGTCTAAAAGTTGGCTAGGCCTTGCAGTTTTAGGTGCAGTGGGCCCCATCTTCTATTCTTACTCAAGCTCCAGTGTCTCACCAGCATTTTTCCTTGGGGCTGGTGGATTCATTAATTCAACAAATGACACATTTTGAGCTTTTTTGGGGATGCCATTGGTGTACCCTAGAATTCTAGAATGTTGGCACAACTTCTTGATTAGGTAGGGAAAAGGTAATGTGCACTTCCCTATCTTACGTTCTTCAAACCACCTTAAAATTTTTGTGAGATATAGATGAGGTAGGTTAGCATCAACCTTGCCCATCAAGATGGAACTTCCTCTAGCCACATAGGTTGAAATTTTATTCAATCCTTTTGTTGGAAAAATGTGATATGTGCCAATTTTAAAGTAGATCCTCTCTTCAAGTGTGAGGTCTCCATATGTTGTATCCTCCTTGCCATATGCCCTTTTTAACCATATTTTGCATGCATCCGCATCAGAGCAAGTGGACAGGTGAGCAACCTTGGGCCCTATATTTGGAAGATTCAACACTTTCGAAATGGCCTTGGTAGAAAAATCAATAAAAATCCCACCAATATCAATAGTGGTGCCTTCTTCCTTATTGTGCCAAAATTGGTACGTCTCCCCTAGGTACCAATCATCACTCCCAGAGAGAACAGGCCATAGTGGAGATCCTTTAAGTTGGTCTCTGACTACCTCAGGGGAAAATTTATTGAAAGTTCCAAAATTGAGTTCCACAATCACAGCTACTAATATGGACCTTTCATAAATTACTTTAACACATTCCGAAGACAACATGAGATGTTGTCCCTATTCAAGTTCCCTACCGTCTCCACCTTCGACATGCCCTGATTACGTAGTAATAGGAGGTTCTTGATAAATGCTAAATGATTATGCCTCCTACTCTACATGTTCTTCAAGTGGCGCTTGGCCTTTGCCTCTCCTTGGCTATTTGGATGCACCCTAAGAGGATCCTCCTTGTTTTCCTCTTTTAGGAGCCATCTACAATCACACAAAACTGATTATCAATAAGGCTATTTACAAAATTAGATTAATACCTTAATCCTTACCCTTAATAGATTTATTTCTTTCTTAGTGTAATTTAGAGTTAGAGATTTTCACAAAAATTCCCCTAAAATTTTTGATATTAGGCCCAATTTTGATTAGGTGACTCCAAAAAAATATGTTTCATGGTCTAGGTGAAGAAATAAAATTAATTTGGCAGATATTTTTAGCATTTTTAAGGTCACTTACCCTTGATAATATCCTTCTAGCAATGAAAATTTTTGAAAAAACTACGTGCAACTTGAAGCATACCCTTCCCCCATGACTAAGTTAAATACTCTGGGTTTAAGTAAGTTTGATCGGAACAAGAATCAGAGCGTTAATGAGCAAGTGATTGATGTTTGAATGATAGGTGCACAAGCTATAAAATTCATGGAATAAAATTTCAACAACTCCCCTTTCATGAATAGTAAAAATGACATTGACATGCACAAAGGGGGCCCATATATATAGTTTTTGTGGACACAATATCACGTACCTGCTAGTGCAGACCCAATACTAGGTACCCGATATCGCGTCCCTTCTGAAACAAGGTAGTTGGAAAATTTGATAAATTTTAAAATTTCCAAGTCCAAAAATGAAGGATTTAAGGTTAATTTAAAAGATCCAGGATAACATTGAAGAAACCGAAAGGCACCAGAAGTGTAATGAAGTGGAATTTTACAATGAAGTTCGTGAATAGGGTGAGGAAAAAGGACATGTAGTGGTGCATAGGAAAATTGAATTAAAATGATGATAAAGGAAATGATAACTTTAGCAATGTAGTACTTGGAGGGTATAAGATGATGTGATGATGTGCAATGAGTGCAAATCACAAAAGTTACGCAAGTGGGTCCTCCCCAAAGCAGGTTACTACCTATCATGCCCTTACGTAACCACACCTTAAAATTTTTGTAGGTACTAGGAGGGTTAAATGTAATCCACACCAGTGCAAAAAAACACACACATGTAAATACCACCACGATGAGGTATGAGTTCTATGCGACACAATACATAAGTTAAAAATACATGAACAATAAGATGAGATGAATCGTAGAAGGGATTTTAGAGATCAGGACGTGAGGTAACTAACCTTGGGCATAGTAAATCTTGAGTGTAGGGCATGATTAATGTTTCATCAGCCTGTCTCTCCAAAATCAAGACCAAGTCCATTCCTCTGATTAGTAATATCACATTGTTTCATCCACTGATGGACAACCATAAGAGCACCATGACAGCAAGGTGTATGATCACTTGGCATTTTTTCCAAGGGAGGAGTGTTTTAAGTTTTTTTGTAGCATGTTCTTATTTGATCTTTTCTTTGCTATTTTTCTTTTCTTGTCTTCTTTTCTTCTTCTAGCCACTTTGGCACTTTGTCCTTTCCAACAGTGAATCGGAGAAGCCACCAACCTTCAGGCATGGATGCATGTCTTTCTACTGGGACCCCCAAAATAGCATTGAGGTTCTTTATTGAGTATCTTTATTACTCTTACTCTCATTTTTTGTTAGATCTAAAAGGCTTTTAGTACACCCAGGCTACATGATAGCACCTACAAATGTCACCAAAGGAATCCAAAAGTCCCCTTGATGTCACACCCTGGTTATTCCCTCTTAGTCCATCATTCTTCGCTCTTGACATAATGAGCACAAAATTACCTTAAGTTTTAATTATGAAAAGAATATCATCGTACCCAGAGTAGAACCTCTTATTAATAGAATGGGTGGATGGATGTTGTGGGCTCAATGTCCAAATAATTAGTCACCTAAGACTTAATAGCATAGAACAACACCTCAGCCAACAAGTCACATGAGTATGTTATTCACCGATGAGATTACCCTTAAAAAGATAAAACAAAAAATTGGAGATGAAAAATAGAAAAAAAAATGTAAAATCAAAGAAAAGAAAAAATAGTTACTAATTCTGCTTGTTAGAATGGAGGATATCCCCCATAACTAAATTTTTGAGCATGCCTAGAATTAATAAATGGAAAATGTAGATCCATGCATGTGGAAAATATTGGAGTTTGGTCATATCCAAACCATTGGGTATCTTTTGATGTGGTTGCTAGAATGTACCCAACTTGGGGTTCACACACTTGATTAAAGTTGGCATAGTAAGAAAAATTATAAGATGTGGTCATGTGATAAGGAGTTGACCCACTATGGCACATGTGACTATAAGATGGTATGCAAGGATCAATATGTCTCACTATGTGGTTATATTCATTGGGCCACATGGTTGTTGAAGTGTTGATTGGTGGCCCTGATAAGGTAACAAGAGGTATTGAGTTTGAGGGAGAAGATGCATCACAGCATTGGACTTATGCTAAGTTGGTGCATGCAGTGGTTTCAAAATTGTGTTATCTCTTTCTACGATCATGCCTAAAGAAAGGATGCTTTCAATGTTGTAGAGGACCTCCACTGCTATTGACAGTAGCAGCACAAGTAACGTTTATGGGTTGGTGTTGTGGTGCAAAACCTTCTAGCGCAATTGGTGGTGATGTAGAAGGAGGTGAATGATGAGAATATTGAGGGTGAGGAGAAGTGCAAGGAACATGAAGTGGTGATCTTGTTGGAGAGGACATGGGTTGATAGTACTTAAGACAATGATAACAATGTGGTGAAATAGAGGATGTTGACATAGTTGGGGAAATAGGATGTTGAACATAATAAGCACTTGGATTTGGATGGTATGAAGGGTGTGACTAGTTTGATAGTGGCCTCCCCCACGACTGGGGTTTTTTCCACTATGGTTGAACCTAGTATTTCTGTACGAAATCTAAATATAACATTCCTCCCAAATGCTCATGTAAATGTGACAAGATTGGGCATTAGCCTTTGGGGTGATCGTACAGTTAAACATCACATTGATACGGGTGATTTGCAATTGAGCTCTTATCCTTATTTTCTTCAATTCATCTTTTGGATTGTTGTGTGGTGTCCTATCTTGTTTCTTGGTTTGGCATGGTTCTACCTCTAATAATGTTGGCATATTCTCCACATTTTTTATGTACCGATTCCATCATGTTATTGATCTTTGCCTCAATTTCATCTAGTGATTGTAGTATTGGCAAAGATGATTCCACCTCTTTGAGGTAAGTTGATTTCTCCTCTTCATGATCATGGACCTTTGCTATTTTGAGATTTTGGTCCTTTTGAGAGCTTTCAACATTCTCCCATTTAGCTATTTCTCCTTCTTCTTTTGCTACCCACTTGATAAACTCTTAAAATTTATGGGTTCATAGCTCATATATTTGACCTAGGGCATACATCCCTAGGGTCTCCCTTGTTTAATTATGAAGCCCATCCATGATGTGACACATTAGCCTTTCCTCAAAGAACCCATGGCCTAGGCAATTGTTTAACAATGAATAGTATCTTTCTAAGGCCATGTCCAAGGGTTCATGTTGCCCTTTTTTCCACTCTTGGATTTTTCTCCTCAATGCTGACACTCTTGCATAGGTTTGATATCTTTCAATGAAGAGTTCTACCATTGTCGGCCAACTACAAATTGATTTTGGCTTTAAGGACCTGTACCATACTTTTGCTTGGCCGACAAGTGTCATAGGAAAAAGCTTAAGTTTTTGCCACCCATTATCAATATTGTTCCATGCACAGGCATCATAGAAGGCTTGTAAATGATGTTGCGAATCTAAATCATAGCCTCCTGAAAACTTAGGAAAGTTGTCTAAATAAAGCTTGGGTAAACAGTTTTCCTCACAACACTTGCAGGGTATTTAAATAGCCTCTTGTATATGCATTAGGTTCTCAGTGGCCAGCATAGGTTCATTGTCACTAGGTAGGTTATAAGTTGGTGAGTTGGGATGATGTTGTCTTTGTTCATGTTGCCATTCCTTACTTTGCCCATGGCTTTGATTTTTATTTCTATGTCGACCCCTTGAGAGATGGTCCTTCATGTCACAACCTAACGTTGAAGGAGCAAAGGAAGAGAAAGAATTGAAAAACTTGTCATGACTTTTGTAAGTCTTCTAATCATACCTAGATAATTTTTTATTAACTATTGAGAAGGTCTAAGGCCTTATAGGCCCTCTCGTTCTATGGGATGTCCCATCCTTACTAGAGGTGTTAGAGTTAAATGACAAGAGTCCTTGAGTATCATTGGGGTGTCCATGAACATATGAAACTCCTGCATAAGATTGAGTACTCCAAACTTCGTCTTCATCATAAATTTCATTGGTTCTCCAATGAATTGCCTTACTAGTTGTTGCATTATCATAGTCTTGTAAGAGAGACATTGTTGTGAATTTTTTGTGACTTATTTGCAATTACTTTCTTTCTAAAAGATATATTGTTAATACTTTATTACAATGATCTTGTATGATTTAACTAATCTAGATGACTAGCA